>CM038677.1:830233982-830569746 GCA_021605205.1 Aegilops longissima
GAGGACATTGACCAATTCATATCTCTGGGAGATGCTACAAAATGTTCAGCTAACAAATGAAAGAGACGGCATCAAATGGAATGGTCTGCGTATCACTCCCTGGAGCGGATTTGGAGTGCAAAGGCCGAACAGAGGGCTGCTGCTTCGAAATCAAAACTGGACCTCCGACAGATTCCCAAGTGTATACGGCTGTGCACACCACCCTCCTGTGTGCTTTTGCAAAGGACACACATGTTACCATGGTGAGAATCAGAACCAGGTTATCAGATCACAAGTCACTATGGCGATGAATATTGCTTGGCACATGCGCCACGGCAACCGACAAGGCCAGAGCGCATGTTAGCTTATTTACGAGGATGTAATATTTGTCAGGCTATGCAATGGACAGTGTAAAACTCTATTTCTTCTCCTTAATGCAAAGCGGGGATACTGCTGGTTCATAAATAAAAAGATCTTATCGCCGGCATTTCACCCAATTTCTACCTTCTTTTTTTTTTTTTGCGTCCACAGTGATAGACAAGACTGCCAAACAAATGGCACACGCAGAGGACATGATGCCTACAACAGACACAAGCTTACATCTGAGCAAATACATAAAAATTTCAGTACCATAATTAACATCAGCTCGCTCGATGAGTATCATGACACAATAATAATACAGAAAAGAGTTCAATGGTTTTAGGGACACCACCACTGAAAACGGCTACAGACAGAGCTGGACAGCTTCGAAACACTTCGCACAATCTAGTGTTTCAACAGCGGTCAAGCAACCACCAAACACTACCCACACCCATCTAGTGACTGTCTCGACAGCGGTCGAGCAACCACCAAACACTACCCACACCCATCTAGTGACTGTCTCGACAGTCGTCGAGCAACCACCAAACACTACCCACACCATCTAGTGTTTCAACAGCGGTCGAGCAACCGCCAAACACTACCCACACAATCTAGTGTTTCAACAGCGGTCGAGCAACCACCAAACACTACCCACACAATCTACGGCACAACAATAACGAAGAGGGACCAAGCAACTGTGACTTGAACCTTGCAGGAACCGAGGTCGCACAAGCCGTGGCTCATGCCGGAGCACGCCGGCTTGAACACGGCAGTGGCCCGCGTGAGAAAATCGGAGAGAGAGGCATCCACAGCAACCAACAATTTCTCTCCCAAGTCCACAGAAACAACCCGCCTCGAGAGCTCAAACGAGCCATCCGGATCAATGGGCGGTTCTCTGTCTCGACAACGAAGCAGGACGATCTTCTCGTCTATGCCGGAGGTGATGGCGACGACTATTCCTCGGTGGTTCTCCGGCCATGACCCCTCGACAACCTTCAAGCTGATTGTGGCCTCAACCGAGCGTGGCCGCAGCGCCACTTCATACTCGAGCATGCAGCGCTTGTGGTCGTAACATATAGAAAGCTTGCGTTCACAAGCAGACCCATCGTCATAGTAGAAGGCACCGAAAGCCAGCATCTCATCTTCAGACTCTCCTTTGCCCTTTACTTTTAACTGCACTTCGAATGTAATTGGAGCAAGGTACACAATTGCCCGGGATGGGCCAGTTAGCAGCAAGGATGGATCCTGCAACACAAGCATCACCATTGATTAATTATCAACTGACAGACTTGTAGAAATACATCTTGTTGTTTCCAAACAAGGACATATACAACCAACAGATTCTATTAGTTGAAGGTGGATCCAATTCTATTAATCGAAGGTCGATTCAAAGTGACTCTTATTTGTTCTATTGCTTAGTGGTTCAAGGTTGAAATTAGGTAAACATAAATGTAGGTCAGTGTAAAACGCAACTATTCCATAAACACATGGTGTTTCTGTACACAAAAGCATCATGCTGTGATTATGATCCATTGGGAAACATAGTTCGATCATCACCTATAAAAAACAGGCACAAAGGAAGATACTATGATTTTTAATAAGACTTGAAGTATTATCTAGGACTCTTAATGTAAAATGCACAAAAATGAATTAGTACATCTAGAATTGCACAGTAGATTAGGAGCAAGTGATTGTTCACCAAGAAGGTATAAGAAACAAACAAACATAGACAACTAGATAGGTGGTACTCACGTCTTGTGAGAGGGTTTGGCAGTTATCCCTTGTGCGCCTGAAGAGATAGTTGCGATTCTGATCCATCGAGTCTCTGGTGGCAATGTGGCCATAGACACGCAGCGGCCACTTGAGACCATCTGTTGGGGCCCTGACCCTGATGGAGAAGATCTGCACTGTCTGTTCTGTGAATAGGTATTCTGGGGTAGGTGGTTTGGATGTGTAGCGCATGGGACCGATACTCGCTGCGAGAAGAAAAATTTAAGTTATTGCTAGATATTGCAGTAAAAGGAAAGCCAAATTTAAGCTATTCATAGATACTAGATATACTACTCGGACAGCATACACGGCCAAGTAGCAACATACAGCAGAAAGTAGATACTACTAATGATTCATTCATGACCTTTGCAGAGGTTGGGTTGGTATTCTATACAGAAGTAAACAGTTATTGTAACCGGACCATAGTCGGCAGTCCAGTTCCAATGAGTATGATCCTAGCATTGGTAATATGCAATGCAAAGGGTTGGGTTTGTATGTGCTCCCTGACCCAGCAATCAGACGACCTGACGGGTTGCATGAGCAGTAAATATGATCCTAGCATAGCAGATATCCAATATGCAATGCAAAGGAAGGGTCTCCGGTCAATCAGTTGGATTTGTTGTTGTGGCACCCAATCCAATCCAATCCAATCCAATCCAAATGTAACAACAAGAGCAACAAAACTGCCTTTAGTTAATCTACTTAACATATATGGGGTGGCTCTAGAAAAAAGACATGGCAGACACAGGGGAATTTATTTATAGTAGATTTAAGAAAGAGAATCGATGAGATGTTCCTTACTTTCATCCTCGAAGGCACCGTAACGGCCGGCCCAACGCCTATCCCAGATTCGACGGCTCCTGGCGATGGCGTCCTCCTCCTTGACCTCCGGCAGATCCTCCGGTTCCTCGGCCCATCGCTCGTCCCGGGTTGGAGTAGGCGGCCGATTCTCATCGCGACGGATTCGGCTCTTCCTCGTCAGGGACTTGATCTTGAGGCGGAGCGGCCTCGTCGTCTTCGCCCCGCCGACGTTCTCCCTCCCACGATTTCGGCAGCCCTCGCCGTCACTGCTGTGGATCTTCAACCCCGCGAGCGCGCTGCTCATCGCCTCCACCTCCATCGCCGCTCAATCAATCGATGGCGGCTAGGGTTTCCCTCGGTGTGGCTTTCCCTTTGGAGGGTGGCTGAAACTATATGAGGACGGGTGGGCGATGGTCCTCATGGTATCGGACTCGACTCGGGCGCACGGCAGACCTGGCCAGATCCCGGCCTGGCCTAAACGGGCCAGGCACGGCATGGCATGCCTAATACACGGGCCGACAGACACTCGTGCCGCGCTCGCTGGCCCAGACACGGCACAACCAGGGGATTGGCGCCAGCAGCCGCTGGATGGGCCGGCCCACGATCGCGCGCCACGAAAAATGACAGCGCGGAATCTTTAAAGAATAGGAACGAAGCCACGCTATTTATTGCGCATTACATGTAGCATTCATAGTTTCCAATTATATGAAAACACATATTAAAGATGAAGTTCAAGAGCATGCAAAAAAAAGTTCACGTATTCAAAATTTAGTTCACCAAAAAAAAGTTCACGAATTCAAAAGAAGTTCATCAGTTTTCAAAAAACGGTCATCCAAATTGAAAAAAAAGTTCATTAATTTGAAAAAAGTTCTTCGATTTTGGAAAAAGTCCATCTAAGTTGAAAATTTTCATCGATTTTCAAAAAAATTTCATCGATTTTCAAAAAAAGTTCATCGATTTTCAAAATGTTCATCGATTTTGAGAAAAAGTTCATCGATTTTGAAAAAAAGTTCATCAATTTTGAGAAAAAGTTCAAAAAATTATGAAAAGTTCATCAAATTTGAAAAATAAGTTCCTCAATTTTGAAGAAAGGTTCTTCAGTTTGAAAAAAAGTTCAGGAGTTTCGAAAAATTCTGTTCATGGATTTAGAAAAGAAGTTCCTCTATTTGAATAAAACAATTAAGAATTTGGAAAAAGAAAGTAGAAAAGGATAAAGAAAAAAAGAAGAAAAAAGGAATAAAGAAATAGACAGGAACATGTATTTCGTCAGACCTTGTGGAGTAGCCGAGTTGGTTATGAGTCGTTCACCAATAACCCCCGACATAGGTACTAATTCCACCTCGTACGCACTTTTTGCTGTTTATCTACGGTTTAGAAAACAAGAAAAGAAAACTATGCGCCGGCCCAACTAAGACGCGGAAGTAGCTGCTGCAGGCGCCGGTTAGCGAAAAACAATACAAACCGGCGCCTGCAGTGCCAAATAGGAAATGCCAACTAGCGCACAGTCGAAAGTCAGACACCGCCAGACTCACAATGGAAACATGAAACCCAAACATGACTGTTCGATCCGTAATCTAAGGGCTGGATCATCCATTTCACTCATTCAGTGTGGCAGAGGGGCTTCCTATAAAATTGTTTTTGAGACAATCCTATAATTATAAAAAATCCTATAATTAGATAATCAGCCTATGTTTTTTTTATAACAAGATAAACCGAAGGAAGAAGGCCACCAGAAAAGGTTTTTAGTGTACCCCTATTTTTAAGATCGTCTTGTACCCCTATTCTTCTTAATGAATGTTTTCTCAAAAGAATATTTAAAAAAGGACACCCCGGCCACTCTTCTTGGGCGAAAGCTCGAATCCCAGCTGGATGGGCGGCGGCGGCGTCAGGTGCATCGTGTCCTCCTTGGAGGCGCCGCCTGGGGAAGATTGGTGCTTTGGGGTTGTGTGCAGCAGGGTGTTGGCGGGCGGCTGGTGACTATCGAGTCCCTGTGGCTCGGTAGCTCCTTCACTTCGGCAACTCTTCCGGCGGCTTTCCCTCTACTTTTGGCGTCCTTCGGTGGCTGCGGTGTTGCTGATGAGCGAGTGCAACGTCTTGTGGTCGTGCTCCGTGGCTGGCCCAGACTCGAGACCAACTATTGCTCTAGCTCTCGGGTGAGCGTCTCTACATTCGACGGTGCGGCGCCTTCGAGCCTAGGCGAGGGGAAGGGATCCCCTTCGATGTTAGAGAGGGCAGGTGTTGGGTCACCTCCTCTGCTGGTTTTCCAGTCCTGTGTTCGATTCCTCTGCCGGCTGCTGATCCACATGCCTACTTCAGTATTAGATGAACCAAAGGATCTTTAAACATTTTGAGTTGTAACAAATATTAGATATTTCAACATGGACTACATACAAACTAAAGGAAGCACATTAAAACATGTCTACATACATTCAATTCACACAAAAAGTTAGAACATCTCATATTTGTGAACAGAGGGAGTAATAAGTAAGTACTCCCTCCACCCCAGAATATAGTGAGCATTGTTTTTCAGAAAAGAAGTTCCATATACTTTAATCAAGTTTACAGAGAACTATCTAGCATCTGCAATCTGAATTATATATTGTATGGACATATATTTTTTAATGAATTTTATGGTATTTTTTAGAGCTTATGGTATTGATTTAGTATTATAGATATTAAAAAAAATCTATAAATTTGATAAAAGTTTTAGGTTTGACTTACGAAAAACTAACACGTTTTTTTATTTTGAGACGGGGAGAGTAGTATAGAAAGGAACCACTGGAACTCCAGATGTGAGCATGGAGGGAGAGTAGACAAGAAAGCACCGGTTCCCAAGTGCCTGCAAGTTTTGTGAATTATTGTGAGCCGAAATTACCCCATCCGATCCATTACTAGTACCATTACTACTATAGTGTGCTTTGCAGTTTTGGGCAATTTACTGAATATAATAGCGCATTTGCAGAATAGGGCTACAAGTCTGCAACACCGGCCGGCACAATGACAAAGTCCAAATGCCAATTGTGTTGGTTCCAGCATTGTCAATCGATCTGCACATAGCACAGAACAGTGTGGAAGACACGCATTACATTTCATTATTAAGAACAATACTTTGGAAATATCTGACTAAGGTATAGCAAAGTTTCTATAGCCCAACAAATGACTCTCAAACTCTAATGTTGACTAATAAAGCAACAATTGAGCATCAGCTTCGCTGTCCTTCACACCCACCCCGAATCAGAACCTGTAATGGTTTGAGCAAAGAACAAAACTAATCCACGAGTTGCCTTTGCAAAGTTTCTTATACACATCCAATCTGGAAAATAAATAATAAAATGCGTACGTACTGCATCACTAGATCGCAGCTACAGAGTTACCTTATATTATATGGTCGCAGCTACAGAGGTATACACAAAGTAGCCACCTGAACATGCTAATGTCCTGCAAGAAACAACGTAGACAGTAGAGTAGGCAAGAAATACGGACTCTGTACCTTCTCTCAGCCCATCCCATTCTGCATCGGATCAACCTAAGAGACTGTCAAACACCAAAGTATGGAAAAACTAGCTGCATGAATCCAATCCTCAACTTGTCTATGCAAAATCTCCATGTCCAAACTTACAACAGCATGCATATCTTCCATAAACTAACCAGAAAGGCAGAAGAGAATATTAACAAGCAAAGATAGACGATTCCTTGGAAAGTTGATGCATCTGTTAGCAATTTACAGGAATTGAATGTAAATCTCACTGGTGTAGCAATAAGTATACCACAAACACCTGCAGAGGTGGAAAGTATCGACTGTAAGCTTCTATTGACAATTGAGCTCAGCTCATCTTATTCAAGCTTCTACGAAGGGCAGCTTATAATACGTTAAGATAGCATATGAATGACCAAAACAATGCATTATCTTACTTCCATAAATAACAAGTCTATTTCCTACCATAAAGAATGATACTGCAGCAAGCCTTATGTTCAGTAAATTATGTTTAAGAAATATACAAATGGTCTTATTTCAAACAATGTGCATTATCTAGCAATTGTAACCTCAACCCTATGAAACAGATGACCGTGTATGTATATTAAATTCCTGTAGTCAATGCTATAACCAAGGCATGCACAAACATGGATAAAGGTTATTTACCTTGCAAATTGAAACTAGGAAATGTGAAGCATAAACTCTGGGTGTGTGGACGCAACCTATTTACACTCTAAAGTATAATTACTGAATTAATAAGGCACTCCGTTTTGTAAAACCACATATCAAAAGCACAAGTAATACAAACCAATAAGCCATGGGGTCGGAAATAAGCAAGCAAAAGAGATAATCCTCCATCTTTGACACAGCTAGGGTGGCGGAAAGAGATGGAGCAACAAAGAAGACTAACTTCTTTTACCTGAGGATGAAGGAATCATATGCTAACAGACTGTCACAAACTAGAAACAACTTAACCTAAGAAAATAACTAGCGAGATAATCTTCTAGAAGAACTTTATCTCCTACCCCCGTAAAAGAAATATAAAGCTCTTATATATTTCTTTACAGAGGGAGTACTTTGCATCAGCAGCCCCTGATGTAGCTTGAGCATGGGGATGGCGCAGATAATTATGCCCCCGGCCCACATGATATAGAATGTGCAAAATATATCAAATTGCCTGATCATAAAGGATCTTGAGAAAACACCTTCTAGTGTGCAGACCATTAGTTCCATCAGTCATCAGAGAAAGTGAATTACTAAATATCATACATAGGGCAGAGCAGATAATTGCAAAGAATGCCCCTCAATAAAGATCATGATAGTATAAAATTTGCAGAGGCCGAACCCAGTAGCACTTTATGCCTAACATTAGGGCAACCACAGCTTGCCTGTGCCTCGACAGCACCCTGCGTGAGAACACACTTGGCAACAAACAGTGGCGGAGCCAGCCAGCCAGCTCAAGGAGCCGGGGCAAAATCTATAGACGGTGACATTGTCCAAGATTTGCCAAAGTAATTAGCAAAACTAATCATGGTTCTTTGTACTATTTAATGAAGAATAGCCGGAGTAGCCCGGGCAGCTGTCGGGGTCGCCCAGATGCATCGCCCAGATGCAGAGGCCGGGGGTCATCCTCCTTTTCTAAAAAAAAGCTGCCGGGGTCGCCAGGAGCTAGCTCTGCCCCTGGCAACAAACGGGAACACTACACAAACCAGAGACAAACACAGCATTCTCCTTGAAGAAACACAGGAATTCTATAAAAAAAATACTAGAAGACATCAGAAGCTAGTTTCAATTTTGAGTGCACACCACCGAAACAGGAAACCTAAAATAAAATAACTAGTGGTGAAGATTACCTCCTACTCTTACCAACCCAATGGACATCAATTAGAAGTTTCATATAGTACAGATATCCAAATGCAGGAAAGGCAAGGCTGCATCTAAATGGTATCATGTACTATAAGTCAGTCAAGGAAAGAAATGCAGCATTGAGGATATGGCATTGTTCAGGTTGTTGTTTTCGGCAGGATACGAAGTTGCAGTTCGACCCAAATCAAGTTTCAAGAACCAATGCAATGCATTAACCAACCCAGAGCTAGTACAGGAACAGAAAGGCACGCAGGGAAGTAGAATCAAGGTAGGGATCCCCTTTTGGTTCTCGGAACAAAGAGAGCAGTGCTACGTGTGAGGGCGTGGGCACTGCCGCCCGAGGGAGAGAAAGATGGATGTGATGGGCGGCGAGGAGGGGTGGCAGTCACAAGTGAAGAAATCGCAAGCAGCAGCGCCGGCGGTGGTCAAAACCTTGCAGCAGCGCTCAGTGACCCGTGGCCGGTGCCAAGGACGAAAACCCCGTCGGGTTGAAGGAAAAAAGAAGGACGCGACCTGAAGAAAGGGAATGCAGACAGGTGATTTTACTCCAGGTGACAAGGAGCAGTCTGGAGTCTGGATTACTGCCACCGACCCGTCAGGGTGTCTCTTTCTTGTCTTGGTTCTTCTATATATGTATGCACCGAACGTTGCTGCAGCTGCAATACAACAAACTGGCGCATTTTTTGTCAATTGGTATAGATGGTAGCTGCAGGCAATGAAGAAAGAAACCATGCCTAATTTGGTACTCCCCTGCTCCTGGTCCATCTTGTGCCTGCTCATCACAATGGCCGGACGGGGGTGCTAATTCAGCTCAAACGAAGGATGCCTGAAACAAAGGATGGGATTCGTTAGTACCTGGACAAACATGATGGGGAATCAGATTACCTGAAGAAGCGGCAGCAAAAATAATTCTTCTTTCCGGTTGCTGTGGTCAGTGCACAAGCTACAAGGTTGACCAGTTCACGATTAAATCCGGGCTGGGAGAGCAAACAGATAATCCGCCTAGTATGTAGTGTAGAACGCAACAGCTGGGCGTCTGAGGCACTGATGAGTACGAGGGTGCGTGCACTGGGCGGGCCGTGAAAAAGGAGATGTGCCCTTTCTGCAACTGTGGTCTCCGCCTCCCTCTTCTCCTCAATCACCTATCAACACACACACACACAAACACATGTCGCCTCAGTATGTCAATTTTGAGAAAAAGGAATTTCAAATACGAGCCAGCTATATATTTTGAGCGAGTTTGGGTGTAATCGAGGGAGATCGAGCAAGAGTAATAACCAACAAAGAGATGGACTAACTAGCCTATGCAGCAGCATCAGGAACCGGCTAACCAATGCAAGCAATTACTCAGGGCATGGCCTCAGACAGGCGAGATGGTGTCCATCGGCTGAACCGCGATTTTAACTCGAAGAAGCAGATAAGGTTCGTCGGTGTCTGTCTGCAGCCTAGTTGCGACGTAGTTGATCCAACGATCCTTTTTTTCTCGAAAGAAAGAGGGACGGGATTCCCCCGGCCTAGTTCATCCAAGCATCTGACATGGGTTACCAACAAATACCAACTCCCAGGTCTCAATCTCACCTTATATCTATCCCAATTCCTCCCGGCTTCCTCACATCTCCTAAATACTGCGCTTCACATTTTCAATTAGCATGACCAAGCCCAGATTGAGCGCAAGGATTACCACCGTGGCAATCGTCAATGCCAATATATACATACCGAATTACACTGGTCGCAATACGAAGAAACCAATCGCACTCTGAGAAATGCAGAGCAGGGCAAAGGCCCAGCTCACTGCTATGGTTCACCGCGAGTCATCCAACTCTCTCGCTCCCCCTCTCCCTCCCGCTCCCCCTCTCCCTCCCGCTCCCGCTCCCGCTCCCCCTCCCCTCTCGCTCCCCCTCTCCCTCCCCCTCCCCTCTCCTCTCTCTCTATCTCTCTCTCTCTCTCTCTCTCTCTCTCTCTCCACTCTCTCTCTCTCTCTCTTTATCTTTATCTCTCTTCCCCCATGGTTCGAGGAGTGTCGAATTGGGTGGAGGATCGGAACATGGGCGGCAAGATCATCACAACGGAGCACATATCAAACAGGTTGCAGCTGTGATTTTGCAATGGCGCCATACCATTACTCTGGTTTTGCAAACAAAATATGGGTCGGCGGCGAGGTACACAGAAAGAGCTAGCCTGGCTATAGCATGGGTTGCGCCGGAGAGGTAGCAGTGGCGGCGAGAATCCTATAAACGGGCTATTGCGGGCGGCCTGCATTGCACATGTGGGGCGGCGGCGTGTACAGTTAGTTATATATGTGGATAGGACATGAGAACCAGCTCAGCGGGTAGAATCAATCAGACAACACATAAGAACCTCTCGATCGCTCCTTACAGTGTAGGTAGGTAGGTAGGAACCAGCGGGCAGAAATCAGATCATACATGGTAATCTCTTCCTCCATGGAACGACTTGACTTTGCCCGATCTCTCTCACTCCCTCACTCTGTCTCTGCCTGCAAAACTGCCTAACTTTGCACAATTCATCTCTGAAACTGCCAACTCTGCAAAACTGAATCGGACCCCTCCCCCCCCTGTACACCCCTCTCCTCTCCTCTCCTCTCCTCTCTCTGAAGCCTCAGACCGCATACCTTTGAAGCCTCCGCCGAACTGCTGGGTCAACTGTGGACATCAACTGTTGCCATCCATCCACTCCGTGCAACTAGTTTAGGAGGGGAGACAGTTTGTCAGTTCATCCGGATACTACTATCATATAACTTGATAGCAAGGAGTTTGTTTCCTTCTATAACAGAATCAAAAATATATATACCTGTATGTGGTCGTGGAAAGCCTCTCTGGCCTCAGTTTCACCACCTTCTTTCATCTCTATCGCCTGTTGCACACAAATATAAAAGCGATCAGATAAACAACTGGATTCTTTAAAAAAAGATAAACAATTGAAGAAATAGAAATAAGAAACCTCTTCTAATGTATCGAGTGCATAAAAGGCTGCCTCCTGCACCTTTCCATCAGTATCCATCGTCTTTCGAAGCAACCCCATCAGAACACCAACGAATTTTTCACCACCACCTGGATGGCCAAGGCCCTGTGCAAACAAAATAAATGAACAACGCATTAAGAAGCACAAAGTTGCTAAGAAATTAAAACAAGTCCCAAATCATGCACCCTTTTGCATATACGAATACAGGTTTAGCAAACACAACACAATATACTGAATGATGCCTAATGCTGAACCGGTATAGGGGGTCTGGCCCATCTCTACTATTGCCATAGAGCCCAAAACCATGTGTGCCTGACCTAGAAGAGAGCAGCCAGGCGCTGTCTGGTTGAGAGTGCCGCAATACATGAGATCTAGCGACAACTAAGGTGAGCTCTCGCGTTCAACATGGTGTCAGAGGCCTGGGACAGCAGGGCCTGAGGTGACGACGGCGATGACCGGCGAGGCGGCGCGGTCCGAGCGGATCTGAGCGAGCAGCAAGCGTGGCAAGCTGGTGGCGCAGAGAGGCGTGGGCGATGTGGCGACGGCTGGGGTTGGTTCCTTGGTTCTGCTGTGTTTCTCGAGGAGGAACGGAGAAAGAGAGAGGAGGAAGAGCAGGGAAGGAAGCTACAGGAAAGAGGAAGAAGGGCGGCTGCTGGAGAGTGGAGACTGATGTTATGGCTGCATTTGGAGCGGCTGCTGCTCCTGATTGCTCAGGAGAAGGTCGCAGCTGCCGGTGCTGCTCAGGGAGAGAAAGACGAGGAGGTGGTGTGTGCTGTTGCTGTTGCTGCTGGTGGTGGTGGTGTTGTGCACTGCTGTGATTGTGTTACTGCTGATTGGAAAGGGAAGGTGCTACTGCTGATTGCTATTGAGAGTTGCTGCTGCTGGTTGTGGGAGGAGAAGTTGTGTCTATTGCTGCTCCTAAGTGTTGCTGCAGCTAACCCTCCCAAGCGAAGATGGGTGAACCAAAAGGCCTTGTCCAGGCTTTCAAGAAGCTCGCTAAGATCCTCTCGGACTTGAACTTTGGGGCCATCGTTCCTTTACAGGAAGTGGCTCAGAAGATCGAACTGTCGCCCATGGCCATGAAGCTAGAGGGGGCTACAAATTACCGGAGGGCATTGCTGGCTGTAGAGCACAAGGAGCTTGATGGGCACTTGTTGGGTATTGTTGAAGAACCAGGAGACAAGACTACTGCAGAGGGAAAGAGGTGGAAGGTAGCAGCACTGTGCTTATTGTCTGGTTCTTAAACTCGGCGGTCCCCTCCATTGGACGCTCTGTGGAGGGGCTATCCGCATCTACTATGATATGGAAGACTATCCACCCAATAAATACTCCGGCAAGGGCAATGTCATGCTCATTCCTCAGATTGAGGGGACATGTCAGTTATGCATGTGTGGCAGAGCTGCAGGCTTTGTGGGCAGACTAGGATAACTGTGATCCTCTGAAACTCTTTGACGCGGATCCAATCAAGTCAAGGCACAAGTGGATGTAACGCAGGCATGTGCTGGGAGGAAGGCATCCCTACTACACCAACCTCTCCTGCCAACTATTGATGAGGCTATTGCAACGATGACTCGAGAAGAGGTGCGGCTTTTTCTTGAGCAAGCAAACGTGAAGGTTCTGCCTGCTTCGACATTTGCAGTGGTTGTTATACCTGTGGGAAGGTAGGTCGCCGGAAGTTTGACTGTCCAACTCGTGGTAGAGGCAGGATTGCTAGAGGCAGAGGTGGATACTTGGGAAACTCAGAGGGTCAGAGGGCACACAAGTCAATTGAAGGGGACACTGGGACGTCAAAGGACAAAATAGATGATGCTGACTATGGAGACTTTGCTCACTAGGCCTCCACTCATGAAGGTGAACGGGAAAAGGCATCTCTTGCTACTAATGAGAATGCTCCAGAGTGGGTTCTAGACTCTGGAGCATCTAAGCATGTTGCAAGTAAATCTATAGAACCCTCTAGTGAAAGAAATTATTTCCAACAGATATGCAGGATAGCTAGCATCTGACATACATACGATGAATCTGTTACCTGGGCTATGCGCTTGCTGCAGAGCAAAATTGTACGACATATGGTACTCCGTGTTAGAGGTAACTCATCATCCAGCGGTAGTACGATGAAGCCTAAATTCTGCGATTGAAGAAAAAATAAAATACCTTAATAAGGTACATCAGCAACCATATGAAAAATAAGGGGAAATACAACAGAAAAATTGCCGTCCATGCACACATCATAAAAAAAACCTGCAAAAAAACTGTGTGTCGTAATCTGTACCTCTGCTGTAGCCCCAAATGATGATATTGTCACCTCTCTGTCTTTCCAGGATTCAATATTCATCCGTGACAAACCTTCCTGCAAAATTACATAAGCTGATTTATGATAATCAAAGAGATTCAAGGCACGAAATAGAACCCAACAACAAATACTGTACCAAGCACTCGACTTGTGAATATATACACTTGGCCAAGTCAACAATGACAGGTATGATTCTGAAAACTGCCAAGATTTTAGAATTTTGCTAAATGGCTAACCTTTACTGAAATATTATAGGGTTTCCATTTTCTTTTCGAAACCTTTAGGTGTAGGCTTAGGTACATATCTATCCTGGCCTTTCATTGTTTTGGGGATCTAAGCCTCTGTGTGGAGTTTAGCTACAAATAAATCCCAGGAATCCAGTGGGATTGGTTTGAACCAATGGGAACGAAACAACCAAAACATTGCTGGTCCCATTATTGAATCCCGAGAAAGAATCAAGGGCTGGGATAGAGAAGTACAACAAGCTTAAGCTTACTGAAATCTTTACCGGCCTCCATGCCTCTAGTCCTAATAATTAGGACAAGTACTCTAGACATTATGGGATGTTTGTTCCACTACTTTTCAAGTAATAACATTTTTTTTCCGCAAAGTGCTTAAACCTAAAAGTGAATTAAAGTGCATGAAAGAAATGCCACCATAAGCTTCACATAATTTACCAGAACCAATTTGGGTCTAAGGTGTGGGGTCTAGACCCCTCAAAAACATCAAAATACAATAACAGCATATCTGGAACAGCTTTACCTGGGTCATCCAATGTTGGAACTTACAAACAGATTGTCTAATAGCAACTGAACGCAAAGCAGTCAGTGACTTTTTGAAGGAACATGCCCCTTAACTAAAAAAAACTACTAAGGAAGTTCACTACAGAAACAGGTCTTAAAGCCAGGTCAGGTTACAAGTCCAAACCCGAAGACAACATGCAGCAAAAGATAAAACACATACAATTATTCTCTTCCAGCAACCAATTACCCAAAGTCTTATCGAAGTAGAAGTTCTCTCCATCCCATAAAATTGACTATTGACAGCTAATTCATAAATGATAAGCTTATGCTATTACGCAGAATATTATCTAAGAAGGCATAACTATAATCTTGGTGTCTTAGACTAACAGATTTCCTTAAAATTTGAGTAACAACTCAAGCAAATGAACAATACAAAACTCTAGTAAAATAAATCAGCTATAAATCCTACAGTCATGATAGACTACAGAACCAGAATTGGAAGAACAACAATTCGGTAATTTATAACCAATGCAATTACAAGTTTCAAGGCAAAAAAGACCATTCACAAGGGGCGCTATGAAGTTTTATGGAAAAAATGCAAGAAAAAAATTTCCTAAACTTGGAAAGGCATAAGAAATTGAAGAAGTTGGAAATGGACAGAAAGAAAGTGACTTTACCTCCACACTTGATGGATAAAGCTCAACTAGCTGGACCCAGGACAAACAGACCTATAAAAGGACCAGTGAGAATTAACAAAAGAAGATATGGAGTTAAACAACTAGTTCGAGCAGCACTTAAATATCATTTTGACTGTATCGAGGAACTCTTACATATCATTATTATGATTTGCACCGTGGACTATGTTAAGGTTTCAGATACATATTAGGAAATCTGCCGAGTTATTTATCAATTCTATTTATATGCATTTGAACCCTGTCCGCTAAAGTTTACAAAAGATTAATGCAACTGTACATGAAGTATAATTCTCATAGTGAAATACCTGTTTCCGAACATTTGATGAAGGGTCTTTAAAAAGTTTGAATAAGTGGTTGAGGTATTGATCCACGAATTGATCCAAACACTGTACATAGAAATTATCAGTCAGAAAAATTGAGCAATACGAGGGGTGGGGGAAGGAATAAGTGGGACTCGTACCGATGTGCTTGGCATAAGCGCCATATATTGGCTTACACAGCTCAAAGAAAGTTTCCTAAGCCTTTCTTTTGGAGATTCCAGAAACTGGAAAAATAAGGATGTTAAAACAAAATCACTGTGTACAAAGCATATTAAACGTGAAATTAGTTAGTAACAAATTAAAAACAACATTCATAATGCCCAAGTGAGAGTGCATTTGCTCTTGGTAAACAGTTGTAGCACGAACCTTTAGTAATATTGGAATGAATATGTTGATTGGCCTTTCAGGCAAACCAAGAATATCAGCATCCAAATATTCAGCCCCATTCTCACTTATCTGTCATAAAAAACATGTATTCCAAGAAAGTTAACCTATATATATTCATATTTTCACAGATAGCATGAATGCTTTACTGCATAGCTGCCAAGTAATATAACTGGAACCAGTGGCAATTTCTATGTACAAGAATTAGAATTCAAGCTGATATATAGTGGGACAGATGCATACTACCTTTAAAAGAAGAGCAATGGCGGCTTCATTCTGATAAAAATTCTCACTAACCAGACATTCATACAGTTCTTGAAACAAGTTCATCCAGCCCTCCACGCGAACCCATTGGAACAAGGCGGCAATCACTTTGACAACTATTGATCGGATTGCCTTATTACACGTGCCAAGACATTGGGAAAGTTCAGATTTTATATAATACCGACAAGAAGATGACATTTTCCAATAGGCGACTTCTAAATTGTTTTTCAGTACAACTCCAGCAGCTAACTTCTCTCGTACAGATGGTCCCTGATAGTTAAGACATTTTAATCAGACTTGCATGCTTGAATGGTGTAGGAGAAGTAGAAGAGAGGGGAGGGACGTTACCTCTTTGTGGATGAGGATATACACCAAATATTTGTTGAAATCCTTTAGATTTCTGTATTCATTAAGCTGAATCCTAGTGAACGGCGCATCAGACTCGTGGTGAAACTGATCATCCAACATACAGCAGATCTTGTCAAGCAGATCTTTCTCTGGCTTCCACCCTGTTGCCTGTAGTGCTGCCTTCTCTTGGAGCTTCACTATTATTGGGACCACATACTTCTGATCGTATTTAAATATCAAGATTTCTCCCTGTGGTCCGTATAACTCTGATCTTCGTTGCACCTTCTTACGGAGGGTTTTGGCATAGCAATCCTCCGACTCGGTGGAAAGCTGAACATCTTCATCCAAAATCAGGTCAAAGCTTTCCCGACTTCTGTTAGCCCAGTTGTGTATTTCGTCCTCTGCTTTTATTTTTGCGGTGCATCCAGGTTTTAAGGTTTTAACAACCATCTTTTGATGGGTGCGAAACCTTTTAGGTTCTGCAAGAACAAGGATAACCCGCTTGATCGCCCTTGAGACTTCAATATCGTGTACCTTAGAATTCCAGGGGAAGTTGATCAATTTTTTAAATATGGCCGGCCACCAAAAGTCACCCATCTCAACATTATCGCTGTCATAAATAAGAAATTTCAATAGCATGTTGATTTTAATGCAGAAATGTATACCAAAAGAAATGGAACAGGGTTAACCTCCAAGGGCATCAAGAAAGAAGTACACAGAATATTAAGTGAACTTACATTTCACCATGTGCCACGCTATATGGAATTTCAGTTCCCTTGATCCATTCCGGAAGTGGTTCATCGTCGAAGATGAACCATCCAGGAGGGATAACATTCAATCCAATCTGTACGCAGAAAGCTCCGAAATATAGACTATAACTTCTGAACAATAATTGAAGAGCCTTCAACTGTTCACCTCCGGCTTCAAAGATTTCAATTATATAAAATGATTCAACACCTGGGACTTTAGGAGGGGTGGTAGGGGTTCCAGACAAGGATAATGGACTTAGTCCTTTTATCCACCAATCAACTTGATTCATCAATTTCCGATATGTTTTTTCACAAATGTTATTTAGATTAATCCGAAAACGAGGTATATCCTGTAAGCACAATAGATAAATGACTTAAGTAATTTTGTGGTGCTAACTTGTACACAGTACGCGCAAATGAGAATGTGACATTAAGAATAAGTAACGAGTTACCTCGACGCAAGTCTGTCCAGAGGCACGAAGTCTGGCTTCTGCTTCTACCAATGCAGACTTCCAGGGATCTTGCACAAAAACGCGAGGCGGCTTCTCGGCTTTTCCATCTTTTCCGTCAGTGGGCCAGTACAGGTTAACGCCGTCAACCTCACCTACTATCAGCTTCACCTTCCTCACCTCCTCCTGATCGCCGCGGCTGATTAACTGCTCAACATTGCTATCCTCCTTGATCACCTCCCACTCTATGGCTTTTAGGACATTATCCCTTTCCATCTCTAAGCTTGACAATCCATCAAAAAGACTCCCAGAGTCGAATAACTACAGCAGAAAAGAGAACTTGAGAAACTGAATAACAATGCTAAAAGAGAAGTACAGAAAACTATAAGTAACTCCCCATGACCCGCCTAACAAAAAAATTGTGCGACTATTGCTCTTGATGAATCAGTTTCATTGTCAATACAGTGGTTTGAGCTGCCCGGCCTCCCAGGTATGAAACTAGTGAGCGAGAATCAGATTATCACCTCTGCATCAGTAAGTCGAAAGGGGATGTCCACGTCATTAGTGGCACTGAAAACACATTTACGTCTCTCTGCATCAGCAACAAGGTCTGTCCATTCAGTTCCACTTTTAGATAGTGTGAGAGTATTCCCAACTATCAAAAGACAGTGCCTGCATGAATAAAGCATCCATCAGCTAAGTTATATCACCAGTCTGACATACTTTGAACAGCAATAAAACAAAGGGACTGCTAAAAATACATGCACACCTTGCTCTAGTAAGGGCAACATTTGTTCTTCGGTTATCAGCAAGAAGTCCAACAACTCCTCTCTCATTGGATCTAACAGTTGATAATATTACTACATCATCCTCTTCTCCTTGGAATTCATCAATGGACTTCACCCGCACATGAAAGCCATCACATGTATCATATTTTTTGCCAAGTTGACTTTTAATTGCATCAACTTGAGCTTTATATGGAGAGACCACACCGATGCTGAGCCCTTGGTCTGTCATTTTCCAGGCTGCAGAGAAAACATAAATGTATGCTTATACTGATCTTAAGGGGTTAATTTGAAAGAATTTTCGTCAGCAAATTTAAGTTGATTCTGTATCTCCAAATCATTGAGATATCATTGCTTTTCCACTACAAAGTCTGAAGATAATAGAAGTTACTAAATAGGGCATAATGTTTCATCTTTCAGTCATCTACTTACTGCTCTCCTTTTTCTAAATTAAAATGCAACATTGTCTACCAAACAGGGCAGTAGAATTGAAATTTTAGAAAGCTGGATTGATGCCATTAGCGAATTATCATATCACGAGATGCGCATAGAAAACTGGACTCTCAAATGTACACTATTGTAGCGAACATCTTTCTACCAATGATTGTTATGCAGTATGCAGTACAAGAACGGAAGACCGTGTAAGCTTCTAAGGATTCCATGTTATATTAGCCAAGTAGCATTATAAAAAGTATTAGAAAGGATATTAATGTTAAAGTTCAGCTTAGACATACATTTATAGATGGTATGGGTTAGGTGCAAAACAACAGCAACTTCAACCATGTTTCTGCAACTGTTTCCTGTGCCCTCTTTGTCTTCCCTTCCATCAGTGACATTTATAAACGTGTAGCTGCCAAAAGGGAGGCATGTGTAATCTTTACTATAACTAGGGGACAGGACATTCGAACCATCTACAATAGTCCTCTCATAAAATTGAGCATTTGGAAATAAGCTGATACAAGGATTCATGCGATACTGTATATTCAGCAAATGTTTATCAAATTTGAGCATAACCAATCTCTCAAATAGACTTGTCTCAAATCCAGCCTCTTTGCATACCTAAAGATAAACAATGAAAGGTAAGAATTAAGATTATCAAAAACAGATCAATAACAATGAAAGGTAAGAATAAGATTATCAAAAACAGATCAATACCTAGAGATAAACAATGAAATGCACCAATAACTAAGAAATGAAATCAGACATTACAAAGAGGGTGAGTCGAAACCTTACTTTGCTTTTAACCATTGCACTCAGTTGACGGTCATCTCCTACCAAAACAACATGTTTTAACCAATGCAGACGTAGTGGGATCACCAATTCACACTCCCGCACTTGAGCAGCCTCATCAACAATTAATACATCAAGGGGTTTAATGTCCAGGTGATGTAACCGATAAGAGCTAGAGGTGGTACAGAAAAGAAGTGTTGCATTACGTATGCAGTAGCTCTGGACCCAGTTTTTGTCTACTCCAGTGGGTAAATTAAGCGAGTGTAGCAGATTTTTAAGCAATTTAAGGCATGAAGACCTTGCTCTGTTCAGTTCCTTCTCAATAGAAGATACAGGCTGTGCACAAACAGAGTTTTCAGTTGACAGACAACCAAGGCCCCTTTTCAAACCCTCATCAGTCAAGTCTACGTTGCACAGAAGGGTGCCAAATTTTTCCAGCATATTAAGCAATGAGGATATATTTATGACACTATCATGAGAAAAGCAGCTTCCAGGAAGGTGAACCCACAAATTCATTATGCATCTTTTCAGAGCTATTGCTGTCACATCAAATTGTTTCTTTATGAAGTCCACAAAGCACAATGGATCAATTTCATCCTGAAGATGCCTATCATAGTGTGAAGCAGAGTCTTCAAAAAAGGATATCATTGAAGATATTCTGCAGTTCCATCCTGACAAAAAGGAGAAGCACTCTAGAAGTTCAGTGACACGGAAGTCCAAGAAAACTTCCTGCAGATCCTCGGTGATGTCCATGTTAGACCTGCTTCCAAATAGCAAGATATCTCCAAGAGAAGAAGGTAGACAAATGTTGTCAATGTGCTCACTGAAATCCTTGAAGGTTTGAAGGAAACGAGTGCAAACTCCAACGACAGCAACATTTGTGGGAGCACAAGTAAGAGTTCTGCATTTCAAACGCGCCAAAACCCACAGTAAAGCACTTACAGTCTTGGTCTTCCCAGTACCTGGTGGACCCCATATAAGCTTTACGAAGTTCACATGCCCACATCGTACAGCTGATATTACAGATGAAATAGCATCCACTTGCGATCGATTAAGCTTAACCGACAGTAGCTCCTCTTTGTAAGAAGCCAAACAGCCCCCATCCTGTTTACCACATTTCCGGCAGGCATCCTCAACCTGCAACAGAGCCAAGAAAGGGGAGCTTAAAAAGTTAGACCGCATACCAATTTATAATGATGCTGAAAATAGGAAGTAATAATAAAATGTCAATATTCATGTCATTCATATTACCAGATTTGTTGGGGCTAAGAGCGACTTGATTACTGTGTAATTGGCATTCATGTGCTCATCGAAGGTAAGTGCTTTCCATATCCGTATATTTGTGGTGATGTTATTGAGAAACACTGCATGCCTGAGTTTGTTTAGGTCTACTTCCAAACCAATATTCTTTGCAATTTTGACTCTGAAGCCCTTCTGGTATTCATCATCCATAGAAACCTCAGTAACCATTGCCAAGCAGTATGTCACACCATGGCGGTTTAAGTCCTCTGCAGCTTCAGGTTTTGTGCTCGACAAAATAAATATGTCACCATTCCTCACGGAATAAGACCCATTTAGAAAAACAGCATCATTGCCCCAAAAGTCCACATCCATTAAGTATGATCCTGCTTTTCCTGCCACAACATCCACGGACAGTATTTTCGACGAGGGTGCTTCACTGATGAGTTCAAGGCATGAGCACAGATCTGACCTTGTTTCTTCAATCAGAGGCACACGATAAGACGTGAGATAGTGATCAAGCGACTTGAAGTTGGAGGGAATGGTCTCAACCTAAAGAAGAAGAAGTCATAGATGACTGGTTATAGGTAGTAAAAGATTCTCCAACAGTTCCTTGAGCACACAAATGGCATGAATTAATGCTAACAAAATAGCTATCTGGTCAGTTTCATTTACTGCAAGAATAAGATACATGGTTTAAGCTGCTCATATCGACCATAGACATAATTTTTCGTAGAAAAACAATTTTTACTTTCCAACACCAGATTGTACAGCTCCCAACTACCATTTACAACTTACACCAAGTGTATTATCTTGTCTTTTAGAATGAGGCTTTCTAAATGATGCTACAGCCAACCACTAACACTTCACGAATGGTGATGCATATCATGGACATAGCAAATCATGGGGGGCACCTCCATCAGTAACATGAAAATTACACATAACCTCTTTTTTTAGGGAATTACACATAACCTCTAGTTAGCCTGAATCAGCACATATGGCAAACACCATGTGTCACCAAGCGTGCAACAATTAAGTTGCCACAGTCCAGAAATGGCACTCAGCACATGCCAATTGCACATCCATGACACATCTATAGAAAACCCCTCTAAACCCTAGCGCACGGAACAATGACCCCATTATTTGGAGCATCCAACTCAGCAAGGCAGCAAACAACAGCGCACTAAACGCGATTAACTCAAAAAATTCACGAGATTTAAGAACGAACCCAGCGCACCTACGTATGCTTACATTGCCTTGTCCCGACGCGCGGATTCGAAAAAAAAAAGTAACTAAAGCTCGAGCCGCGCCGCACAAATCATCATCCGGAACGAAGAATCGACGACGCACCTTTCCTCCGTAGAGGTCGCCGTCGGTGATCTGCTGCGCCGACCAGGAGAGCACCAGGTCCTCCAAATCCGTCTCCCCCATGTCGCCCTGCTCTCCCATGCCGCGCCGCACGGCCCCGTCTTCCGCGCTCTCTCCCCCCTCTTCGTCTCGCTCCTAGCCCCGAGCACGTGAGCAAGCAGGCCGCATTGGGGAAGCGGGGGACGGGGAGGGAAGGGAAGGGACGGGGCGCCGCGGTGGCGGAGGCGGTGGTGGTGGGGGTGGCAGGCTCCTGCGCCTGCGCTGCTGCGTGGAGAAAAGAGTCGTAAGCCAAGTACGATCAACGGGGAAGGGGGGATTTACTTTGCCTTCTCGGAGAAGGAGCTCCCCTCCCCTCCCCTCCTGCAATGCTTTTGCTGCTTCGGCGCGTTGGGATTCAAGAGCCTTTTTTTTTCACGGGCAAGGTAAAAAAGCCGCTTTTCACGGCGAAAGGAAAGAGGGGGAGGCCGCGCGACGGCGCGGTGAATGGGACTGTACAGTGGCAGAGGGCCGAAATGTGCGGTGAAAATTTTAATGCCAGTGACGGGAAGAGTCGTTCGCTTTCTTCTGGCCTCGACGCCCCATAACGGCGGCCAGGTGTTTACCGCGACATATTTTATTACATGCCCTTATCTTTTTATTTTCGAGTACACCCTTGGTGCTTCTTTTTAGTTCCGCGTATTAGATTTGTATATAACAAGTCGAAAAATATTATTGTAATAATTAACCAAATTTGTATTAAAAACTACCAACATCTACAATACCGAAGAAAAGATCTCAACCATTCCTTCTCTCATCGATGCCGCCGTCGGTCTGCCCCATCTCCGATGGCCTGTAGGCCATGGAGGTGCATGCCCGTTCTCGTTCTTGTTAGGTTCAGCGTCATGGTTGGGGCTGTATGGCACAGAGATGTCTCTCAGTAGGAATATTGTCTTCCATGTTCTATCCCCGTCCCAATGGTGCATCTAGCGTCGACGGAGGGCGTGTGGAGGTGTGCCTCCGTCGAATCTCGCGGGATTCGGTCGGTGTTGGTCTTTGGTGGATCTGTTTGGATCCGCTCTTCATTCGTCTTTGTTTTGATGTTTACAGGTGAAAGGATCGATATAGTTGACTGGGGGGTGAATAGGCAACTAACAATTTTTAATCTTTTCTTTACCAATTTAAACTTTGCAACAAGGTAGGTTGACTAGATATGCAACTATGTGAGCAACCTATATGATGCAATAACAACTAGCACATAAGCAAGCAAGGGATACAACACAAATAAGCTTGCACAAGTAAAGGTACGAGATAACCAAGAGTGGAGCCGGTGGAGACGAGGATGTGTTACCGAAGTTCCTTCTTTTTAAGGGGAAGTACGTCTCCGTTAGAGCGGTGTGGAGGCACAATGCTCCTCAAGAAGCCACTAGGGCCACCGTATTCTCCTCACGCCCTCACACAATGCGAGATGCCGTGATTCCACTATTGGTGCCCTTGAAGGCGGCGACCGAACCTTTACAAACAAGGTTGGGGCAATCTCCATAACTTAATTGGAGGCTCCCAGCGACACCACGAAGCTTCACCACAATGGACTATGGCTCCGAGGTGACCTCAACCGTCTAGGGTGCTCAAACATCCAATAGTAACAAGATCCGCTAGGGATTAGTGGGGGGGGATCAAATTTCTCTTGGTGGAAGTGTAGATCGGGACCTTCTCAACCAATCCCGAGCAAATCAACAAGTTTGATTGGCTAGGGAGAGAGATCGAGCGAAAATGGAGCTTGGAGCAATAATGGAGCTTTTGGGGGAAGAGGTAGGTCAACTTTAGGGAAGAAAACACCTTTATATAATGGGGGAAACAATCCAACCGTTACCCCCCCCCCCCCCCAAGAAGCCACGCACAGAACGGTACTACCGCTTGGGCAGGGCGGTACTACCGCTGAACCAGCGATACTACCGTTCCCTCCCAGCGGTACTGCCGTCGACACGAGGATAGCAAGGACCTGGGCCCAGAGCGGTACTACCGCGGAAGTAAGGGCGGTACTACCGCTTGGAGCGGTACTACCGCCACTACTGCCGCTACTAGTACCGCAAAACCCGACACGAAAAACAGAGGTCTCGAGTCGAGGCGGTAGTAGCCCGGAACCACAGCAGTACTACGGCCGAAGACAGCAAACGGTACTACCGCTTGGGGAGCGGTACTACCGCTTGACGTGCTTCGGTGGTACTACCGCTAAGGACCGCGGTACTACCGCTGGGACAGGTCAGGGCAGGCAAGGAGAGGAAAGATAGCTCCAAAGATGCAGAAAGGAACAACGGGTGTGATAAGGATGTGTACGTGTTGATTCCACCCTAGCCTTACCAAAGCGGATCCCCTCTTGATAGTACGGTGACTCCTACGAAACTAGTCCACCAACAGAGAAACGAAGGAGCTACACCGTCTTGAATAAAACACCGAGGGGAGGGAATCGTCCCATGCCAAAGGATGAATCTTTGAAAAACTCAACGCACACGATTAGTCCGCAAAAGCATTGTGATCAATCACCAAAACACCTTGGGGATAAATATGCCTTTACTATCTCCCCCTTTTTGGTGGATTGATGACAATACGGGATTTGCATGGGAAGAAAGCGCAAACCCCACAACTCACAAATGTAGATGAGCTCCCCCTAGATGTGTGCTTATCTAGATAGGTGCTTTGGACTGCACGGCACACATACTAGGATCAACGCTCCCCCTACATTTTGGAGACCAACAACCTAAGCAAGATATATGAGAGCAAAGAGTATATAACAAGATAAGCATGCAACTCATAAGCTAGGTAGACATAGATAAAGATAATCTAAAGATAAGGTAGCATATGTCTCACACCATATGTCTGGAACTTAGGTCTCACTGACACAAAACCAAACAAAGCAAACGGCGAGAAAGCACACCACAAAGAAAACACACTCGCGAAATAGACAATGAGGACACAAATCCCTAAACTCTCACCCCTTTGGCATCGAGACACCAAAAAGAGAGGGAGTGTTGCTACGGCTCTAGGTGATAGCAAGATCGCAAACATCAGATCTCAGCAGGATCGTCTTCGCCACTGTCGTCGGTCGGGAACTGCTCGGCATCAGAATCTGTCCACGGGCAATGCTGCTGCCACTCCTCCTCCTCAGTAAGTTGGTCCTCAGATCCACTGAGAACGATAGCACCCAACTGACGCATGAGCTCTTTATAACGACCCATGGCCTTCTTCTCAGCAACATGAGTCATGTACTGGCCATGAGGCTCCATGCAGAACAACTTCTTCATCTTGTGCTTGAGCTTCTTTGCCCAAGAGGGCTCTGCCCCAGAAGGCTCATAGTCATCATCATCCTCAGCCTCAGCCTCCTCCTCGGTCTCCATGGCAGCAGCAGACGATGTACCCCCAGACTTAGGGACCTGAGTGCCCCAGTTGTCCTTCTTCCTCAGACGCTTGACCTCATGAGACACCAACTCTCCAGTCTCTCGCAAAACATTGGGATAGACATGATCCCAGGCCTTCTCAATAAGCAACATGATGAAAGGACCATAGATCGGGCACTTGCGCTCAGAGATGGCAGATAAGAGTTCAGACCACATAACATGAGAGATGTCCAGGGACTCGCCAGTGTTTTCTTCCTTCTCACGCTGGCAGAAGATAAGCATGTCCACGAGATAAGAATGAACCATATCCAGATTCTCGATGCGAGGGAAAAGAGTCTCACGGAAGACACGGTGAAGAATATCCAGAAAGGCAGGCAGCTCATATGTTTCCTTCTTAGTCTCAGGGTTGATCTTCAGCGTGCAATAGGGCCAGAGAGCTTGCTTGTGAGTGGAGGTTGTGTTGCGGTGAGGGCGAAAGCCGACAGGAGATGCAAGCCCGTGATCTTCCACCCCAAGCAACTCCATGAAGGCCTTCCACTTGACAGAAAGCAACTTGCCATTGGCCATCCAAGTCAGTGTCCTGTCCTCATCAGTCCCTAGATGGACAGTGGCATAGAATTGAGCCACAATATCTGCATCATAATCTTTGTTGAATTGCATGATACCGAGAATGTTCAGTTGAGTGCACATCTGAAGAGCTTCACCAAAGTACTCAGGATCCTTCTCCATATAGTCAGTGTCGATGGAGTGCACGTTAACATAGAGGTTCTTCTTGGCCTTGAGCACATCAAAGAATATGGCAAACTGAAACCTGTTCCAGAACGGACGGTTGACCAAAGTGGGATCTTGGTCTGCCTCATAGGGGTTGCGGCAACGCCTTGCCCAGAACTCCTTGGCATTCATCTGCGACACGATTTTGCCAGTTTGCTTGGGCTTGACAGCAGACTTCTTCTTGAGTTGAGGTGGAGGTGGAGCACTTGAGGAACCTCCTGCAGACTCAGTTGTGCGGTAACGCTTTGACGTGGCACGACCGGGGTTGATACGTCGAGCCTGATGCTCAGGATGCTCATCACCTGGAACCACACACAAGAACATGCAAAACAACCAGAAAGAACGAGCATATGCCACCAAACACAACAAAAGGATCACTGAATGGTAAGAGTACGATGGAACTTGGTAGCTGTTGGGGAACGTAGTAATTTCAAAAAATTTCCTACGTACACGCAAGATCATGGTGATGGCATAGCAACGAGAGGGGAGAGTGTCTGTCCACGTACCCTCGTAGACCGAAAGCGGAAGCGTTATAACAACGCGGTTGATGTAGTCGTACGTCTTCACGATCCGACCGATCCAAGCACCGAACGTCACGGCACCTCCGAGTTCGCACACGCTCAGCTCGATGACGATCCCGGACTCCGATCCAGCAAAGTGTCGGGATGAGTTCGTCAAGACGACGGCGTGGTGACGATGATGATGCTCCACCGACGCAGGGCTTCGCCTAAGCTCCGCGACGATATGACTTCTCCGCGCAGGGCTTCGCCTAAGCTCCGTGACGATATGACCGAAGTGGAATATGGTGGAGGGGGCACCGACACGGCTAAGGAACGATCCGTAGATCAACTTGTGTGTTCATGGGGTGCCCCTGCCCCGTGATATAAAGGAGGAGGGAGGAGGAGGCCGTCCCTAGGAGGGCGCCATGGGGAGTCCTACTCCCACGGAGTAGGATTCCCCTTCCTAGTCCAACTAGGAGTCCTTCCATGTATTAGGAGTAGGAGACAAGTAAGGGAAGAGAGAAGGAAGGAAGGAAGGTGCGGCCCTCCCCTAGTCCAATTCGGACTAGGCCATGGGGCGCGGCCTGCCCTAGGCAGCCCTCTCTCTTTCCCGCAGGGCCCAATAAGGCCCAATACTTCTCCCGGCGAATTCCGTAACTCTCCGGTACTCGAAAAATACCGAATCATTCGAACCTTTCCGTACTCGAATATAGTCGTCCAATATATCGATCTTTACGTCTCGACCATTTCGAGACTCCTCGTCATGTCCCCGATCTCATCCGGGACTCCGAACTCCTTCGGTACATCAAAACTCATAAACTCATAATATAACTGTCATCGAAACCTTAAGCGTGCGGACCCTACGGGTTCGAGAACTATGTAGACATGACCTAGAACTATTCTCGGTCAATAACCAATAGCGGGACCTGGATGCCCATATTGGCTCCTACATATTCTACGAAGATCTTTATCGGTCAAACCGCATAACAACATACGTTGTTCCCTTTGTCATCGGTATGTTACTTGCCCGAGATTCGATCGTCGGTATCCAATACCTAGTTCAATCTCGTCACTGACAAGTCTCTTTACTCGTTCCGTAATACATCATCTTACAACTAACTTATTAGTTGCAATGCTTGCAAGGCTTATGTGATGTGCATTACCGAGAGGGCCCAGAGATACCTCTCCGACAATCGGAGTGACAATACCTAATCTCGAAATACGCCAACCCAACATGTACCTTTGGAGACACCTATAGTACTCCTTTATAATCACCCGATTCGTTGTGACGTTTGGTAGCACCAAAGTGTTCCTCCGTAAACGGAGTTGCATAATCTCATAGTTACAGGAACATGTATAAGTCATGAAGAAAGCAATAGCAGTATACTAAACGATCAAGTGCTAGGCTAACGGAATGGGTCATGTCAATCACATCATTCTCCTAATGATGTGATCCCGTTAATCAAATGACAACTCATGTCTATGGCTAGGAAACTTAACCATCTTTGATTCAACGAGCTAGTCAAGTAGAGGCATACTAGTGACACTATGTTTGTCTATGTATTCACACATGTATTATGTTTCGGTTAATACAATTCTAGCATGAATAATAAACATTTATCATGAAATAAGGAAATAAATAATAACTTTATTATTGCCTCTAGGGCATATTTCCTTCAGTCTCCCACTTGCACTAGAGTCAATAATCTAGTTCACATCATCATGTGATTCAACACTAATATTCACATCTGTATGTGATTAACACCCATAGTTCACATCGTCATGTGACCAACACCCAAAGGGTTTACTAGAGTCAATAATCTAGTTCACATCGCTATGTGATTAACACCCAAAGAGTACTAAGGGATGATCATGTTTTGCTCGTGAGAGAAGCTTAGTCAACGGGTCTGTCACATTCAGAGCCGTATGTATTTTGCAAATATTCTATGTCTACAATGCTCTGCATGGGGCTACTCTAGCTAATTGCTCCCACTTACAATATGTATCCAGATTGAGACTTAGAGTCATCTGGATCAGTGTAAAAAGCTTGCATCGATGTAACTCTTTACGACGGGCTCTTCTATCACCTCCATAATCGAGAAATATTTCCTTAGTCCTCACTAAGGATGTTCTTGACCAATGTCCATGATCTACTCCTAGATCATTATTGTACTCCTTGCCAAATTCAGAGCAAGGTATACAATAGGTCCGGTACATAGCATAGCATACTTTATAGAACCTATGGTGAGGCATAGGGAATGACTTTCATTCTCTTTTCTATTTTCTCTGTGGTCGGGATTTGAGTCTTACTCAATTTCACACCTTTGCAACACAGGCAAGAACTTTTCTTTGACTGTTCTATTTTGAACTATTTCAAAATCTTGACAAGGTATGTACTTATTGAAAAAACTTATCAAGCGTTTTGATCTATCTCAATAGATCTTGATGCTCAATTTGTATGCAGCTTCACCGAGGTCCTTCTTTGAAAAACTCCTTTCAAATACTCCTTTATGCTTTGCAGAATAATTCTACATTATTTCCGATCAACAATATGTCATTCACATATACTTATCAGAAATGCTGTAGTTCTCCCACTCACTTTCTTGTAAATACAGGCTTCTCCAAAAGTCTGTATAAAATCATATGCTTTGATCATACTATCAAAGTGTTTATTCCAACTCCGAGATGCTTGCACCAGTCCATAGATGGATCGCTGGAGCTTGCACACTTTGTTAGCTCCTTTAGGATTGACAAAACCTTCTGGTTGCATCATATACAACTCTTCTTTAATAAATCCATTAAAGAATGTAGTTTTGACATCCATTTGCCAGATTTCATAAAATGTGGCTATTGCTAACATGATTCGGACAGACTTAAGCATCGCTACAGTTGAGAAAATCTCATTGTAGTCAACACCTTGAACTTGTCGAAAACCTTTCTGCGACTAGTCGAGCTTTGTACATAGTAATACTACTATCAGCATCTGTCTTCCTCTTGAAGATCCATTTATATAATATGGCTTGCCGATCATCGGGCAACTCCATCAAAGTCCACACTTTGTTCTCATATATGGATCCCATCTCAGATTTCATGGCCTCAAGCCATTTCATGGAATCTGGGCTCATCATCGCTTCCTCATAGTTCGTAGGTTCATCATGGTCTAGTAACATGACTTCCGAACATGATTACCGTACCACTCAGTGCGGATCTTACTCTGGAAGACCTACGAGGTTTGGTAGCAACTTGATCTGAAGTTTCATGATCATCATCATTAACTTCCTCACTAATTGGTGTAGGAATCATGGAACTGATTTCGTGATGAACTACTTTCCAATAAGGGAGAAGGTACAATTACCTCATCAAGTTCTACTTTCCTCCCACTCACTTCTTTCGAGAGAAACTTCTTCTCTAGAAAGGATCCATCTTAGCAACGAATAACTTGCCTTCGGATCTGTGATAGAAGGTGTACCCAATAGTTACCTTTGGGTATTCTATGAAGATGCACTTCTCCGATTTGGGTTCGAGCTTATCAGGTGAAAACTTTTTCACATAAGCATCACAACTCCAAACTTTAAGAAACGACAGCTTAGGTTTACTGCTAAACCATAGTTCATACGGTGTCATCTCAACGGATTTAGATGGTGCCCTATTAAACGTGAATGCAGCTGTCTCTAATGCATAACCCAAAACGATGGTGGTAAATCGGTAAGATACATCATAGATCGCACCATATCCAATAAAGTGCGGTTACGACATTCGGACACACCATTATGTTGTGGTGTTCCATGTGGCGTGAGCTGTGAAACTATTCCACTTTGTTTTAATTGAAGACCAAACTCGTAACTCAAATATTTTTCCTCTGCGATCATATCGTAGAAACTTTTATTTTCTTGTTACGATGATTCTTCACTTCACTCTGTAATTCTTTGAACTTTTCAAATGTTTCAGACTTGTGTTTCATCAAGTAGATATACCCATATCTGCTCAAATCATCTGTGAAGGTCAGAAAATAATGATACTTGCCGTGAGCTTTAACACTCATCGGACCGCATACATCAGTATGTATTATTTCCAATAAGTCATTTGCTCGCTCCATTGTTCCGGAGAACAGAGTCTTTAGTCATCTTGCCCATAAGGCATGGTTCGCAAGCATCAAGTGATTCATAATCAAGTGATTCCAAAATCCCATTAGCATGGAGTTTCTTCATGCGCTTTACACCAATATGACCTAAACGGCAGTGCCACAAATGATTTGCACTATCATTATTAACTTTGCATCTTTTGGCATCAATATTATGAATATGTGTATCACTACGATCGAGATCCAACAAACTATTTTTATTGGGTGTATGACCATTGAAGGTTTTATTCATGTAAGCAGAACAACAATTATTCTTTGACTTTAAATGAATAATCAGATTACAATAAACATGATCAAATCATATTTATGCTCAACGCAAACGCCAAATAACATTTATTTAGGTTTAACACTAATCCCGAAAGTATAGGAGTGTGCGATGATGATCATATCAATCCTGGAACAACTTCCAACACTCATCGTCACTTCCCCTTCAACCAGTTTCTGTTCATTCTGCAACTCCCGTATCGAGTTACTACTCTTAGCAACTGAACCAGTATCAAATACCGAGGGGTTGCTACGAACACTAGTAAAATACACATCAATAATCTGTATATCAAATATACCTTTGTTCACTTTGCCATCCTTCTTATCCGCCAAATACTTGGGGTAGTTCCGCTTCAAATGACCAGTTCCATTGCAGCAAAAGCACTTAGTCTCGTGCTTAGGTCCAGACTTGGGCTTCTTCACTCGAGTAGCAACTTGCTTGCCGTTCTTCTTGAAGTTCCCCTTCTTCCCTTTGCCCTTTTCCTTGAGACTAGTGGTCTTGTCAACCATCAACACATGATGTTTTTCTTGATTTCTACCTTCGCCGATTTTAGCATCGCGAAGAGCTTGGGAATTGTTTTCGTCATCCCTTGCATACTATAGTTCATCACGAAGTTCTAGTAACTTAGTGATGGTGACTAGAGAATTCTGTCAATCACTATCTTATCTGGAAGATTAACTCCCACTTGATTCAAGCGATTGAAGTACCCAGACAATCTGAGCACATGCTCACTAGTTGAGCGATTCTCCTCCATGTTTTAGCTATAGAACTTGTTGCAGACTTCAGATCTCTCAACTCGGGTATTTGCTTGAAATATTAACTTCAATTCCTGGAACATCTCATATGGTCCATGACGTTCAAAACGTCTTTGAAGTCCCGATTCTAAGCCGTTAAGCATGGTGCACTAAACTATCAAGTAGTCATCATATTGAGCTAGCCAAACGTTCATAACGTATGCATCTGCTCCTGCAATAGGTCTGTCAGCTAGCGGTGCATTAAGGACATAATTCTTCTGTGCAGCAATGAGGATAAACCTCAGATCACGGATCCAATCCGCATCATTTCTACTAACATCTTTCAACATAATTTCTCTAGGAACATATCAAAACAAACATATGAAAGCAACAACGTGAGCTATTGATCTACAACATAATTTTGCAAAATACTACCAGGACTAAGTTCATGATAAATTAAAGTTCAATTAATCATATTACTTAAGAACTCCCACTTAGATAGACATCCCTCTAATCCTCTAAGTGATTACGTGATCCATATCAACTAAACCATGTCCGATCATCACGTGAGATGGAGTAGTTTCAACGGTGAACATCAATATGTTGATCATATCTACTATATGATTCACGCTCGACCTTTCGGTCTCCGTGTTCCGAGGCCATATCTGTTATATGCTAGGCTCGTCAAGTTTAACCTGAGTATTCCGCGTGCGCAACTGTTTTGCACCCGTTGTATTTGAACGTAGAGCCTATCACACCCGATCATCACGTGGTGTCTCAGCACGAAGAACTTTCGCAATGGTGCATACTCAGGGAGAACACTTCTTGATAATTTTAGTGAGAGATCATCTTATAATGCTACCGTCAATCAAAGCAAGATAAGATGCATGAAGGATAAACATCACATGCAATCAATATAAGTGATATGATATGGCCATCATCATTTTGTGCTTGTGATCTCCATCTCCGAAGCACCGTCATGATCACCATTGTCACCGGCGCGACACCTTGATCTCCATCGTAGCATCGTTGTCGTCTCGCCAACTATTGCTTCTACGACTATCGCTACCGCTTAGTGATAAAGTAAAGCAATTACATGGCGTTTGCATTTCATACAATAAAGCGACAACCATATGGCTCCTGCCAGTTGCCGATAACTCGGTTACAAAACATGATCATCTCATACAATAAAATATAGCATCACGTTTTGACCATATCACATCACAACATGCCCTGCAAAAACAAGTTAGACGTCCTCTACTTTGTTGTTGCAAGTTTTACGTGGCTGCTACGGGCTGAGCAAAAACCGTTCTTACCTACGCATCAAAACCACAACGATAGTTTGTCAAGTTGGTGCTGTTTTAACCTTCGCAAGGACCGGCGTAGCCACTCGGTTCAACTAAAGTGAGAAACAGACACCGCCGGTCACCTTTAAGCAACGAGTGCTCGAAGCGGTGAAACCAGTCTCGCGTAAGCGTACGCGTAATGTCGGTCCGGGCCGCTTCATCTCACAATAACGCTGAACCAAAGTATGACATGCTGGTAAGCAGTATGACTTATATCGCCCATAACTCACTTGTGTTCTACTCGTGCATATGACATCAACGCATAAAACCAGGCTCGGATGCCACTGTTGGGGAACATAGTAATTTCAAAAAATTTCCTACGCACACGCAAGATCATGGTGATGGCATAGCAACGAGAGGGGAGAGTGTCTGTCCACGTACCCTCGTAGACCGAAAGCGGAAGCGTTATAACAACGCGGTTGATGTAGTCGTACGTCTTCACGATCCGACCGATCCAAGCACCGAACGTACGGCACCTCCGAGTTCTGCACACGTTCAGCTCGATGACGATCCCCGGACTCCGATCCAGCAAAGTGTCGGGGATGAGTTCCATCAGCACGACGGCGTGGTGACGATGATGATGCTCCACCGACGGAGGGCTTCGCCTAAGCTCCGTGACGATATGACTTCTCCGGCGCAGGGCTTCGCCTAAGCTCCGTGACGATATGACCGAAGTGGAATATGGTGGAGGGGGGCACCGCACACGGCTAAGGAACGATCCGTAGATCAACTTGTGTGTTCATGGGGTGCCCCCTGCCCCCGTATATAAAGGAGGGAGGGAGGAAGAGGCCGGCCCTAGGAGGGGCGCGCCATGGGGAGTCCTACTCCCACCAGGAGTAGGATTCCCCCTTTCCTAGTCCAACTAGGAGTCCTTCCATGTATTAGGAGTAGGAGACAAGTAAGGGAAGAGAGAAGGAAGGAAGGAAGGGTGCGGCCTCTCCCTAGTCCAATTCGGACTAGGCCATGGGGCGCGGCCTGCCCTAGGCAGCCCCTCTCTTTCCCGCAGGGCCCAATAGGGCCCAATACTTCTCCCGGCGAATTCCCGTAACTCTCGGTACTCGAAAAATACCGAATCATTCGAACCTTTCCGAACTCGAATATAGTCGTCCAATATATCGATCTTTACGTCTCGACCATTTCGAGACTCCTCGTCATGTCCCCGATCTCATCCGGGACTCCGAACTCCTTCGGTACATCAAAACTCATAAACTCATAATATAACTGTCATCGAAACCTTAAGCGTGCGGACCCTACGGGTTCATATTCTACGAAGATATTTATCGGTCAAACCGCATAACAACATACGTTGTTCCCTTTGTCATCGGTATGTTACTTGCCTGAGATTCGATCGTCGGTATCCAATACCTAGTTCAATCTCGTCACTGACAAGTCTCTTTACTTGTTCCGTAATACATCATCCTACAACTAACTTATTAGTTGCAATGCTTGCAAGGCTTATGTGATGTGCATTACCGAGAGGGCCCAGAGATACCTCTCCGACAATCGGAGTGACAAAACCTAATCTCAAATACGCCAACCCAACATGTACCTTTGGAGACACCTGTAGTACTCCTTTATAGTCACCCGATTACGCCAGGACGTTTGGTAGCACCAAAGTGTTCCTCCGTAAACGGAGTTGCATAATCTCATAGTTACAGGAACATGTATAAGTCATGAAGAAAGCAATAGCAACATACTAAACGATCAAGTGCTAGGCTAACGGAATGGGTCATGTCAATCACATCATTCTCCTAATGATGTGATCCGTTAATCAAATGACAACTCATGTCTATGGCTAGGAAACTTAACCATCTTTGATTCAACGAGCTAGTCAAGTAGAGGCATACTAGTGACACTATGTTTGTCTATGTATTCACACATGTATTATGTTTCCGGTTAATACAATTCTAGCATGAATAATAAACATTTATCATGAAATAAGGAAATAAATAATAACTTTATTATTGCCTCTAGGGCATATTTCCTTCAGTAGCAAGCGGTAGTACCGCGACCTGTAAGCGGCAGTGATACGTCTCCAACGTATCTATAATTTTTGATTGTTCCATGCTATTTTATTATATGTTTTGAATGATTATGGGCTTTATTATACACTTCTATATTACTTTTGGGCCTAACCTATTAACCGGAGGCCCAGCCCATATTGCTGTTTTATTGCCTGTTTCAGTATTTCGAAGAAAAAGAATATCAAACGGAGTCCAAACGGAATGAAACCTTCGGCGTCGTGATTTTTTGGAAGATTATCATCCTGGAGGCTTGGAGATGAAGTCAGAAGATCCTCGAGGAGCCCAGGAGATAGGAGGGCGCCCCCCCCTACTGGGCGCGCCCCCCTGTCTCGTGGGCCCCTCGAGCACCTCCCGACCGACTTCTTTCTCCTATATAGTCCCACGTACCCTAAAAACATCCACGGAAAAGATAGATCGGGAGTTCCGCCGCTGCAAGCCTCTGTAGCCACCAAAAACCTCTCGGGAGCCCTTCCCGGCACCCTGCCGGAGGGGGGATCCTTCACCGGTGGCCATCTTCATCATCCCGACGCTATCCATGACAAGGAGGGAGTAGTTCACCCTCGGGGCTGAGGGTATGTACCAGTAGCTATGTGTTTGATCTCTCTCTCTCTCTCTCTCTCTCTCTCTCTCTCTCTCTCTCGTGTTCTCTCTCGTGTTCCCTCTATGGCACGATCTTGATGTATCCCGAGCTTTGCTATTATAGTTGGATCTTATGATGTTTCTCCCCCTCTACTCTCTTGTGATGAATTGAGTTTTCCCTTTGAAGTTATCTTGTCGGATTGAGTCTTTTATGAGAACACTTGATGTATGTCTTACCGTGCTTATCTATGGTGACAATGGGATATCATGTGCCTCTTGATGTATCTTTTGGTGACCAACTTGCGGGTTCCGCCCATGAACCTATGCATAGGGGTTGGCACACGTTCTTGACTCTCCGGTAGAAACTTTGGGGCACTCTTTGAAGTACTTTGTGTTGGTTGAATAGATGAATCTGAGATTGTGTGATGCATATCGTATAATCATGCCCACGGATACTTGAGGTGACAATGGAGTATCTAGGTGACATTAGGATTTTGGTTGATTTGTGTCTTAAGGTGTTATTCTGGTACGAACTCTTGAATAGATTGATCCGAAAGAATAACTTTGAGGTGGTTTCGTACCCTACCATAATCTCTTCATTTGTTCTCCGCTATTAGTGTCTTTGGAGTGACTCTTTGTTGCATGTTGAGGGCTTGTCATATGATCTATCTATGTTATTATTGTTGAGAGAACTTGCACTAGTGAAAGTATGAACCCTAGGCCTTGTTTCCTATCATTGCAATATCGTTTACGCTCACTTTTATCATTAGTTACCTTGCTGTTTTTATTATTTCAGATTACAAAAACCTATATCTACTATCTATTTTGCACTTGTATCTTCATCTCTTCGCCGAACTAGTGCACCTATAGAATTTACCATTGTATTGGGTGTGTTGGGGATACAAGAGACTCTTTGTTATTTGGTTGCAGGGTTGTTTGAGAGAGACCATCTTCATCCTACGCCTCCTACGGATTGATAAACCTTAGGTCATCCACTTGAGGGAAATTTGCTACTGTCCTACAAACCTGTGCACTTGCAGGCCCAACAACGTCTACAAGAAGAAGGTTGCATAGTAGACATCAAGCTCTTTTCTGGCGCCGTTGCCGGGGAGGCTAGGTAAACGGTACTCACACCCCGTCAACTAAGCTCTTTTCTGGCGCCGTTGCCGGGGAGGTGAGTGCTTGAAGGTATACCTTTAGATCTTGCAATCGAGTCTTTTAGTTTCTTGTTTTATCACTAGTTTAGTTTATAAAAGAAAACTACAAAAAAAATGGAGTTAAGTTTGTCTCGTACGCTTCGTCTTTTTAATATATTTCGTGAGAATGATGGTAAGGAAAACTGTGCTCAAGTGCTAGAAGAAGAAGTCTATAAAATGTTTTGCATGAAATCTTTTAATGATGAGCATGATTGCAATGTTGTTAGTATGAATTCCTTGAATTCCATGATGCTAGTGATATGCAAAGCCACAAGCTTGGGGAAGCTATGTTTGATGAATATGATATTTTTTGTCCCCCAAGTTTTGATGTGCAAATTTATTATGATGAAAGCATGCCTCCTATTTATGATGATTATATTGATGAAAGTGGGTTTGGAAGAGTGTCAACTTTAGGTAGTATTGATCCCACTATTTTGGAGGATGTTGAATCTTATTGTGATGAATATGAAAGTGGATTTGGAAGAGTGTCAACTTTATTTAGTGATGATTCCACTATTTCGGAAGAGGTCCCAATTGATTATGAGAATAAAGTTGCTATCTATGATGATTATTGTGATGACTTGTATGCTATTAAGAAAGATGATAACCATGAAACTTGCATCATGATTTTAGTTTTCAATTGGATTATGCCTCACATGATAGTTATTTTGTTGAGTTTGCTCCCACCATTCCGAGTGAGAAGAATTTTGCTTATGTGGAGAGTAATAAATTTTCTATGCTTGTAGATCATGAAAAGAATGTTTTAGGTTCTGGTTATATTGTTGAATTCATTCATGATGCTACTGAAAATTATTATGAGGGAGGAACATATGCTTGTAGGAATTGCAATAATGTCAAGTTTCCTGCCTATGTGTTGAAATTTTTGAAGTTATGCTTGTTTTACCTTCCTATGCTTGTTGATTATTGTACCCCTAAGTTGTTTGCTCACAAAATCCCTATGCATAGGAAGTGGGTTAGACTTAAATGTGCTAGTCATATTCTTCATGATGCTCCTTTTATGTTTCAATTCTTATCTTTTATGTGAGCATCATTGCCATCATCATGCCTAGCTAAAAAGGCATTAAAGAAAATCGCTTGTTGGGGGACAACCCAATATTTACCCTTGCTGTTTTTGTGTGTCCACATGATTATGCTACTGTATTAATCATGTTTTATAGATATTGTTTCAATAAAGTGCCAAGTAGAACCTTTGGGAAGACTTGGGTGAAGTTTATGTGATCTTGCTGTAAAAAACAGAAACTTTTGCGCTCACGAGATTAGCTGCCATTTTTTACTGAAGAGTGATTTTAGGTTTATTCTTTTTGCAGATGATTAATAGACAAATTCCTCTGGTTCAGAAATTTATTTCATAATTGTTTGAGTTCCAGAAGTATACGTTTGATACAGATTACTACATACTATTCTGTTTTTGACAGATTCTGTTTTCATTGTGTTGTTTGCTTATTTTGATGAATCTATGAGTAGTATCGGAGGGTATGAACCATAGAGAAGTTAGAATACAGTAGGTTTTACACCAATATGAATTTATAATGAGTTTATTACAGTACCCTAAGTGGTGGTTTTATTTTCTTATACTAACGGAGCTTACGAGTTTTGTGTTGAGTTTTGTGTGGTTGAAGGTTTCAAGTTTTGGGTAAAGATTCTATGGACTATGGAATAAGGAGTGATAAGAGCCTAATCTTGGGGATGCCCAAGGCACACCAAGGTAATATTCAAGGACAACCACGCAACTAAGCTTGGGGATGCCCCGGAAGGCATCCCCTCTTTCGTCTTCGTTCATCGGTAACTTTACTTGGAGCTATATTTTTATTCACCACATGATATGTGTTTTGCTTGGAGCGTCATTTTATTTTGTTAGTATTTTCTTTCTGTTAGTTAGAATAATGTTTTGCATCTTTAGTTTCAATAAAAATGTCAAGGATAGCCTTTACCATGCTTATTTTGCTAGTATACATGTTGCTGTTTGAAAACAGAAAGTTTACCGCTGTTGCAATAATTCCCTAGAAAAGTAATAGAATGGTATAACGTTGAATCTTTTTGCATATTAAGCTATGATAAATTTATTACAGTGGGAATTTTAGTTCATAATTTTTGGAGTTAGGGAAGTATTGATACTGTTGCATTCTTTACAGACTGTACTTTTTGACAGATTGCTGTTATGGTTGCATTGTTTGCATATGTTTGCTTGTTTAATGATTCTATTTGAGGATAGGAGTATTAAATATGCAGAGGCATTTAGTATTCAATGTTGAATAATAATTTTAGTGATTTGTTACAGTAGGATATGATAATGTTTTGCATTGGCTTATACTAACCTATCTCACGAGTTCTTGTTGAGTTTGTTGTGAATGAAGCTTTTGATAAAAAGAGAAACCATGATATGAGAGGAATTAAGGAGACACAAAAGTTCAAGCTTGGGGATGCCCAAGGCACCCCAAAATAATATTTCAAGAAGTCTCAAGCATCTAAGCTTGGGGATGCCCCGGTAGGCATCCCACCTTTCTTCTTCGGCAATCATCGGTTAGTATCGGTTGAGCCTAAGTTTTTGCTTCTTCACATGAGTTGTGCTATCCTTGCATTGTCATTTTATTTTGCTTTGCTTGCTGTTTGAATAAGATACCAAGATCTGAAATTCTTTAATGAGAGAGAGTCTTTGCATAGTTGCATAATTATTTAGCTACTCTTTGATCTTCACTTATATATTTCGGAGTAGTTTGTCATTTGCTCTAGTGCTTCACTTATATCTTTTAGAGCACAGCGGTGATTTTATTTTGTAGAAATTGCCAGACTCTCATGATTCACTTATATTATTTTGAGAGTCTTAAACAACATGGTAATTTGAATGAAAACTATCATAGGAAGTGAATTGGATGCTATGATCAATTTGTTGCTTGATAATTGTTTTGAGATATAAAGGTAGTAATGTTAGGGTCATGCTAGTGGATAATTATGAAATTGAGAAATACTTTTGTTGAAGTTGGCAAGTCCCGTAGCATGCACGTATGGTAAAAGTTGTGTGACAAATTTGTTGCATGAGGTGCTCTTTTGATTGTCTTCCTTATGAGTGGCAGTCGGGGACGAGCGATGGTCTTTTCTTACCAATCTATCCCTCTTGGGGCATGCGTAGTAGTACTTTGCTTCGAGGGCTAAGTAGGCTTTTGCAATAAGTATATGACTTCTTTATGACTAATGTGAGTCCATGGATATACGCACACTCATCCTTCCACTTTGCTAGCCTCTTTTATGCCGCGCAACTTTCGCCGGTATTGAACCCATTATTTACCTTCCTCAAAACAGCCACCATACCTACCTATTATGGCATTTCCATAGCCATTCCGAGATATATTGCATATGCAACTTTCCACCATTCCGTTTATTATGATACGTTTCATCATTGTCATATTGCTCTTTGCATGATCATGTAGTTGACATCGTATTTGTGGCAAGGCCACCTTCATAATTTTCATACATGTCGCTCTTGATTCATTTCATATCCCGGTACACCGCCGGAGGCATTCACATAGAGTCATATCTTGTTCTAGCTTTGAGTTTTAATTCTTGAGTTGTAAATCCATAAAAGTGTGATGATCTTCATTATTAGAGCATTGTCCCAGTGAGGAAAGGATGATGAAGACTATGATTCCCCCACAAGTCGGGATGAGACTTCGGACTTTATAAAAATAAAAGAGGCCAAAGAAGCCCACCAAAAGGAAAAAAAAGAAAAGAAGAAAAAGAAAAAAAGAGAAAGAAAAAAAAGAGAAAAAAAGAAAAAAAATGAGAGAAAAAGAGAGAAGGAACAATTGCTACTATCTCTTTTTCCACACTTGTGCTTCAAAATAGCACCATGATCTTCATGATAGAGAGTCTCCTATGTTGTCACTTTCATATACTAGTGGGAATTTTTCATTATAGAACTTGGCTTGTATATTCCAATGATGGGCTTCCTAAAAATGCCCTAGGTATTCGTGAGCAAGCAAGTTGGATGCACACCCACTTAGTTTCTTTTGTTGAGATTTCATATATTTATAGCTCTAGTGCATCCGTTGCATGGCAATCCCTACTCACTCGCATTGATATCTATTGATGGGCATCTCCATAGCCCGTTGATACGCCTAGTTGATGTGAGACTATCTTCTCCCTTTTTGTCCTTACAACCACCACCATTTACCACCATAGTGCTATGTCCATGGCTTGTGCTCATGTATTGCGTAAGAGTTGAAAAAGCTGAAGCGCGTTAAAAAGTATGAAACAATTGCTCGGCTCGTCATCAAGGTTGTACATAATGGGAGTATTTTGTGTAATGAAAATGAAGCATGGCCTAACTATATGATTTTGTAGGGATAAGCTTTCTTTGGCTATGCTATTTTGATAGGACGTGATTATTTGTTAGTATGCTTTGAAGCATTATTATTTTTATGTTTTATAAGCTTTTATTTTGAATCATTTGGATCTGAACATTCATGCCACAATAAAGAGAAATTACATTGAGAATCATGCTAGGTAGCATTCCACATCAAAAATTCTGTTTTTATCATTTACCTACTCGAGGACGAGCAGGAATTAAGCTTGGGGATGCTTGATACGTCTCCAACGTATCTATAATTTTTTATTGTTCCATGCTATTTTATTATCTGTTTTGAATGATTATGGGCTTTATTATATACTTTTATATTACTTTTGGGACTAACCTATTAACCGGAGGCCCAGCCCATATTTTTGTTTTATTGCCTGTTTCAGTATTTCGAAGAAAAGGAATATCAAACGGAGTCCAAACGGAATGAAACCTTCGGCATCGTGATTTTTTGGAAGATTATCATCCTGGAGGCTTGGAGATGAAGTCAGAAGATCCTCGAGGAGCCCAGGAGATAGGAGGGCACGCCCCCTACTAGGCGCGCCCCCCCTGTCTTGTGGGCCCCTCGAGCACCTCCCGACCGACTTCTTTCGCCTATATAGTCCCACATACCCTAAAAACATCCACGGAAAAGATAGTTCGGAAGTTCCGCCGCCGCAAGCCTCTGTAGCCACCAAAAACCTCTCGGGAGCCATTCCCGGCACCCTGCCGGAGGGGCGATCCTTCACTGGTGGCCATCTTCATCATCCCGACGCTATCCATGACAAGGAGGGAGTAGTTCACCCTCGGGGCTGAGGGTATGTACCAGTAGCTATGTGTTTGATTTCTCTCTCTCGTGTTCTCTCTCGTGTTCCCTCTATGACACGATCTTGATGTATCCCGAGCTTTGCTATTATAGTTGGATCTTATGATGTTTCTCCCCCTCTACTCTCTTGTGATGAATTGAGTTTTCCCTTTGAAGTTATCTTATCGGATTGAGTCTTTTATGAGAACACTTGATGTATGTCTTGCCGTGCTTATCTATGGTGACAATGGGATATCATGTGCCTCTTGGTGTATGTTTTGGTGACCAACTTGGGGGTTCTGCCCATGAACCTATTCATAGGGGTTGGCACACGTTCTTGACTCTCCGGTAGAAACTTTAGGGCACTCTTTGAAGTACTTTGTGTTGGTTGAATAGATGAATCTGAGATTGTGTGATGCATATCGTATAATCATGCCCATGGATACTTGAGGTGAAAATGGAGTATCTAGGTGACATTAGGGTTTTTGTTGATTTGTGTCTTAAGGTGTTATTCTGGTACGAACTCTTGAATAGATTGATCCGAAAGAATAACTTTGAGGTGGTTTCGTACCCTACCATAATCTCTTCGTTCGTTCTCCGCTATTAGTGTCTTTGGAGTGACTCTTTGTTGCATGTTGAGGGCTTGTCATATGATCTATCTATGTTATTATTGTTGAGAGAACTTGCACTAGTGAAAGTATGAACCCTAGGCCTTGTTTCCTATCACTGCAATACTGTTTACACTCAGTTTTATCATTAGTTACCTTGCTGTTTTTATTATTTCAGATTACAAAAACCTATATCTACTATCTATTTTGCACTTGTATCTTCATCTCTTCACCGAACTAGTGCATCTATACAATTTACCATTGTATTGGGTGTGTTGGGGATACAAGAGACTCTTTGTTATTTGGTTGCAGGGTTGTTTGAGAGAGACCATCTTCATCTTACGCCTCCTACGGATTGATAAACCTTAGGTCATCCACTTGAGGGAAATTTGCTACTGTCCTACAAACCTATGCACTTGCAGGCCCAACAACGTCTACAAGAAGAAGGTTGCGTAGTAGACATCAGGCAATACCGCTCCAAGCGGTAGTTCCGCTCTAGAGAGAGCGGTAGTACCGCTCGAGACGGGAAACAACGGTTTCCTACTGCCGTGGTCAGATCCGGCACTACCGTCCTACCAAATTCAAAAATACTTCTACCAACCATTAATCCAAACCGCCTAGATGCCTTCTCCATCCTACTCAAGCCTAGATTTGGCCAAAAATCTAGAGATGCAACCACTATTGCCCCTAAGATGCTAGATTGGAAATCTAGACAAGAAGAGAGAGGGAACGGGGGCAATACCGGCATCCATGGCAAGAGGACGAGGTGGGGATCGACTCCACCGAAGGGAATGGAGAGGGACGCCCCGGAGAAGGAGATCCGCCGGAGCCCTCGTGCGGGGACCAGTTGCTGGAGAGACGAAACGAAGCGAGGGGGCGAGCGAATGGGTATGGGGGAGAAGAAACCTCCCCCTGCCCCGATATAACCCCCTTACCCCGCCCCGCAGCGGTAGTACCACGCTGGTGGGCGGTAGTACCGCCTATAAGCAGTAGTACCGCGCACCACCAGCGGTAGTACCGCCCAGCAACAAACAGGCCACTAGACAGACGGCTAAGCTTAAAAAGAAACGGAAAAACAAAGGCAAGAAGGAGGAAAGACCAACACGGCAGCAAGCACACTAGCAAGGGGCCAAAACACACCTCTTCAAGAGAGGGCGGTGGCCGAGGCCACCTATGTTTGAGTCGAGAGGTATGGCGTCGCGAAGATTTTAACCTTGGACCCATGACCAAAAATCGTCCTTGAAGCACAAGTACCATAAAAAACGGTTAATGTGAAAGACTAGATCAATTTATGCATAATGGGGGGAGGGAGAGTTCATTGAGAGAACAACACTCCCCCTATATCCATGCCTACACCTAAACTAGACAACAAGTTGAGTGAAGTGGGGTGTGCAAGGGTTCAAGTCACATTGCTCGAATCAATGATATTTAGCTCATGCCTTAACTCGCGAAATCTTGCTTCATCCAAGGGCTTCATGAAAATATCTGCAAGGTTATCACGAGTGTTGACATACTTGAGCTCGATCTCCCCACGCCTAATGTGATCCCGGATGAAGTGATACCGAATCTCAATATGCTTCGTCTTGAAGTGTTGCACCGGGTTGAGAGAAATCTTGATGGCACTTTCATTATCACACCAAAGAGGCACTTTGTCAGAAATGACACCGTATTCCTTTAAAGTTTGCCTCATCCATATGAGTTGCGCACAACAACTACCGGCCGCCACATATTCCGCTTCGGTGGACGAGAGAGACACATAACTTTGCTTCTTGGAAGACCAACTCACCAAAGAGCAACCAAGAAATTGGCACCCTCCGGAAGTGGACTTCCTATCCACTTTGTCTCCCGCCCAATCGGAATCCGTAAATCCTTCAAGCTTGAAGTTTTCTCCTCTTGGGTACCATAGGCCAAAGTTTGGGGTATGATCCAAATATCGAAAGATTCGCTTGACCGCCACATTGTGGCTTTCCTTCGGTGCGGCTTGAAACCATGCACAAATTCCCACACTCAACATGATATCCGGTCTAGACGCACAAAGGTAAAGCAAGGATCCAATCATAGAGCGATATACCTTTTGATCCACCGCTTTACCATTGGGATCAATGTCAAGTTGGCACTTGGTAGGCATTGGAGTAGAAGCCGGCTTGACATCACTTAGCTTGAATCTCTTTAGCATGTCTTGAGTGTATTTGGCTTGGTTGATGAAGGTACCTTCTCTTCTTTGTTTGATATCAAAACCAAGGAAGAACTTCAACTCTCCCATCGAAGACATCTTGAACTTAGAGGTCATGAGAGCGGCAAATTCCTCATTGAAAACTTTGTTAGGGGAACCAAAGATAATGTCATCAACATATAGTTGGCACACAAACAACTCCCCTTTGACCTTCTTAGTAAAAAGAGTGGGATCAATTTGCCAAACTTCAAATCCACGATCTTGTAACAACTCGGTAAGGTGGTCATACCACGCACGTGGGGCTTGTTTAAGGCCATAGAGTGCCTTATCGAGTTGATACACATGATCCGGGAAGTAAGGATCCTCGAACCCGGGGGGTTGCTTGACATAAACCAACTCATTAATAGGACCATTAATAAAAGCACTTTTCACATCCATTTGTTGTAACTTAAAGTTGTGATGGGAAGCATAAGCAATCAACAAACGAATGGATTCAAGGCAAGCAATGGGAGCAAAGGTTTCATCGTAGTCGATACCCTCGACTTGGGAGTAGCCTTGTGCTACCAATCTTGCCTTGTTGCGAATGATGTTCCCATGAGCGTCTCGCTTGTTCTTGAAAATCCACTTGGTTCCAATGACGTTATGGTTTCCCGACAGCCGTGGCACCAATCTCCACACCTTGTTGTACTCGAAGTTGTTGAGTTCTTCATGCATGGCATTGAGCCAATCTGAATCTTCGAGTGCCTCATAGACCTTTTGGGGTTCAACGCAAGAGACAAACGCGTGATGTTCACAATAGTTTGCTAATTGTCTATGAGTGCTTACCCCCTTTCTTAGGCTTCCAACCACATTCTCCATGAGATGGCCTTTGGTGGTGAGCTTGGAAGCAATCTTTGCGACACGACGCTCTAATTCCTCCTCGGATGTGGAAGGAGGAGGATCAACTTGATTATCTTGAGCGCCGTCTTGAGCTTGTTCGAGATCTTGAGCTTGCTCTTGATCTTGAACTTGCTCGAGGGGGAGAACTTGACCTTGGGCATTATTTGGTGGTTCACCACCATCTTGAGGTTGATCTTGCCCTTGGTCTTGTTCATGAGGTTGAGGGCCTTCACTTTGTTCTTCAGAAGCGTGTGAGTCTTGGGGAGGTGATGGCTCCACTTGAGTGGAGCATTGTCCTTCTCCTTCGGCCACAAGGGGTTCCTCAATGGGTAGAATATGACCAGTACCCATTCTTCTTATGGCTTGGGGAGGAATTTCATCACCTAAATCACAAGTACCACTTTGCTCCACTTGGGAGCCGTTATTTTTGTCAAACTCCACATCACACGTCTCCTTAATGAGTCCGGTGGACTTGTTGAGGACACGGTAAGCATGAGAGTTTGTAGCATAACCAACAAATATGCCCTCATAAGCTCTAGCCTCAAATTTATACAAACGAACACCTTTCTTGAGAATGAAGCACTTACACCCGAACACTCGGAAGTACTTGAGATTGGGCTTGTTACCGGTGAGTATTTCATAAGGAGTCTTGTTCAAGCCTTTGTGGAGATAGAGCCGATTTGATGCATGACACACGGTGTTGATGGCTTCGGCCCAAAAGTTGTATGGAGACTTGAACGCCGCCATCATGGTCCTTGCCGCATCCATCAACGTCTGGTTCTTCCTCTCCGCAACACCATTTTGTTGAGGGGTGTATGGAGCGGAATATTGATGCTTGATCCCCTCATTACTAAGGAACTCATCCAAGGTGTAGTTCTTGAACTCAGTGCCGTTGTCACTTCTTATTGTCAAGATCTTTGCATCATGTTGTCGTTGAGCTTCATTTGCAAAGTCGATGACGGTTTGTTGAGTTTCACTCTTCCTCTTGAAGAAATATACCCACGTGTATCTTGAATAATCATCCACAATCACCAAGCAATACTTTCTTCCCCCAAGACTATCAAAGGATGGAGGCCCAAAGAGGTCCATGTGAAGGAGCTCCAAGGGTCTCTTCGAATAGATGATAGTCGTGGGAGGGTGAGCCTTCTCATGAAGCTTTCCTTCGATACAAGCACTGTGTAGGATCGGAAGTATGTTTAGAGGGGGGGGGGTGATTAGACTACTTGACCAATTAAAAAACTTAACCTTTTCCCAATTTTAGTCTATGGCAGATTTTAACTATCTTAGCACAAGTCAAGCAATCTTCACACAATTCAAGCAAGCATGCAAAGAGTATATGAGCAGCAGAAAGTAAAGCATGCAACTTGCAAGAATGTAAAGGGGAAGGGTTTGTAGATTTCAAACGCAATTTGGAGACACGGTGATTTTTGAGCCGTGGTTCCGATAGGTGGTGCTATCGTACATCCACGTTGGAGACTTCAACCCACGAAGGGTATCGGTTGCGCGAGTCCACGGAGGGCTCCACCCACGAAGGGTCCATGAAGAAGCAACCTTGTCTATCCCACCATAGCCGTCGCCCACGAAGGACTTGCCTCACTAGCGGTAGATCTTCACGAAGTAGGCGATCTCCTTGCCCTTACAAACTCCTTGGTTCAACTCCACAATCTTGTCGGAGGCTCCCAAGTGACACCTAGCCAATCTAGGAGACACCACTCTCCAAGAAGTAACAAATGGTGTGTTGATGATGAACTCCTTGCTCTTGTGCTTCAAATGATAGTCTCCCCAACACTCAACTCTCTCTCACAGGATTTGGATCTGGTGGAAAGAAGATTTGAGTGGAAAGCAACTTGGGGAAGGCTAGAGATCAAGATTCATATGGTAGGAATGGAATATCTTAGCCTCAACACATGAGTAGGTAGTTCTCTCTCAGAAATGGTAAGTTGGAAGTGTAGGTTCGTTCTGATGGCTCTCTCCATGAATGAAGAGGAGGTGGAGGGGTATATATAGCCTCCACACAAAATCTAACCGTTACACACAATTTACCAATCTCGGTGGGACCGACTCAACAAACTCGGTCGGACCGATTCAGTAAACCTAGTGACCGTTAGTGATTTTGGTGGGACCGACATCCAACTCGGTAGGACCGATATGGTTAGGGTTAGGGCATAACTAATCTCGATGAGACCGATTACACAAACTCGGTGAGACCGATTTTGGTAATAAGCTAACCAGAGAGTTGGTCAGGTAAACTCGGTGGGACCGATTCGCTCTTTTCGGTGAGACCGAAATGTTACAAAAATGAAACAGAGAATTTACGTTGCAATCTCGGTGGGACTGATCGCTCACTTCGGTTAGACCGAAACGTTATGAAGTGAAAAGAGAGATTACAATCCCATCTTGGTGAGACCGAGATCCCTATCGGTGAGACCGATTTGCCTAGGGTTTGTGGCAGTGGCTATGACATCTGAACTCGGTGGCGCCGGATAGAAAGAATCGGTGGGGCCGAGTTTGACTTTAGGTTTAGGTCATATGAGGATATGAGAAAGTAGTTGAGGTTTTTTTGAGCATATCACAAAGCACTGTGGAGCAAGAAACTCATTAAGCAACACCTCATCCCTCCTTGATAGTATTGGCTTTTCCTATAGACACAATGTGATCTTGGATCACTAAAATATAAAATGTAGAGTCTTGAGCTTTTGAGCTTGAGCCAATCCTTTTATCCTTAGAATTTTGAGGGATCTAGTTTCCTCATCCATGCCATGCCATTCATTGAGCTTTTCCTGAAATGTTTGTCTTGGAAAGATGTTAGCTCAATGAGCTATATGTTGTTAGGAATTACCAAAACCACCTAGGGATAGTTGCACTTTCAATCTCACCCTTTTTGGTAATTGATGACAACATATAGATCAAAGCTTCGGCAAATGATAATAAGAGTGAAAAACATTGTCGCTTTGAGAAGTATGTGATAAGCAAGAGCTCCCCCTAAATTTGTGCATAGTTTAATATTTGCTTTGGACTGCAAATGCACAAGGAGTTAGGCTCAAGGGTTACTCTTCCATGTCATATACATCTTGGTGGAGCGCTCAAAATAATAAAGATTGAATACATGCACTCATCACCAAGCAAAGTGAATGATCATATAGAGATAAAAGGAATATTGTCATCCAACAAGCATTAAGGTAGCATATGATCAAACACATGATCATCAATGTATCACACAGACAATAACATAGTATCTCAAGCAAGCAAAAGCAAATAAAGTTCAACCACGAAAAGCAAGAGAGAACAAAAGCAAAATCTCTCTCTCTCTCTCGAAGCCTATGATCTATACATTTTTCTCCCCCTTTGGCAACAAGTTACCAAAAAGTTCATAGAAAATGCATAGTACTAGAATGACTCTCAGGCTTGATCTTCAGGTGGTGGTGTAGATATGGCTCCTTGGACGAAGACTTCAGTTGATGTGGATGGAGCTGGAGGAGTTGGTGATGGAGCTGGTTGTCCTGGAGCTGTAGCTGGTGCAGATGAAGTGGCTCTGGTGTCTGCCACTGGCACTGCAACTGATCTCTGAGTTCGAGGCACTCTGGCAAATGCATCAGTGGTTGTCTTGCCCTTCCTCTCGTGCATATCTTCCTGAAGCTGCTCCACAACAGACTGAATCTCAGTTACTTTCACATCTAAGTCATAGAACTTTTGTTCCATGATTCTTTCCAGGCTCTCCTGGTTTTGAGTTAGGGTGGCCAACCCTTTCTCAATCCTCAGAGTTGATGCTATTAAGTAACCAAGATGATCCTGCTTGCTCTTCAAAAAGTACTCAGATGCCTCATCAATTGTTGGCATCTTGGCATCCTTCTCCTTCTTTGCCTTCTCCTTCTTCTCTTGAGCTTGCACTGAAGATGGTTCATTCTCATTCATGACTATTTGGTTGTCTTCAAAGTCTGGGTAGATAGCAAAGTGTTCCTTATCCAACAAGTATTTGCCTGTGCCCATCTTGGAGTTGATCAGCTCCTGGATTTGTGGGGCATACCCACAACTTCTCTTCTGGTCTGCTGCTGTCCTCTTGATAGTCTCAACTATGAGGCTCATGACCTTGAACTTTTGTGGCACATGAAATATGTGTAGCATGTTTATTGCATGCCCTCTGATCATGTTGTGGTCACCTGACTTCGGCAAGAGAGTGTGCCTAAGGATCCAGTTGATCGTTGGCAGTCCTGACAGAAGAAAATGGACAGATCCAAACTTGAAAGTCTCAAGTGCTTTATCTGGGATCTCCTTGTACATATGTGACATTGAGTTGTGATCCTTTTTCTTCTTGGAATAGACATCCAAGTCATCTTCACTCTCCTCTGGTGCATTGATCAGGCTTGCCCATTCTTCAATTGTGGACTGGTACCTTGTACCTTCAGACATCCAGACTATTCTGCCATCAGGATAAAAGTGAGATGTGGAGTAGAATTGCATTACAAGCTCATCATTCCAGTTGGTGAACTTATGTCCAACAAATTCATCAACTCCACAAGCCTTAAAGCTGTCAAACACTCCTGGGTAGTGATCCTCATTTGCCTTCATGTATTTCCAGTCCACCCACCTCATGTCACAAACTATGGGTTTCTTGCCCAGCAGCACAGTCTCATAGAAGTCCCGCTGTTCCTTAGTGTGGAACCTGTAGTCAACAACAGTCCTTCTCCTGATTGCATAAGGATCAGACAATCTCCACTGTCTGAGCCCAACATCCTTCCTCAGCTTCATATTCTCAGCCACTAGATGAGCATCATTGTGGTTTGGAATCTTAGGTTTCAGCTTCCTCAGAACTTGTCCTTCATCTTCTTCTTCTTCAGCAACTTCAGGCACTGGGGCCTTGTTCTTCTCAGCAGCTGGTATGCTCCTGGTATTCCTTTTAGGTGCAGTCTTGGGCTTGGAGGCAGCTTTGGGTGCTTCTTTGGGCTTTGATGATGCAGCCCCTGACCTTGTAGCATCACCCATAAGCTTTTGTGCCTTGGGTGCTGGAGCAGCAACCTCTTCTTCCTCTTCCTCTTCCATCATGGAAGGCTGTCCAACAACTCTGGCCATGGTCTTCTTGACCCTTTCCTTCCTCTTCTTCCCTTCTGCAGCAGCCTCTTTGGGATCAGATTTCTCAGGTTCTTGAGTTGAAGCTCTGACTTTCAGTGTAGGTGTCCTCTTGGCAGGAACCTTCGTCTTTAGACCTGGCTTTGTGGTTGCAGCTGAGCCATACTCCTTTTTGAGCACAATCTTCTTGGAAGTGGCCTCATCCTCAGCTGCCACATAGTCTTCATCCTCAGAGTCTGAGGTTCTCTTCCTTCCGGCCCTGGTGGCAGCTTTGGGCAAATTGCTTGGGGTGCTCCTGCTGCCTTCATCTGAGGTGCTAGAGGGACTAGTGCCCTCACTCATGTGAATCTGCTCCTCTGGCTGGTTCTGGCTGTCACTTTGGTCTGACATGCTTTAAACACTGACTACTGACCCTGTGAATAGATATAGTTGAGATAGAATGGATGAGCATCACAAAATGCAGAAGTTTTTGCAAAAGAATGACTCAAAAACTTAGTTTTAGTTTTCCACAGAAAGCATTTCGGATCAACCGATTTGCAAACTCGGTGATACCGAAGCAGCTTTTGGAACCTAAACTAGTGAACTCGGTCAGACCGAGTCACAGTTCGGGGGCACCGAGACTGCTAGGGTTTCACAGAGTTCTAAACTCGGTCACACCGATTTGCCATTTTCGGTCAGACCGAAAATCACTTGTGCAATGGCTTTAGCCGAATCGGTGGAACCGAGTTTTTCAACTCGGTGGGTCCGAGATGGTTTCGGCAGAAACCTAACCCTAAATTTTTAATTCACATCTAACCTAAGGATTGTTTTGACTGGATAGAACTGTTTCAATCATGGCAAGAATCATGATGAACACAATGTGCTAGGAATCGGACAGGAATAGCACTGTGATCGAGTCCATACCCTAGTTTGGCGATGAACTCGCTACGGCGGCAACAGCGGGGTTGAATTCTGTTGACGGAGGCGGAGACCAGCGACAGGAGGCGGCTGGCGACAAAGTCGACGATCCGGAGACCTTGGAGGCAGAGCAAGCTATGCGCGGGCGAAGGGGTTTGGAGAAAGTTTCCAAATTTTTGCCCGTCAGTATATATAGCCCGACCATGTCGGTGTGACCGGGTGGAACAACTCGGTGGCACCGAGATGCATAACTGTTGACAGTTGCAGCAACTCGGTGAGACCGAAAAGTTCAAATCGGTTGCACCGAGATTGAAAACCAAGATCGACTTAGTGATCTCGGTATGACCGAAATGGAAGAATGGGTCAGACCGAAACGCACAAAGAAGTTTTGGAAGTTTAAGTCTATGACGAATCGGGGACTCCAAGTGCTCCTCACACAGAGTGGTTCGAATCTGACTTGATCAAATTTTGTGATGTAGCATGAATAGAGTTTGAGACAAGAAAAGCATAGATAGCTAGAGAAGGTTCTTAGGCATTCTTGTTCATCCACTTGGAAAAAGAAAAAGAAGCCAATCGATCAAGGCAACAAGTGGATGTCCTCGAATGAGTTAAATATGCAACCAACATGCTCACACAATAAAATGGCAAATGAAATATGTGGCAAAGCATGCACAACCAATTCTAGCATCCATCAAACAATTGGCGATGACTAGGTCATCTATATATGAGTATATTGACATAGGAGTCAAATGAGAACATTTGATCATAGGTCATACTCATCGTTTAAGCTCAAGTGGGGTTAACACTTTTACATAATGCATTGATGTGTTCACACCTTTAGAGTTGCTTTGACTCACTTCTTAGAGTTAAGCTCCCCCTAGATGTGAGATCCCCCCTTAGAGGGATGAACTAACCTTGGGTTTTGTCGATGATGACTTCATGTAGGTGTTGAAGATGTGGATGCTCAATGTTGATGAAGATCATTTGGAGCAATCCTTTGGAGTGAGTTGCACTTTCAATACCTACACGGGTTAGTCCCACAAGGAACAAACAAGTATATCCATAGACATAGAGTGATGAACAAACAAGATGATGTCCATGAAAGCATTAGGTTACCTTGTCCCTTGTCTTACCAACATGAGGGTTTGTGACTCCTTGAAATAGTGCAAGATGTGGAAGTTGATTTCACTTGTCCTTGCCAAAATGATATGAGTGAAGTATGTTGGCAGAGTCACCCTCAAGAACTCTCTAGTTCTTCTTCTTCGGGATCCACATCATCTTGATGGGAATCCTTGGAGTTGTAGTCATGCTTGATGAAGTAGAACTTGACGTAGTCTTGGGAAGCCACTTGACCAAGGCCTTAGGAGCTTCTTCAAATGCATCAATCTCCTCTTGAAGCTTGTCCTTGCCTTTGTGCTTGTGGTCTTGTGGTGGAAGATCATCTTGAGCTTGTGTCCCCTTGAAGGAAGTAGGATCATACTTCTCTTGTTGAGGAACAAACTTCGTCTTGGGGTATTGATCTTCTTCCCACTCAACTCCATTGGCATTGAACTTTCGTTCAAAACCAACACCTTGATTCTTCCGGTGCCTTCCTTGCTTGCGTACAATTCCTCGAATTGCTTACTCCGGGCAAGGCTCTTGTAAACACCTTTCTCTATGATTCCCTTCAATAAGCTATTTTCTTGCTCAAGTGTAACTTGGCTAAGAGAATCATTAGTGGAATCAAGAGAACTACTAGAAGCAACAAGATTGGGTTTAGCATGATTGTTGTTACTGCTCGAGGAAGAATCCTTCTTGTTTTTGTTACTAGACTTGACTTGAGGCATGTAAGTAGATAAGAGTAAGCGCTTGGCAATGTAAGAAGAACTTTTCTTACGAAGATCATCATTGATTGCCTTTAAGAACTCATGCTCTTGCTCAAGATTGAGATTTTCAAAGAGTAACTTCTCATGAGTCCTCAAAAGTTCTCGATGATCCCCTAAGATAGTTTCATGAGCTAACTTAAGAGTGTTTAGTTCTTTAGTTAGGAGCTCAATTTTCTCCTTATCATCGTCATTCGTTTTATCTTGATTAGCATGATTAATTGACGTTTCATCATAGTATTCATCACTAGAGTTGTCAACAAGTAAATCATCATCACCTAACAAGTCATCTTCATCTCTACTGAAATCAACATACTCGGGGTGTGTTACCTTAGGGCCTTTAGCCATGAAGCATCTTCCAATTCCTTCATTTGGTGAATCAAATATGTCGTAGGAGTTGGTTGACACAAGTTCTAGACCGGCAACACCTTCATCTTGAGTATGTTCGGAGTCGGAGTGATAGCTTCACTCGGAGTGATGTTCAGAGTCGGAACCGGATACCCATTCACCAACATGATCTTGATGTCTTCGTTTTGTGTAGCTCTTTGATGACTTGTCCTTCCTTTTCGAATCCTTGCTTCTCCGGGATGTTCTTCGTTCATAACAATCATCTCGACTCCTCCTCTCTCTTGGCGGTGATTCTTCTCTTCTACTTCTTCTCTTGGGAGAATCTTCTCTTCTTTTGTAGGGTGCCGTACACTCATTGGAGTAGTGTCCGGGTCTCCCACAATTGTAGCAATTGCGCTCTCGACTGGAAGATCTTTTGTCATTGTAGGACCTTGACTTGGAGCTTCTTTCTTTGCTTCTACTCTTGTAGAATTTGTTGAAGTTCTTCACCATTAAGCTCAATTCTTCATTGAAGGTTTGTTTATCACTTGATGATGTACGAGCTTCACATGAGGCTTTGTAAGCACCACTTGACTTGTTGTGAAGTTCCTCCTTATCCTTGAGTGACATCTCATGAGCAACAATTCTTCCAATGACCTCCGTTGGCTTGAGATTCTTGTAATTGGGCATTATTTGGATCAATGTGCACACGGTATCATATTTTCCATCCAATGCTCTTAGGATCTTCTTGATGATGAATTTGTCAGTCATCTCTTCACTTCCTAAGCCCACAATCTCATTTGTGATAAGAGCAAGCCTAGAGTACATTTCAGCGACACCTTCACCATCCTTCATTTTGAACTTGTCAAGCTGACTTTGGAGCACATCCAACTTGGATTCCTTGACGGAGTCGGTACCTTCATGCATATCAATCAAAGTATCCCAAATTTCCTTTGCATTCTCAAGACGGCAGATTTTGTTGAATTCTTCGGGGCACAATCCGTTGAAGAGGATATCACAAGCTTGAGCGTTGTATTGCAACATCTTCAATTCTTCCGCGGTAGCTTCACGGTTTGGTTCCCTCCCATCAAAGAATTCACCTTGCAAGCCAATACACACAATAGCCCAAACGGCGGGGTTATGTCCGTAAATATGCATTTTTCATCTTATGCTTCCAACTAGCAAAATTAGTACCATCAAAGTAAGGACCTCTACGGTGATAATTTCCCTCGCTAGACGCCATACTCTCCTAGGTTGTGAAACCAGGGCTATGACCACCAAAAGCTATGGAAATCAAAGCAAATGGAGACCAAAGCTCTGATACCACTTGTAGGATTGGAAGTATGTCTAGAGGGGGGTGATTAGACTACTTGACCAATTAAAAACTTAACCTTTTCCCAATTTTAGTCTTTGGCAGATTTTAACTATCTTAGCACAAGTCAAGCAATCTTCACACAATTCAATAAGCATGCAAAGAGTATATGAGCAGCGGAAAGTAAAGCATGCAACTTGGAAGAATGTTAAGGGGAAGGGTTTGGAGATTTCAAATGAAATTTGTAGACACGGTGATTTTTGAGCCGTGGTTCCGATAGGTGGTGCTATCGTACATCCACGTTGATGGAGACTTCAACCCATGAAGGGTAACGGTTGCGTGAGTCCACGGAGGGCTCCACCCACGAAGGGTCCACGAAGAAGAAACCTTGTCTATCCCACCATGGCCGTCTCCCATGAAGGACTTGCCTCACTAGCGGTAGATCTTCACGAAGTAGGCGATCTCCTTGCCCTTACAAACTCCTTGGTTCAACTCCACAATCTTGTCGGAGGCTCCCAAGTGACACCTAGCCAATCTAGGAGACACCACTCTCCAAGAAGTAACAAATGGTGTGTTGATGATGAACTCCTTGCTCGTGTGCTTCAAATGATAGTCTCCCCAACACTCAACTCTCTCTCACAGGATTTGGATCTGGTGGAAAGAAGATTTGAGTGGAAAGCAACTTGGGGAAGGCTAGAGATCAAGATTCATATGGTAGGAATGGAATATCTTGGCCTCAACACATGAGTAGGTAGTTCTCTCTCAGAAATGGTAAGTCGGAAGTGTAGGTTCGTTCTGATGGCTCTCTCCACAAATGAAGAGGAGGTGGAGGGGTATATATAGCCTCCACACAAAATCTAACCGTTACACACAATTTACCAATCTCGGTGGGACCGAATCAACAAACTCGGTCAGACCGATTCAGTAAACCTAGTGACCGTTAGTGATTTCGGTGGGACCGACATGCAACTCGGTAGGACCGATATGGTTAGGGTTAGGGCATAACGTAATCTCGGTGAGACCAATTACACAAACTCGGTGAGACCGATTTTGGTAATAAGCTAACCAGAGAGTTGGTCAGGTAAACTCGGTGGGACCGATTCACTCTTTTTGGTGAGACCGAAATGTTATAAAAAGGAAACAGAGAGTTTACATTGCAATCTCGGTGGGACCGATCGCTCACTTCAGTTAGACCAAAACGTTACGAAGGGAAACAGAGAGATTACAATCCCATCTCGGTGAGACCGAGATCCCTATCGGTGAGACCGATTTGCCTAGGGTTTGTGGCAGTGGCTATGACATCTGAACTCGGTGGCGCGGGATAGAAAGAATCGATGGGGCCGAGTTTGACTTTAGGTTTAGGTCATATGAGGATATGAGAAAGTAGTTGAGGGTTTTTGGAGCAAATCACAAAGCACTGTGGAGCAAGAAACTCATTAAGCAACACCTCATCCCTCCTTGATAGTATTGGCTTTTCCTATAGACTCAATGTGATCTTGGATCACTAAAATATAAAATGTAGAGTCTTGAGCTTTCGAGCTTGAGCCAATCCTTTTATCCTTAGAATTTTGAGGGATCCAGTTTCCTCATCCATGCCATGCCATTCATTGAGCTTTTCCTGAAATGTTTGTCTTGGAAAGATGTTAGCTCAATGAGCTATATGTTGTTAGGAATTACCAAAACCACCTAGGGATAGTTGCACTTTCACACTGCAAGCACGATCTTTGGCAAAACTAACATTTGTTAGTCCACGGACATGGTCCCCCTTGAGAAGACTTTGCAAAGATCTCATATTAACGTGGGCTAAACGGCGATGCCAAAGCCATCCCACATCAACTTTAGCCATTAGGCATGTTGCGGTCTTAGTGGGTCGCTCCGAAAAGTTAATCACATAGAGACCATTCTCGACATGCCCAACAAAGGCTACTTTAAGAGTCTTGCTCCACAAGAGGGCCACGGTATCAACATCAAAGAAGGTGGCAAAGCCCATGAGTGCAAGTTGGAGAACGGAAAGTAAGTTGTATGCAAGGGACTCAACAAGCATGACTTTTTAGATCGTTAGATCATATGAGGAATGACAACCTTGCCAAGACCCAATACCTTAGAATGTGAGGCATCACCCCACTCGACATTGGTGGGCATAGATGGGATCTTTTGTACGTCCACCACCAAGTGCTTGCTCCCGTTCATATGATTTGTTGCTCCACTATCGAGAAACCATGATCCCCCACCGGAAGCAAACACCTACAAGAGATCAATGCTTGGTTTTAGGTACCCATTTAGTAATGGGTCCTTTGATGTTAGTAACAAGGGTCTTAGGAACCCAAATAGACCATTCAATGTACTCATAAGAAGAACCAACAAATTTAGCATAAACATGCCCATCACTAGCACGACACAACACATAAGAAGGGTTAAAGTCGCCGGCTTTGTTGGAAGAGATGGTTTGCCCTTTTTGGCATCACCACTCTTCGCATTGTTCTTCTTCTCCTTAGGAGCACCCTCTCCCTCCTTCACAAAAGTTTGCTTAAGCGGGGGAGGTCGTTTGGTCTTGTCATTCTTCTTCTCGTTCTTCTTCTTATTCTTGGACTTGGGTGAGAACCCAACTCCCTCCTTGGCCACAACTTCCTTTTGATTGCTCAAAAGGTCATTTAGGTTCTTCTCACCTTGTATGCATGACACAAGGCCTTTCTCGAGTTGTTCCTTCAACTTGGCATTCTCCTCCACAAGATGCACATGCTCACAACACGGGTTAGTAGCATTTGCATTATCAATTAAGACCATGTGAGGAAAGGTGGCCTTTTCCTTGGTTAGCTTAACTTGGAGTTGAGCATGAGACTCCTCGAGGTGTGCGTGAGCACCCTTCAAGACCTTGTGGGCCTTGCCAAGTATATCAAACTCCTCCTTGAGTCTAGCATGACCAACCCCATGTTTAGCCTTCTTGGAAGTTAGCACACGAGACACAACAAGAGCATGATCAAGATCTTTCTTTAACTTGGCATGGTCATCGTTTTGTGACTCCTCAAGAGCCAAACGATGCCCACGCTCTTCCTCAAGTGCATTAGAGAGATCCAATATCTCATCGGCATAGTCACGACTATGACCTTCCATCTTAGAGATGGTTTCTTCGTGAGCCTCGATCATGTCATTGGCTTCACCAAGTTGTTCCAAGAGAGCAACAAATTGCTTCTTGGATTTGCCCTTGAGCTTACTCATAAAGGACTCAAATTCATTTACTTCCTCATTAGACCCCTCACAATCATCAATGCCATCCGTCAAAGAGGGATTAGGAATGATGGTGGTTTTGATGTTGGGGGTTACCTTGTTGGTGGCTTGAGCCATGAGGCACTTGGTGGTGATGTTCTCGTTGGGTGAATCGAAGAGAGACATCCGGGGAGTTGTGGCAATGGCAACGGATGCCATGGCCATTGCTTCACTATCTTCATCATCATCGTCATCCTCACGGTATTCCTCTTGAACCACCAACCTTCGAGTAGGAGTCTTCTTGGTGAAGTTGTTCTTGTTGGGGAGAGACTTTGGCTTTGTCTTTCTGGATGAGCTTGCCACCATTGTCTTCCCACTTCTCATAAGGACAATCTGCAACTAAATGGCTCACATTGCCACAGTTGTAACAAGTTCTAACTCGTTGCTTGCCCTTGAAGCCACTTGAGTTGTTTTTGTTGAAGTTGGGTCTGGAGTTCTTCTTGCTCCAAAATTGCCTTGAAGCAAGAGCCATGTGCTCGTGATAATCATATTTTGTATCTTCGGGGTTGCTCTCCTCATCTTCCTCTTCTTCCTCTTCTTCCACAATAACCTTGGCCTTCAAGGCAAGGTTGGGCTTCTTTGCCCTTTGAGACCGGAGCACCGCGTTATCGGCGGTCTTGTCCAAGATGCTCATTGCAACAAACTCATCCAACACTTCACTTGAGGTCATGGAGTGGAAGTCCGGTCTTTGACGAATGACGGATGACATGACCTTGTTGTAGGGCATCATGGCCTTGAGGAACTTGCGTTTGATCCAATTGTCATCTGTGTTCTTGCTCCCATGATCTCAGAGTGAGACCGCAAGTTTGGTTACTCTCCGAAAGAGCTCACGAGGTTCTTCATCTTCCTTCATAGCAAACTCATCGGCTTCCTCTTGCACCACTTCATAGTTGGAGCGTTGAATGCTCGCACTTCCCCGATAGAGAGACACAACGCAATGCCACGCGTCTTTGGCCATGGCGTAGGGTCGAAGATGAGGGAGATCTTCGGGGAGAATTGCATCTTGGATGATGAAGAGAGCATTCTCATTGAATTCATTATCCACGGCTTCTCTAGGGGTGAAGTTGCTTGGGTCATGTGGATAGAAACCTTCTTCAATGATTCTCCAAAGATTAGTATTCATATGCTTTAAATGGCGCTTGAAGCGATACACCCAAGAATCAAAATCCTCATTTTTCACAATCTTAGGAGGTGGACCGGCATGATTTAAATGAGTAGAGGGAATCGGTCCACCATAAGTTGGAGGTTCCACATGGGCATAGATGCCGGTGCCATTCCTACCACTAGTAGAAGGACCCTTTTCACTGTTAGCTTCCCCCTTGTCGGAGGTAGCATCCGTCACCTTGTTAGTGGGATCACCCACTTTCATCGGCGAGGTAGACAGTTTAAGTCCTTCTAGGAATTTAGTAAACATGCTTTCAACCTCGGTCGTCATGGAGTTTTTTAATGTGTCTAAAGCCACATTGAATTCCTCACGAGAGACCGCGGTTCCCCCATCTGTCGTAGACGAGGTAGGATTCACACCGGAGTGCTCCTCCACACCATCTATGGTGTCAACCATACTCTTGGACGACAAAGTCCTTAATAAAGAGACGAGGCTCTGATACCAATTAAAAGGATCGATATAGTTGACTAGAGGGGGGGGGGTGAATAGGCAACTAACAATTTTTAATCTTTTCTTTACCAATTTAAACTTTGCAACAAGGTAGGTTGACTAGATATGCAACTATGTGAGCAACCTATATGATGCAATAACAACTAGCACATAAGCAAGCAAGGGATACAACACAAATAAGCTTGCACAAGTAAAGGTACGAGATAACCAAGAGTGGAGTCGGTGGAGACAAGGATGTGTTACCGAAGTTCCTTCCTTTTAAGGGGAAGTACGTCTCTGTTAGAGCGGTGTGGATGCACAATGCTCCCCAAGAAGCCACTAGGGCCACAGTATTCTCCTCACGCCCTCACACAATGCGAGATGCCGTGATTCTACTATTGGTGCCCTTGAAGGCGGCGACCGAACCTTTACAAACAAGGTTGGGGCAATCTCCACAACTTAATTGGAGGCTCCCAACGACACCACGAAGCTTCACCACAATGGACTATGGCTCTGAGGTGACCTCAACCATCTAGGGTGCGCAAACACCCAAGAGTAACAAGATCCGCTAGGGATTAGTGGGGGGAATCAAATTTCTCTTGGTGGAAGTGTAGATCGGGGCCTTCTCAACCAATCCCGAGCAAATCAACAAGTTTGATTGGCTAGGGAGAGAGATCGGGCGAAAATGGAGCTTGGAGCAACAATGGAGCTTTTGGGGGAAGAGGTAGGTCAACTTTGGGGAAGAAGACACCTTTATATAGTGGGGGAAACAATCCAACCGTTACCCCCCCAAGCAGCCACGCACAGAGCGGTACTACCGCTTGGGCAGGGCGGTACTACCACTGAACCAGCGGTACTACCGTTCCCTCCCAGCGGTACTGCCGCACACACGAGGATAGCAAGGACCTGGGCCCAGAGCGGTACTACCGGGGAAGTAAGGGCGGTACTACCGCCACTACTACCGCTACTAGTACCGCAAAACCCGACACAAAACATAGAGGTCTCGAGTTGAGGCGGTAGTAGCCCGGAACCATAGCGGTACTATGGCCGAAGACAGCAAGCGGTACTACCGCTTGGGGAGCGGTACTACCGCTTGACGTGCTTCGGCGGTACTACCGCTGAGGACCGCGGTACTACCGCTGGGACAGGTCAGGGTAGGCAAGGAGAGGAAAGATAGCTCCAAAAATGCGGAAAGGAACTGCGGGTGTGATAAGGATGTGTACGTGTTGATTCCACCCTAGCCTTACCAAAGCGGATCCCCTCTTGATAGTACGGTGACACCTACGAAACTAGTCCACCAACAGAGAAACGAAGGAGCTACACCGTCTTGAATAAAACTCCGAGGGGAAGGGAATCGTCTCGTGCCAAAGGATTAATCTCTGAAAAACTCAACGCACACGATTAGTCTGCAAAAGCATTGTCATCAATCACCAAAACACCTTGGGGATAAATATGCCTTTACAACAGGTTTGATCCTTTCGATCTATGACTTCCTTTATCGGTGATGATTGTTGCTCTGATGCGCTGGTCCTACGAGGCATTAGCACGACGACTTTTCGATTGTCTATTGCAACAAGGTTTGTCCGTATCCAGCAAGAGAGGGGCGATGATGGTGGCGCACCTTCGCCTTGCTCCAGTGCTTGTAGTCGTCGCTAGGTGGTCCACGGACCTGGTTGTAATCTTTATTACCTCTGGTGTTCCTTGTACTGCCATAATTGAAGATGAATATATTGAAAGTTTCTCACGCAAAAAAAAACATCTACAATACCAAATAATTATAATATAAAAGTATATTTAATGATGGATCTAACTATATTTATTTGGTATACGTTGTGAATGTTTATGGATTTTGTAAAAAATGGTCTAACTACGAAGAGTTTGACTTTAGACCAACCTAATACGCAGAGTAAAGAGAAAGTGAGGGAATATTTCCCTTGATTCAATAATTTTCAATCCTTCGACATCATTTGGAACTCACGCATCTAGACAGCTCGTGTGGTTCATCGGTTTCACCAACGTCATCCTTAGATAGAGTTATTATCCAATTGATACTGAGATGCATTGTTTGTTCATGGATAGGTGATACGTCCATTTTGCATAATTATTTTCTACTATGATGTATCCCGTTTTAATGATATATTTCATATTATAATGCAATTTTAATGTCATTTCGCTCTTAAAATGCAACAAATACAAAGAGAGGGGAATTGCCGGACACCTGGAAATCTAGGCCTGAAATGCAACAGAAGAAGAAGCAATTTTCTAGAGCTAAAAACCAGTTGGGGATTTTTGAAGAATTATTTTGAAATATATAAGAAATTATGGAGCGAAGAAGAGCTAGAGGGTACCCACCAAACCTCCACACACGCCCACCAACCACCATGAGCACCTCCATGGCCACCAAACAACACCCTGAAGCACATGTGCGTATGTAACGTCCCCATCGGCCAGATCCGGTCGGAACGACGGCCAACAGTCGCCAGAGCACCAGATCCGGCACTCGGTGGAGGATGCGACATGCCCGAGCAGGCGCAAGGCCGCTACCCTGGCCCTAAGCCAGGTAGCCAGATCGGGCCGCCCGCAGCCAACAGACCCACCGCCAGCGCCCGATCCGGCAGGCGAAGCGGCCAGGAGTGGCCAACGGGAACTGCCATGGGCCAGAGTCGTGGGCGAGCATTGCCGCGGAAAGGGGATCGAAGGTGGCCCAGTCGACGACCAAGGAGAGACGGGGCCTAGCCAGCCAAGATGGCACGAGAGGAAGCCCCACCGCGCGGGACCAAGCCCGGCGACGGCCGCCGACGGTGATGAGGGGAGGGGAGAACGGGATGTGGGGGCTAGTTGCGGCGGCTAGGGTATCGCCCCCGAGTCGTCCAGGGAGGACGACGCCGGGGCGTTGGCTACATGCGCTTTATTGTTTTTCGACACTTCCTTTCTCAGTGGTACTAATTAAAACATGAATGAACCAGTGCATGTGCTGCACAACTAGTACTAGTAGAATGCCCGCGCGTTGCCACGAGCTTTTGAAATATTTTGTTGAAGTTATATATAAGCATAATGCATGTTAAATTTCACATAAAAAAATAGTAAGTAACAATTGGGTAATAATTGAAATGTACTTCATTTGCAATGTAAGTTGATAAAAAGGTAAATTGACGATGTATACATAGAGAGCGATAATCCAACAAATAATTTGTTACGAATTAAGATCTATTTGATGTGCTTAAGATATTCTCAAGCAATATCAGGAATGTTTTCTTTAGCTTCATTCACACGATATTTGAGCAAATATAATAAAAACTGCTTCCTCAATTCATAACCATCTTGCGTCACCAATAAATGTAGTTAGGACAAATATTTCACGTGAAAACGGAAAATACTAACCGTGTCGCTCGGACGAACAAATTCTTGACTGTCCCACAAGAGCATAAAAAATAAAAAATAAAAAATAGCCAAACACATCCCTGCAAGTACCTAAATTAATACTCATAAAAATGTTGGTATCTTGAATGTTACGGTAATGAAAATATATAAATTTATATGTCCGCGCTCATTGGAATACCAGCTGGAAATATACGTTGTCATCTACATATTTTAGAATTCCAACCAGGTTGCGCTATTTCGAGTGCATCATTGAATTCCCTCACAAATCTTAAAATGTTGAAGCTCTTAAAACACGGTCTGAAGCTGCTATAATCCAGTAAACATATAAAATATACCATTGAGGGCTAAGCACACTTCCTGTTCTAGACATCGTTTTTATGTCATAAATTTTGGTGATACTCATCAGATGTTAAAGAAACCTCCGAGGTAGCATTGACACGTCCCTAAAATAGCTTCCCAAATAGTAACTCAAACAAAATATCTGGAGCTATCAGAATTAACCTGGAAAAAGGCAATGGTGGTCAACTTGTTTTTCGTAGGATACTTTTAGGAACAGTAGCAACAATGTAGCATGAAAAAACAACAACAAGTGGAATAAGCTATCTTGTTGTATCCAAGAGATGACATTCCACAAAAAGGTTATACAAATTCTTAAAAGAAATAGTATACCAAACTGGAGTACATCCAAAGAACACCTAGTTACTTTCTTTCTTCCTTGTTATATATGGTCAACTGAGCAAATGGTTTGTACCATGGTAGAACCAGATGACAACATATGTTATGGGAATCTTAGAAACATAGACCCAAATTCAGTAAAAGTAGAGAAATTTTGAAAGTGTTCATAAAACAATGATCTTGGAAGGGTGCTGAGAGTGACAAAATTAAACCACGGAGAAACTTTAGGCACCTCAACTGGTCGTGCCCACCACACCTAACCTGCTGCACGTCGTCCTTGTTCAAAACTCCATGGAAGAAACCCTCCAGTTGCATCCCCACTAGAGACTTCGGAAACCCCAAGAGGCACCTGCACTACGTAGGATCTAATCGGCAATAATAACTTAAAAGATCTATATTCCCTAATTGATTGATTATAGAAAAGTTGAAATATGATGGAAGCAACGCGTGGGGGCAGCGGCGTCCATCTCCCTACTCCTCCAACGACAGTGCGCAGTGGGTTGGCGGTGGCCAGGAGATCTCCGACGGTCGTTTGGCGGATGAGATTTTGGCTGCGATGAGATCTGATCTGGGCCCGAGGGGTTTAGATCGACATCCACTGCGGCTGCGCCTCGTCTCGACAACGGCAAGAGGAGATCCCCCTGGGTAATCTTCGCGGCACGAGGACGTCCGAGTCTCTTGGCCCGGGCATGGTGGTGGTGGCTGCCTTCACTACAAAAAAAAGGACACATCCGTGACATTTTGGGCCGAACGAAAAAAAATTCTGTCATACTTATGACACTTCTATGACGATAATAGTGACAAAAACCCGGTATCATCATAGATGTGGTGGGGTCCTACTTCTATGACAAAAAATTATGACAGAAAATGGGCTTTTCATCCTGGGCGGGTCGGACACGCAGCTGCATGACATTCTGAAAGTGCAACTAATGCTATTTGAAGATAAATATTTCAGGAAAGCTCAATGATTGGCATGGCATGGATGAGAAAATTGGATCCCTCAAAATGCTAAGGACAAAAGGATTGGCTCAAGCTCAAAGCACAAGACTCTGCATTTTACTTTTAGTGATCCAAGATCACATTGAGTCCATAGGAAAGCCAATACTATTAAGAGGGGATGAGGTGTTGCTTAATGAGTTTCTTGCTCAAAGTGCTTAGTGATATGCTCCAAAGCCCTCAGGTACTTTCTCACATCCACATATGTCCCAAACCAAAAGTCAAACTCGGCCCTACCGAAACCATCTATCCGGCGCCACCGAGTCTGTTGACATAGCCACTGCCATAAACCCTAGTCTTTTCGGTCTCACCCAGATGGGATTGTAATTTCTCTGTTTCCCTTCATAACGTTTCGGTCAAACCGAGATGAGCGATCGGTCCCACCGAGATTGCAATGCAAACTCACTGTTTCCCTTTCGTAACGTTTCGGTCCAACCAGGATGAGCGAATCGGTCTCACCGAGTTTGCCTAACCAACCCTCTGTGTGTCTATTACCAAAATCGGTCTCACCGAGTTTGTGTAATCGGTCTCACCGAGATTACGTTATGCCATAACCCTAACCATATCGGTCCCACCGAGTTGACATGTCAGTCCCACCGAAAATCCTAACGGTCACATTATTTACTGAATCGGTCCGACCGAGTTTCATGATTCGGTCCCACCGAGTTTGGTAAGTTGTGTGTAACGGTTAGATTTTGTGTGGAGGCTATATATACCCCTCCACCCACTCTTCATTCATGAAGAGAGCCATCAGAACATGCCTACACTCCCAACATACATTTTCTGAGAGAGAACCACCTACACTTGTGTTGAGGTCAAGATATTCCATTCCTACCACACAAATCTTGATCTCTAGCCTTCCCCAAGTTGTTTTCCACTTAAATCTTCTTTCCACCAAATCCAAATCCTGTGAGATAGAGTTGAGTGTTGGGGAGACTATCATTTGAAGCACAAGAGCAAGGAGTTCATCATCAACACACCATTTATTACTTCTTCGAGAGTGGTGTCTCCTAGATTGGCTAGGTGTCACTTGGGAGCCTCAATATTGTGGAGTTGAACCAAGGAGTTTGTAAGGGCAAGGAGATCGCCTACTTCGTGAAGATCTACCCTAGTGAGGCAAGTCCTTCGTGGGCGACCACCATGGTGGGATAGACAAGGTTGCTTCTTCGTGGACCCTTCCTGGGTGGAGCCCTCCGTGGATTCGCGCAACCGTTACCCTTCGTGGGTTGAAGTCTCCATCAAGGTGGATGTATGATAGCACCACCTATCGGAACCACAGATAAAAAATCTCCGTGTCGACATTGCATTTGCCTCCTCAAACTCCTCCCTTTACCTACATTCCGCTGCCATCCTCTTAGAATTGCATGGGTAGGTTGATTGCTTGACTTGTGCTAAGTTGCTAAAATCTGCCAAGAACTAAAATTGGGAAAAGGCTAGATTTTTATTTGGTCAAGTAGTCTAATCACCCCCCTCTAGACATACTTTCGATCCTACAAGTGGTATCAGAGCTTTGGTCTCCATTTGCTTTGATTTCCATAGCTTTTGGTGGTCATAGCCTTGGTACCTAGGAGAGTATGGCGTCTAGCGAGGGAAATTACCACCGTAGAGGTCCTTACTTTGATGGTACTAATTTTGCTAGTTGGAAGCATAAGATGAAAATGCATATTCTTGGACATAACCCCGCCGTTTGGGCTATTGTGTGTATTGGCTTGCAAGGTGAATTCTGTTGGGGAACGTAGCAATTTCAAAAATTTCCTGCGCACACGCAAGGATCATGGTGATGGCATAGCAACGAGAGGGGAGAGTATTGTCCACGTACCCTCGTAGACCGAAAGCGGAAGCGTTATGACAACGCGGTTGATGTAGTCGTACGTCTTCACGATCCGACCGATCCAAGTACGAGCGACGGCACCTCCGAGTTCAGACACGTTCAGCTCGATGATGATCCCGGACTCGATCCAGAAAGCGTCGGGATGAGTTTCATCGAGACGATGGCGTGGTGACGATGATGATGCTCTACGGTGCAGGGCTTCGCCTAAACTCCATGACGATATGACCGAGGTGGAATATGGTGGAGGGGCACCTGCAGCTAAGAGATCCAAGGATCAATTGTTGTATCTTTGGTGCTAGCCCTGCCCTCTATTTATATGTTGAGCCGGGGTGAAACTTGGAGCAAAAGCCTCCTCAAAGTCGGTTTTGCCCGAAAGGCAAGAGTCCCACTCGGACTCCAGGACCAAACGCCACAATCCTTGGCGTCTGGCCCAGACGCCATGGGCCTCGGCGTCTGGCCCAGGGCCAGACGCTAGGGTCTCCGGCGTTTGGCCCCGGCCTCATAAAACTCCTTTTGCACCGACCTAAAGCCTCATGGGTTTGACCCCTTGGCCTAAACATATCATCCAATATATGAATCTTTACGTCTCGACCATTTCGAGACTCCTCGTCATGTCCCCGATCTCATCCGGGACTCCGACCTCCTTCGGTACATCAAAACATGTAAACTCATAATATAACTGTCATCGAAACCTTAAGCGTGCGGACCCTACGGGTTTGAGAACTATGTAGACATGACCGATAACTATTCTTGGTCAATAACCAATAGCGGAACCTGGATGCCCATATTGGTTCCTACATATTCTACGAAGATCTTTATCGGTCAAACCGCATAACGACATACGTTGTTCCCTTTGTCATCGGTATGTTACTTGCCGAGATTCGATCGTCGGTATCCAATACCTAGTTCAATCTCGTTACCGCAAGTCTCTTTACTCGTTTAAGTAATACATCATCTTGCAACTAACTTATTATTTGCAATGCTTGCAAGGCTTATATGATGTGTATTACCGAGAAGGCCCAGAGATACCTCTCCGACAATCGGAGTGACAAAACCTAATCTCAAATCGCCAACCCAACATGTACCTTTGGAGACACCTGTAGTACTCCTTTATAATCACCCGATTACGTTGTGATGTTTGGTAGTACCCAAAGTGTTCCTCCGGTAAACGGGAGTTGCATAATCTCATAGTTACAGGAACATGTATAAGTCATGAAGAAAGCAATAGCAATATACTAAACGATCAAGTGCTAGGCTAACGGAATGGGTCAAGTCAATCACATCATTCTTCTAATGATGTGATCCCGTTAATCAAATGACAACTCATTTGTCCATGGCTAGGAAACATAACCATCTTTGATAAACGAGCTAGTCAAGTAGAGGCATACTAGTGACACTATGTTTGTCTATGTATTCACACATGTATTATGTTTCCGGTTAATACAATTCTAGCATGAATAATAAACATTTATCATGATATAAGGAAATAAATAATAACTTTATTATTGCCTCTAGGGCATATTTCCTTCAGTCTCCCACTTGCACTAGAGTCAATAATCTAGTTCACATCATCATGTGATTCAACACTAATATTCACATCTGTATGTGATTAACACCCATAGTTCACATCGTCATGTGACCAACACCCAAAGAGTTTACTAGAGTCAATAATCTAGTTCACATCGCTATGTGATTAACACCCAAAGAGTACTAAGGTATGATCATGTTTTGCTCGTGAGAGAAGTTTAGTCAACGGGTCTGTCATATTACAGAACCGTATGTATTTTGCAAATATTATATGTCTACAATGCTCTGCACGGAGCTACTCTAGATAATTGCTCCCACTTTCAATATGTATCCATATTGAGACTTAGAGTCATCTGGATCAGTGTGAAAAGCTTGCATCGATGTAACTCTTTACGACGGGCTCTTTTATCACCTCCATAATCGAGAAATATTTCCTTAGTCCTCACTAAGGATGTTCTTGACCAATGTCCAGTGATCTACTCCTAGATCACTATTGTACTCCCTTGCCAAATTCAGAGCAAGGTATACAATAGGTCTGGTACATAGCATAGCATACTTTATAGAACCTATGACTGAGGCATATGGAATGACTTTCATTCTCTTTTCTATTTTCTGCCGTGGTCGGGATTTGAGTCTTACTCAATTTCACACCTTTGCAACACAGGCAAGAACTTTTCTTTGACTGTTCTATTTTGAACTACTTCAAAATCTTGTCAAGGTATGTACTCATTGAAAAATCTTATCAAGCGTCTTAATCTATCTCTATAGATCTTGATGCTCAATGTGTAAGCAGCTTCACCAAGGTATTTCTTTGAAAAACTCCTTTTAAACACTCCTTTATGCTTTCCAGAAAAAATTCTACATTATTTCCGATCAACAATATGTCATTCACATATACTTATCAGAAATGCTGTAGTGCTCCCACTCACTTTCTTGTAAATACAGGCTTTTCCAAAAGTCTGTATAAAACTATATGCTTTGATCAACTTATCAAAGTGTATATTCCAACTCCGAGATACTTGCACCAGTCCATTGATGGATCGCTGGAGCTTGCACACTTTGTTAGCATCTTTAGGATTGACAAAAACTTTCTGGTTGCATCATATACAACTCTTCTTTAAAAAATCCATTAAGGAATGCCGTTTTGACATCCATTTGCTAGATTTCATAAAATGTGGCAATTGCTAACATGATTCAGACAGACTTAAGCATAGATACGAGTAAAAAACTCTCATCATAGTCAACACCTTGAACTTGTCGAAAACCTTTTGTGACAATTCTAGCTTTGTAGATAGTAACACTATCAGCGTCCGTCTTCCTCTTGAAGATCCATTTAATCTCAATGTCTCGCCGATCATTGGGAAAGTCAATCAAAGTCCATACTTTGTTTTCATACATGGATCTAATCTCAGATCTCATGGCCTCAAGCCATTTTGCGGAATCTGGGCTCACCATCGCTTCTTCATAGTTCGCAGGTTCGTCATGGTCTGGTAACATAACTTCTAGAACAAGATTACCGTACCACTCTAGTGTGGATCTCACTCTGGTTGATCTACGAAGTTCTGTAGTAACTTGATCTGAAGTTACATGATCATCATCATTAGCTTCCTCACTAATTGGTGTAGGATTCACAGGAACAGATTTCTGTGATGAACTACTTTCCAATTCGGGAGTAGGTACAGTTACCTCATCAAGTTCTACTTTCCTCCCACTCACTTCTTTCGAGAGAAACTGCTTCTCTAGAAAGGATCCATTCTTAGCAACGAATATCTTGCCTTCGGATCTGTGATAGAAGGTGTACCCAACAGTTTCCTTTGGGTATTCTATGAAGACGCACTTCTCCAATTTGGGTTTGAGCTTATCAAGATGAAACTTTTTCACATAAGCATCGCAGCCCCAAACTTTAAGAAACGACAACTTGGGTTTCTTGCTAAACCGCAGTTCATATGGTGTCGTCTCAACGGATTTAGATGGTGCCCTATTAAACGTGAATGCAACTGTCTCTAATGCATGATCCCAAAACGATATTGGTAAATCGGTAAGAAACATCATAGATTGTACTATGTCCAATAAAGTACGGTTATGACGTTCGGACACACCATTATGATGTGGTGTTCCAGGTGGCATGAATTTGTGAAACTATTCCACATTGTTTTAATTGAAGACCAAACTCGTAACTCAAATATTTGTCTCCGCGATCAGATCGTAGAAACCTTTTTCTTGTCACGATGATTTTCCACTTCACTCTGAAATTCTTTGAACTTTTCAAATGTTTCAGACTTATGTTTCATCAAGTAGATATACCCATATCTGCTCAAATCATCTGTGAAGGTCAGAAAATAACGATACCCGCCGCGAGCCTTAACACTCATCGGATCGCATACATCAGTATGTATTATTTCCAATAAGTCAGTTGCTTGCTCCACTGTTCCGAAGAACGGAGTCTTAGTCATCTTGCCCATGAGGCATGGTTCGCAAGCATCAAGTGATTCATAATCAAGTGATTCCAACCATCAGCATGGAGTTTCTTCATGCGCTTTACACCAATATGACCTAAACGGCAGTGCCACAAATAAGTTGCACTATCATTATTAACTTTGCATCTTTTGGTTTCAATATTATGAATATGTGTATCACTACGATCGAGATCCAATGAACCATTTTCATTGGATGTGTAACCATATAAGGTTTTATTCATGTAGTCATAACAACAGTTTATTCTCTTACTTAAATGAATAACCGTATTGCAATAAACACGATCAAATCATATTCATGCTCAACACAAACACCAAATAGCATTTATTTAGGTTCAACACTAATCCCGAAAATATAGGGAGTGTGCGATGATGATCATATCAATCTTGAAACTACTTTCAACACACATCGTCACTTCCCCTCAACTAGTCTCTCTTTATTATGTAACTCCTATTTCGAGTTACTAATCTTAGCAACCGAACAAGTATCAAATACTCAGGGGCTACTATAAACACTAGTAAGACACACATCAAACACATGTATATCAAATATACCCTTGTTCACTTTGCCACCCTTCTTATCTACCAAATCTTTAGGTCATTTCTGCTCCCAGTGATCATTTCCTTTGCAGTAGAAGCACTTAGTTTCAGGCTTTGGTCCAGCTTTGGGCTTCTTCGCGGGAGTGACAACTTGCTTGTCATTCTACTTGAAGTTCCCTTTCTTTTCCTTTGCCCTTTTCTTGAAACTAGTGGTCTTGTCAATCATCAACACTTGATGCTCTTTTCTTGATTTCTACCTTTGTCGATTTCAGCATCACGAAGAGCTTGGGAATTACTTTTGTCATCCCTTGCATATTATAGTTCATCACGAAGTTCTACTAACTTGGTGATGGTGACTAGATAATTCTGTCAATCACTATCTTATCTGTAAGATTAACTCCCACTTGATTCAAGCGATTGAAGTACCCAGACAATCGGAGCACATGCTCACTAGTTGAGCGATTCTCCTCCATCTTTTAGCTATAGAACTTGTTGGAGACTTCATATCTCTCAACTCGGGTATTTGCTTGAAATATTAACTTCAATTCCTAGAACATCTCATATGGTCCATGACGTTCAAAACGTCTTTGAAGTCCCGATTCTAAGCCGTTAAGCATGGTGCACTAAACTATCAAGTAGTCATTATATTGAGCTAGCCAAACGTTCATAACGTCTGCATCTGCTCCTGCAATAGGTCTGTCACCTAGCGGTGCATCAAGGACATAATTCTTCTGTGCAGCAATGAGGATAAACCTCAGATCACAGATCCAATCCGCATCATTGCTACTAACATCTTTCAACACAGTTTTCTCTAGGAACATATTAAAATAAACATATGAAAGCAACAAACATAGGGAAGCAACAACGCGAATTATTGATCTACAACATAATTTGCAAAATACTACTAGGACTAAGTTCATGATAAATTAAAGTTCAATTAATCATATTACTTAAGAACTCCCACTTAGACAGACATCTCTCTAGTCATCTAAGTGATCACGTGATCCAAATCAACTAAACCATAACCGATCATCACGTGAGATGGAGTAGTTTTCAATGGTGAACATCACTATGTTGATCATATCTACTATATGATTCACGCTCGACCTTTCGGTCTCCGTGTTCCGAGGCCATATCTGCATATGCTAGGCTCGTCAAGTTTAACCTGAGTATTCTGCGTGTGCAAAACTGGCTTGCACCCGTTGTAGATGGACGTAGAGCTTATCACAGCCGATCATCACGTGGTGTCTGGGCACGACGAACTTTGGCAATGGTGCATACTTAGGGAGAACACGTCTTGATAATTTTTAGTGAGAGATCATCTTAAAATGCTACCGTCAATCAAAGCAAGATAAGATGCATAAAGGATAAACATCACATGCAATCAAGATAAGTGATATGATATGGCCATCATCATCTTGTGCTTGTGATCTCCATCTCGAAGCACCGTCGTGATCACCATCGTCACGGCGCGACACCTTGATCTCCATCGTAGCATCGTTGTCGTCTCGCCAACTATTGCTTCTACGACTATCGCTACCGCTTAGTGATAAAGTAAAGCAATTACATGGCTTTTGCATTTCATACAATAAGCGACAACCATATGGCTCCTGCCAGTTGCCGATAACCTCGGTTACAAAACATGATCATCTCATACAATAAAATATAGCATCACGTCTTGACCATATCACATCACAACATGCCCTGCAAAAACAAGTTAGACGTCCTCTACTTTGTTGTTGCAAGTTTTACGTGGCTGCTACGGGCTAAGCAAGAACCGTTCTTACCTACGCATCAAAACCACAAGGATAGTTTGTCAAGTTGGTGCTGTTTCAACCTTCGCAAGGACCGGGCGTAGCCACACTCGGTTCAACTAAAGTGAGAGAGACAGACACCCGCCAGTCACCTTTAAGTAACGAGTGCTCGCAGCGGTGAAACCAGTCTCGCGTAAGCGTCTGGCGTAATGTCGGTCCGGCCGCTTCATCACACAATACCGCCGAACCAAAGTATGACATGCTGGTAAGCGGTATGACTTGTATCGCCCACAACTCACTTGTGTTCTACTCGTGCATATAACATCAACGCATAAAACCAGGCTCGGATGCCATTGTTGGGGAACGTAGTAATTTCAAAAATTTCCTACGCACACGCAAGGATCATGGTGATGGCATAGCAACGAGAGGGAGAGTATTGTCCACGTACCCTCGTGAGACCGAAAGCGAAGCGTTATGACAACGCTGTTGATGTAGTCGACGTCTTCACGATCCGACCGATCCAAGTACCGAGCGACGGCACCTCCGAGTTCAGCACACGTTCAGCTCGATGGCGATCCCGGACCGATCCAGCAAAGCGTCGGGGATGAGTTCCGTCAAGACGACGGCGTGGGACGATGATGATGCTCTATCGGCGCAGGGCTTCGCCTAAACTCCGCGACGATATGACCGAGGTGGAATATGGTGGAGGGGGGCACCGCACACGGCTAAGAGATCCAAGGGATCAATTGTTGTATCTTTGGTGCTAGCCCTGCCCCTCTATTTATATGTTGAGCCCCGGGGTCGAAACTTGGAGCAAAAGCCTCCTCAAAGTCGGTTTTGCCCGAAAGGCAAGAGTCCCACTCGGACTCCAGGACCAAACGCCACAATCCTTGGCATCTGGCCCAGACGCCATGGGCCTCGGCGTCTGGCCCAGGGCCAGACGCTAGGGTCTCCGGTGTTTGGCCCCCTGGCCTCCGCAAAACTCCTTTTGCACCGACCTAAAGCCTCATGGGTTTGACCCCTTGGCCTAAACATATCATCCAATATATGAATCTTTACGTCTCGACCATTTCGAGACTCCTCGTCATGTCGCCGATCTCATCCGGGACTCCGAACTCCTTCGGTACATCAAAACATGTAAACTGAAAATATAACTGTCATCGAAACGTAAGCGTGCGGACCCTACGGGTTCGAGAACTATGTAGACATGACCGAGAACTATTCTTGGTCAATAACCAATAGCGGAACCTGGATGCCCATATTGGTTCCTACATATTCTACGAAGATCTTTATCGGTCAAACCGCATAACGACATCGTTGTTCCCTTTGTCATCGGTATGTTACTTGCCCGAGATTCGATCGTCGGTATCCAATACCTAGTTCAATCTCGTTACGGCAAGTCTCTTTACTCGTTCCGTAATACATCATCTCTAACTAACTTATTATTTGCAATGCTTGCAAGGCTTATATGATGTGTATTACCGAGAAGGCCAGAGATACCTCTCCGATAATCGGAGTGACAAAACCTAATCTCGAAATCGCCAACCCAACATGTACCTTTGGAGACACCTGTAGTACTCCTTTATAATCACCCGATTACGTTGTGACGTTTGGTAGTACCCAAAGTGTTCCTCCGGTAAACGGGAGTTGCATAATCTCATAGTTACAGGAACATGTATAAGTCATGAAGAAAGCAATAACAATATACTAAACGATCAAGTGCTAGGCTAACGGAATGGGTCAAGTCAATCACATCATTCTTCTAATGATGTGATCCCGTTAATCAAATGACAACTCATTTGTCCATGGCTAGGAAACATAACCATCTTTGATAAACGAGCTAGTCAAGTAGAGGCATACTAGTGACACTATGTTTGTCTATGTATTCACACATGTATTATGTTTCCGGTTAATACAATTCTAGCATGAATAATAAACATTTATCATGATATAAGGAAATAAATAATAACTTTATTATTGCCTCTAGGGCATATTTCCTTCAAATTCTTTGGTGGGAGAGATCTGAAACATGAAGCTACCGTGGAAGAGTTGAAGATGCTGCAATACAATGCTCAAGCTTGTGATATCCTCTTCAACGGATTGCGCCCCGAAGAATTCAACAAAATCAGTCGTCTTGAGAATGCAAAGGAAATTTGGAATACTTTGATTGACATGCACGAAGGTACCGACTCCGTCAAGGAATCCAAATTGGATGTGCTTCAAAATCAACTTGACAAGTTCAAAGTGAAGGATGGTGAAGGTGTCGCTGAAATGTACTCTAGGCTTGCTCTCATCACAAATGAGATTGCCGGCTTAGGAAGTGAAGAGATGACCGACAAATTCATCATCAAGAAGATACTAAGAGCCTTGGATGGAAGATATGATACCGTGTGCACATTGATCCAAATGATGCCCAATTACAAAGATCTCAAGCCAATGGAAGTCATTGGAAGAATTGTTGCTCATGAGATGTCACTCAAGGATAAGGAAGAGCTCCACAAGAAGTCAAGTGGTGCTTACAAAGCGTAATGTGAAGCTCCCACACCATCAAGTGAGAACAAACCTTCAATGAAGAATTGAGCCTAATGGTGAAGAACTTCAACAAGTTCTACAAGAGTAGAAGAAAGGAAAGAAGTTCCAAGTCAAGGTCCTACAATGACAAAAGATCTTCTAGTCGTGAGCGGAACTGCTACAATTGTGGAAGACCCGAACACTATTCCAATGAGTGTACGGCTCGCTACAAAAGAAGAGAAGATTCTCCAAAAAGAAGGACTAGAAGAGAAGAATCACCATCAAGAGAAAGAAGGAGTAGAGATGATCGTTATGAACGAAGAACAACCCGGAGAAGCAAGGATTCGGAAAGGAAGGACAAGTCATCAAGGAGCTACACAAAACAAAAACATCAAGCTCATGTTGGTGAATGGGTATCTGGCTCTGACTCCAACAATCACTCCGAGAGAAGCTATCACTCCAACTCCGAATATACTCAAGATGAAGGTGTTGCCGGTCTAGCACTTGTGTCAACCAACTCCTACAACATATTTGACTCACCAAATGAAGGAATTGGAAGATTCATGGCTAAAGGCCCAAAGGTATCACACCCCGATTATGTTGATTTCAATAGTGTTGAAGATGACTTGTTAGGTGATGATGATTTACTTGTTGACAACTCTAGTGATGAATACTATGATGAAATGTCAAATAATCATGCTAATCAAGATAAAACGAATGACAATGATAAAACGAATGACAATGATAAAACGAATAATCCTAACTAAAGAACTAAACACTCTTAAGTTAGCCCATGAAACTATCTTGGAAGATCATCGAGAACTTTTAATGACTCATGAGAAGTTACGCTTTGAAAAGCTCAACCTTGAGCAAGAGCATGAGTTCTTAAATGCAATCAATGATGATCTTCGCAAGAAAAGTTCTTCTTACATTTCCAAGCATTTACTCTTATCTACTTACATGCCACAAGTCAAGTCTAGTAACAAGAACAAGAAAGATTCTTCCTCTAGTAGTAACAATAATCATGCTAAATCCAATGTTGTTGCTTCTAGTAGTTCTCTTGATTCCACTAATGATTCTCTTAGACAAGTTACACTTGTGCAAGAAAATAGCTTATTGAAAGGAATTATAGAGAAAGGTGTTTACAAGAGCCTTGCCGGAAGTAAGCAATTCGAGGAAATTGTACGCAAGCAAGGAAGGCACCGGAAGAATCAAGGTGTTGGTTTTGAACGAAAGTTCAATGCCAATGGAGTTGAGTGGGAATAAGATCAATACCCCAAGATGAAGTTTGTTCCTTAACAAGAGAAGTATGATCCTACTTCTTTCAAGGGAACACAAGCTCAAGATGATCCTCCACCACATGACCACAAGCAAAAAGGCAAGGACAAGCTTCAAGAGGAGATTGATGCATTTGAAGAAGCTCCTAAGGCCTTGGTCAAGTGGGTTCCCAAGACTACATCAAGTTCTACTTCATCGAGTACAACTACAACTCCAAGGATTCTCATCAAGATGATGTGGATCCACTACAAAAAAAAAGACACACCCGTGACATTTTGGGCCGAACGAATTTTTTTCCTGTCATACTTATGACACTTCTATGACGATAATTGTGACAAAACCCGGTATCATCATAGATGTGATGGGCTCCTACTTCTATGACAAAAAATCATGACAGAAAATGGGCTTTTCGTCACAGGCGGGCGGAGACGCAGCTGCATGACATTCTTTGGGCGTCCATGACGGAAAAACCATGGTAGAAGCGAGGGAGGAAAATTTGGGAGTTCCGGTTACGGTGGGAGGTCGGGGCGGCGATCGCGCGCTTTCTCGTACGTCTGTGACGCGTGTATGTGAGGCGTTAGCTCTAATCGAACCCGAGCAAGGCGTTGGGCTCTAATCGAACCCAAGCGATTGCCTTTGCGAACAGCTACGCGTTCATCGAACCCGAGCGATCGATTCTTCGCTCTCGCTGCTAGCGAAGCCGATGATGTTGCCTCTGGATGAGCAGTGGCGTTGCGGGGGTGGATGAGCAAAGTGAGCGGTGGGAGTGGATGAACAGGACCCGTGGCTTTGCCTCTGGATGAACTGGACCCCGATCGATTGAGCCGGTTGGGGCTGGATGAACAGGACCCCGTGGAGGGCTGGATGAACAGGACGACCCCGTGGAGGGCTGGATGAAAAGTAGATGATGGAGGGGTGGATGAATAGTAGCCCGTGGAGGGGTGGTTGAATAGGAGCCCGTGGAGTGGTGGTTGAACAGTAGGCGGTGGAGTAGCGCGCGGTGGAGGCTGGATGAACAGGAGCCCGTTGATGAACAGTCGCATGTGGAGGCTGGAGGAGGTCGACGGTGGATGAACAATAGCCCGTGGAGGCTGGAGGAGGTCGACGGTGGAGATGAATAGTATCCCGTGGAGTCCCATTTTGCGGTACGACACACCCCTCCCGATGAACAGGACCCCCGTTTCGACCATAGCGCTCCAACACAAGTCCGTTTCGTCCGTTTTGCGGTACGCCACACCCCTCCCGATCAACAGGACCCCCGTTTCGACTGTAGGAGATCCGTTTCCTCAATTTTGCGGTACGCCAGACCCCTCCCGATGAACAGGATCCCATTTCGAACGTGGTTGGTCGAGCACAAGGCCGTTTCCTCCGTTCTACGGTACGCCAGGCCTCGTTTCCATCGCCTGTTCCGTCCAAGCCCTCCCGATGAACACGACCACGCATTCCATTCTGACCCAGCCGGTTGGTTCCCCATGAACACGACGATGACGCTGTTTCTTCGTTCCGACCCAGCCATGTACACGAGCCCTGGCTGTACGTATGCGCGAGTAGGCGTTCGAGACCCCGCCCGTATGTACGCATACGTGGCCGTATTTTATTTCTTGCACACTGGCCGCTGTATGTACGTGTACATGCTACATGCGCCCCTCTACTACGACACGTGCGCGCCTCTACTACGACACGTGCGCGCCTCTACTACGACACGTGCGCGCCTCTACATCGACCAGTATATATGTACGTACACGTTCGCGACTAGAATGACAATGGTACGTACGCTTCGACCAGGTGGGTCCCGACTGTCAGGCACTTCCTTGCGTGCGAAGATTTAGCTGGTGGGTCCCAGCAGTCAGGGGGCGAATCTTTTTTTTTCGGACGCACTTCCTTGCGTGCAAAGATGTAGCTGGTGGGTCCCAGCAGTCAGGGGGGCGAATCGTTTTTTTTACCCGGACGCACTTCCTTGCGTGCGAAGATGTAGCTGGTGGGTCCCAGCAGTCAGGGGGAAATGTTTTTTTCGTGAAATACGGTGGCCCGTCCGGTGGGTCCCTGCTGTCAGGTGGAGGAATAGTTATTTTCCGCGTAATAAGGAGGCACTTCCTTGCTGCGGCCGTGGACCCAGCTGTCAGCCTCTCCACGTACAGTCCACGTCCGATGGAAGTTGTTCCTTGACCACATTGACCACGCTGCGCCGAGAGCACCAGGGCAGTGGAAGACGGCGAGGCCTAGGAAGGGGACGACGTGGAGCCTGGGAAGACGCGGCAGTGGAAGCCCGCGCGGAGAGGGGTACGAGGGTTCACCAGTTCGGCTGCGGTGAGAGGCTGCCGTCGCCACAGAATAACAGGGGATGTGGGTGAATAGAGGGATGCCCTGGCCAGCGGTGGGAGTAGTAGGGGGCGTTGAGGCCTGCGCGGCAGCACATCCGGCCATGGGAGGCGGGAGCAGGCGGTCCCGTCGGCGCTGCTTTGGCAGCTAGAGCAAGAAGATCAGAGATTGAAGAAACACGACGGCCGTTGGATTGACATCCAACGGTTATGTCTGCTAGAATAGTTTGTTGACGTATATAATAACTAAAAAAATCTTGCATACGCGTCAACTAAACAGGCCCACAAGTCAGACCACTCCTTCTTTTTTTAATAATTTATATATAGCTCATGGCAACTTCTTATGCAATTTATTGCAGTCATTTTTTTTGGTTGGCCAGGGCCAATTTTGCATATTTCTATGGGTTCCAAACTATTTTTAATACCGAAATGTCGAGCCAGATTTAAAGTACTTTGAAGATATATTTAAATTAGGTTAATGCCCACTGAAATAGGAATCTGAAAATGTGAAAAAAAATTAGAAAGTAATTGCCAATTTGTCATCTGTTTTTATATTTACAACCCATTTCGTATTACTTTCAAGATTTGCAGACGTCTTAAAAGAGTTGCAGCCCATCAGGGCGTAGAAAAATAAGTAGGCCTGGATTGGGTATTCTTTAGAAAAAATAAACTGGGCTCATTTTTACAAAGAAAAAATAGCTGGGCTGGTCACATGGTGATTATAAAATATAAGCCTGGGCTAGACGGGCCACAACCCAGTTCAAACCCTGCTCCGTCTCAACAATAACAAAAAAAATACTGCTCGAGCAGCTACGTCCCAGGTGTCAGCCAATCTTGTGCTGTTCTCTTGTCTATTGACTATATACGCTCACAATGACGTGGGTCCCAGATGTCAGGAAAACACTAAGAGGAAGCATTTTATTTTTGCATACGCTGACGTGGTGGGCCCCTACTGTCATCCTATCCACGTACTTCTGCCGATTCCTGTTGTTTGTTGACCATATTGACAACGCGAGAGGGCGGCGCCGCGGCAAGCGCACCAAACCGCACGGAGGACGTCGACGTTAATGGTTTAGGAGACGGTGGGGCGGCGATTCGTGCGCTGAGGCGCAGCCAGCCGTGGGAGGCGGAAGCAGGCTGCCCCGCCGGTGCCGGTTTAGTTTTGGCGGCTGGAGGAAGACAGGACTGAAGAAACACGACAGATTATAAAAGCAGCAGGAGTACTTCACAATCTTAACTGAAACCAGCTGGGGCACTTAACAACCAAAGCTGAAAGCAGTATGAGTACTTATACAGGTTCAACTCTACAAAGCACGCCTCGAACAGTGCTACTTTGCCTACAGTTAACCAAGTGTGAGGCCGCCAAGCCCCAGGACCGCCACCCCGCGCATCCACAACCTTCTGAAAGCGGCTTCATCTCGCAATGTGGTCAATAAACAGGATATTCGCTTTAGAGCCATGGAAAAGCATGAACATAATCTTCTGTCCTATTCTCCAAGATGGACGGGCCTTCATTATTTGAGACCACCCATGAATAAGTATCTTTTCACCTCCAAGGGAAATTGAGTAGGTCGACATAAACATCATGTTGTGACCAAGCGCAAGTCTAACCCGACCATGGTCAGGCATCTGTATAGGAACAATAGAACTGGGCAGTTTCTGTTTCAAGAAGATCACAACTGTAAAACTGTGTATAAGCAATAGTTTATGAACAACATATATAACAGAAAACAGCTCGTACCATAAGTTTCTCGACACAGTTGGACATGTTCAACGAGTACAGCAATGGCACACATATCCCACGTGGCCTTCCACCATTGAAACGCCCCACAAGGACCTCAAGACGATCAATAAAGTGTAGGAACTTGTGGATGTCGATCCAGTCAACTTTAGTGCCATCAGTAACAACCGAGTTATTACAGAGTAACAAACGAGCAGACTGCTTAACTCTGAAAAAACCTACATGTGCCACCAATTATAAGAAAATATTAGTTAGAAGTAGCATCTTTGTGAGAGATTCGTTGCTACTTCTAAAGTTAAATTGTGATTAGTTAGACAAAATAGGTGGATTAAGAAGTAATCGAGGCAACAACCAAGAATTAGATACAAAACTAACATGGATGAACAATTGGAACGACGTCGGGGTGGAAGATCGCAGTGAAGATGAGACCAGGTTCTGCTATTTCCATCAACATTTGTGCGCCAACTTTCAGTCCGTAACACTTGAGAAAGTTTATCCAAGTTCGGCCATAAAAAAGCAGCGATCTTCTTGGTTCATGAACCCAACTCGGAACTTATATCCATGGCTTGTCTTCACTGTGACCATTAAACTAGTGTATTCAGTTATGGCAAGGCCGAGCATCTTGAGTACATGTGTTCTGGCAGAGCAAATAATACACTGCAGGAAAAATAATATGAGAACACAGCATGTTCAAAAAAACCCCACCCTCCCGGATAGAAAAGAGGATTCTTGGAACATACTGTGCGCGTTTCAAAATGCTGTCTTAGGATGAGAAGGAACAAGTGTGGCGTCTCGCCGAGGGCGCAGAAACCTGTAGGGTCCTCGCACTTTGGGCACTACAAATGAAACACACTAGATTCAGTAGGAAGAAAAATGCATCAACGGCGGCGGCTGCCATCCTAGGATTACGTGCGACCAAGGGACTTGGATTTATCGGGGATGGATGAAGAATTCGTACCTAGTTCTCCATGAGAAAACCCTATGCAATCGCCGAGAGGGTGTTTTCTCTGAACAAGCAGACGAGGGAGAAGGGGATTCAGGCCCAGTGAAATATTGCCGCTTCGTCCGTCCAGCTTACTGCTAAAGCCGGAAAGGGGGGTTTGTGATTTGACAGCTCATTGGGCATTACTGCGGCGCTACGACCGAGGTGTGTCTACCATGCAGTTGTGCACTCTAATTTGTGCATATGGCACATGGACCCCGTTGCCGGTTGCCCCACATATCAGTGAAAGGAAGTAGAAAGACAGGAGTAACTAGTTACACATAAATATATTTTTGATAGAGAGATATATCGTGGTTCTAAGTCTGACAGTAGTGTAGGGGGGGTACTAAGAGAGAGGCAAGATCCTAGCTATGGAGTAGTTGTACACACAAGTGTTTTACGAGTTCAGGCCCTTCTTGGAGGAAGTAACAACCCTACGTCTCGGAGCCCGGAGGCGGTCGACTGGATTATGTGTGTTAGAGTTACAGGGGTGCGAACCCTTCTGCCAGTGGAGGGGGGTGGCTTATATAGTGGATGCCAAGACCCCAGCCGGCCCACATAGCGGAGGGTTTAAGGTACATTATGGTCAGGCATTATAGGTAACGCCCTACATAAAGTGTCATCATGACCATAAAGACTACTTAATTACAGACCGTTTGGTTACAGAGTAGATCTTGAACTCCTAGTGGTCGAGTGAGTCTTCATGGTCGAATGTCTTCAAGTTTGTCGAGCGTCTTCCAGTCCGTCGAGTGGAGTCCCTCTTGGTCGACTGGGAGACGGATTCTTCTAAAGATGTCCTCGGGGAGGGCACCTTGGACAGGTTCATGAACCTACCCCAGGTACATGACTTCATCATTAGCCCCCGAATGGATCGAGGTTTGAGTGAGGAAGGAGTTGATAATCTTTCCGACCTATTTTCCGGTGTTGTAAACGTGTCTTGCTCTGGATCAGCGATTTTCAAGTGAGGGCGTCAACTATTTTTTCAGTCGCCTTGATCCATTCTTTATATCTGTCGAATGAACTTTATGAACATGGAGATTTCCGAGCGACGGATCGCAGGAAATCTTCCGTCTGACAAGTTGCCCTGCAGTTAGCGGATTTAGTGGGATCCAAATTTTGGGAAGCGCGCGAAGCGGAGAAGTCCGCGGTACTCGGACGGGACAGGGCAGAGACGCCTCGATTCTCGTGCCGCCTTTTTCGCCACGTATCGCTCGCGCAACTGTTTCGGGATTTGACAGGATTGCCCGGGCCTACCAGTCAGCCACTCGGAAGCGACTCCATATAAGGAACCGGGCGGAGGTTTTTGAACAGTGCTCCCTCATTCTCCTCTCCCTCGTCTCCAGATTCATCCGCTGCGCTCGCCAACTGCTCAACACCGCTGCTCCGTTCCAGCCTCGTCGGCGACAATGGTGAAGGAGAAGACGGCGGCTTTGGAGAGGGTGAAGAAGGCGACGACGCAGACGAAGGGGAGAGCGACCAGCCGGGGCGGATCCTCGTCGCGGTCCCGCCTGCCGCAGGGTTGGATCCAAGGGGATTGGATCCGCTCAACCATCACCCAGAAGGACCTCGACGACCTGGCCTCAGGAGGGTGAGTGTGTCCTCTTGGCGACTCATATAGATCATGGGTTGTCTCTTCCGCCGCATCTCTTCTTTCGAGGGTTTTTGAACTTCTTCGGAGCTCAGCTCCACCACTTCACACCCAATTCCATTGCCTATCTCGCCGCTTCCGTATCTTTGTGCGAAAACTTCTTGGGTTGTCGGCCGCACTAGGGCCTCTTCAAACACATATTCACTTGTCGCTCTCAGACGATGAAAAAGGCTAACCCCAATGACAAGAGAACTCAGGTGATCCAAATGTGTGGGGGTCTTGGGGTCCAGATGAGAAGTAAGAGTGCTTTTCCAGCTATGACCCTTCCCGAGTCAGTTAGAGGGTGGTAGTCGACCTGGTTCTATTGCCAGGACCAGCCGACGCAAGGGCAGTCGACTGGACTCCCTCCCTTCTCCATGAGTCAAGTGAACAAGCCATCCTCTATGAAAGTAGTTCCGGAGGAGAAGGTTCAGGTTAAAATGTTGATGGAGCGTGTAGTCCAGCTCATTCGAGACGACATGACTGGCATGGATCTTCTGGAGGTTTTCCTTCGACGGCGCATCCAACCACTCCAATACCGGGGCCACCCGATGTGGTTGTACTCTGGTACTGAAGACACCACTCGGGTCCACCCAGAGGAGGTCGACGACGCCACACTGGAGAGGTGGATGACTTCCATCACAGGGAACAAGGACAACCCTCGGGGGGGCAGGAGGATCCCGCCACTCGACCAATCTTATGAAGCAGACAAGGTATGACCACTTATCTCCGACTGTAGTCATGCTTCGTCCATTCTGTTTTGCTGCAGACCAGTCGATTGACTTTGTCTTATCCGTGGTCTTTCAGGCTACCACTGATTTGTATTCAATGCCCAACGGGGTGCAGGCGCAGACCGAAGAGGAGGAAGGAAGTGGAGGTGAAAGTCAGGAGGAGTGGGAATCGGATGGCGACGAGGGTGATGAAGATGAAGGCTCCGATGATGAGGAGGAGGATGAGGAAGAGGAGGAGGAAGTTGCACCTCCCCGTTCTGAAAGAAGGTCCAAGCTCGCCCACGATCCTGCGGTCGAGCGCGGCAAGGGAGTCGTGCCTGCTGGGCAGTCGACAAAGCGCCCTCGGACGACTTCTCCAGCGCTGACTGAGAAGGCATCGAAACAACCCCGAGAGGCACCGTCAAGACCGGAGAAGGCCCTACCGAAGATGAGGATGGAGATCCCGACTGTTTCTGGGTAATTGCATAACCCATGCCTTTTCTTTTATCGTGGATATATTTTTGGTCGACCTAATCGCTGACCAACTGATTTCTGGAATTGCAGTGCTGCTACTTCTGAGACTTCAGCCAGGCATGAGGATCAAGACATGAAGGACGCTGCTACTTCTCATATGGTATGATCTGTGCAGCTTCACTTTTGGTCAATTGGATCTTCATTTTTGACTTTGAACTTTCTCTGCAGCTCCACCTAGCGTTATCATCAATCTTCCTGACGATGACGATGAAGCGCCGCTGAGGTCAAGGAGGAGCAAGAAGTCGACTGCTGGCAAGGCTGCTCAGGTTGCGTCAGCACCTGAACCGTTGGTTCCGGAGGGGAGCAATGTTGCCCGGGCTACCTGTTGGGGAACGTAGTAATTTCAAAAAAATTCCTACGCACACGCAAGATCATGGTGATGGTATAGCAACGAGAGGGGAGAGTGTTGTCCACGTACCCTCGTAGACCGTAAGCGGAAGCGTTATGACAACGCGGTTGATGTAGTCGTACGTCTTCATGATCCGACCGATCCAAGTACCGAACTTACGGCACCTCCGAGTTCAGCACACGTTCAGCTCGATGACGATCCCTGGGCTCGATCCAGCAAAGCTTTGGGGATGAGTTCCGTCAGCACGACGGCGTGGTGACGATGATGATGCTCTACTGGCGCAGGGCTTCGCCTAAACTCGGCGACGATATGACCGAGGTGGAATATGGTGGAGGGGGGCACCGCACACGGCTAAGGAACGATTCGTAGATCAACTTGTGTTGTTGTGTGGTGGGGTGCCTCCCTGCCCCCGTATATAAAGGAGCAAGGGAGGAGGAGGTCGGCCCTAGGAGGAGGGCGCGCCAAGGGGAGTCCTACTCCCACCGGGAGTAGGACTCCTTCTTTCCTAGTCCAACTAGGAGAAGGGGAAAGGAGGAAGTGGAGAAGGAAGGAGAGGGGGCGCGCCCAAACCCTTTGTCCAATTCGGACTGGGCTTGGGAGGGGCGCGCGCCACCTCCTCGCTCCTTCCCACTAAGGCCCATTAAGGCCCAATACTCTTCCCCGTATTCCCGTAACTCCCCGGTAATCCGAAAAATACCCGAATCACTTGGAACCTTTCCGAACTCCGAATATAGTCGTCCAATATATCGATCTTTACGTCTCGACCATTTCGAGACTCCTCATCATGTCCCCGATCTCATCCGGGACTCCGAACTCCTTTGGTGCATCAAAACTCATAAACTCATAATAAAACTGTCATCGAAACCTTAAGCGTGCGGACCCTACGGGTTCGAGAACTATGTAGACATGATCTAGAACTATTCTTGGTCAATAACCAATAGCGGAACCTGGATGCTCATATTGGCTCCTACATATTCTATGAAGATCTTTATCGGTCAAACCGCATAACAACATACGTTGTTCCCTTTGTCATCGGTATGTTACTTGCCCGAGATTCGATCGTCGGTATCCAATACCTAGTTCAATCTCGTTACCGGCAAGTCTCTTTACTCGTTATTCACACATGTATTATGTTTCCGGTTAATACAATTCTAGCATGAATAATAAATATTTATCATGATATAAGGAAATAAATAATAACTTTATTATTGCCTCTAGGGCATATTTCCTTCAGTCTCCCACTTGCACTAGAGTCAATAATCTAGTTCACATCGCCATGTGATTTAACATCAATATTCATATCTGTATATGATTAACACCCATAGTTCACATTGTCGTGTGACCAACACCCAAAGGGTTTACTAGAGTCAATAATCTAGTTCACATCGCTATGTGATTAACACCCAAAGAGTACTAAGGTATGATCATGTTTTGCTTGTGAGAGAAGTTTAGTCAACGGATCTGTCATATTCAGAGCCGTATGTATTTTGCAAAATATTCTATGTCCACAATGCTCTACATGGAGCTACTCTAGCTAATTGCTCCCACTTTCAATATGTATCCAGACTGAGACTTAGAGTCATCTGGATCAGTGTAAAAGCTTGCATCGTTGTAACTTTTTACGACGGGCTCTTTTATCACCTCCATAATCGAGAAACATCTCCTTCGTCCTCACTAAGGATATTCTTGACCGCTGTCCAGTGATCTACTCTTAGATCAAAATTGTATTCCTTTGTCAAACTCAGAGAAAGGTATACAATAGGTCTAGTTCACAGCATAGCATACTTTATAGAACCTATGACTGAGGCATAGGGAATGACTTTTCATTCTCTTTCTAATTTTTGCCATGGTCGGGTCCTGAGTCTTACTCAACTTCACACCTTGCAACACAGGCAAGAACTCCTTCTTTGACTGTTCCATTTTGAACTATTTCAAAAATTTATCAAGGTATGTATTCATTGAAAAATCTTATCAAGCGTTTTGATCTATCAATATAGATCTTGATGCTCAATGTGTAAGCAGCTTTACCGAGGTCTTTCTTTGAAAAAACTCTTATTCAAGTATCCTTTCATGCTATCCAGAATTTCCATATCATTTCCAATCAACAATATGTCATCCACATATAATATTAGAAATGCTACAGAGCTCCCACTCACTTTCTTGTAAATACAGGCTTCTCAAAAAGTCTGTATAAAACCATATGCTTTGATCAACTCATCAAAGTGTATATTCCAACTCCGAGTTGCTTGCACCAGTCCATTGATGGATCGCTGGAGCTTGCACATTTTGTTAGCACCTTTAGGATTAACAAAACCTTCTGGTTGCATCATATACAACTCTTCTTCCAGAAATCCATTCAGGAACACGGTTTTGATATCCATTTGCCAGATTTCATAAAATGTGGCAATTGCTAACATGATTCGGACAGACTTAAGCATCGCTACGGGTGAGAAAGTCTCATCGTAGTCAACCTCTTGAACTTGTCGAAAACCTTTTGCAACAATCGAGCTCTATAGACAGTTACATTACCATCAGCGTCAGTCTTCTTCTTAAAGATCCATTTATTCTCAATGGCTTGCCGATCATCGGGCAAGTCAACCAAAGTCCATACTTTGTTCTCATACATGGATCCCATCTCAGATTTCATGGCCTCTAGCCATTTTGCGGAATCTGGGCTCATCATCGCTTCCTCATAGTTCGTAGGTTCATCATGGTCAAGTAACATGACTTCCAGAATAGGATTACCGTACCACTCTGGTGCGGATCTTACTCTGGTAGACCTACGAGGTTCAGTAGAAACTTGATCTGAAGTTTCATGATCATCATCATTAACTTCCTCACTAATTGTTGTAGTAGTCACAGGAACATATTTCTGTGATGAACTACTTTCAAATAAGGGAGCAGGTACAGTTACCTCATCAAGTTTTACTTTCCTCCCACTCACTTCTTTCGAGAGAAACTCCTTCTCTAGAAAGGATCCATTCTTAGCAACGAATGTTTTGCCTTTGGATTTGTGATGGAAGGAGTACCCAACAGTTTCCTTTGGGTATTCTATGAAGACGCACTTCTCCGATTTGGGTTCGAGCTTATCAGGTTGAAAACCTTTTTCATATAAGCATCACAACTCCAAACTTTAAGAAACAACAGCTTAGGTTTACTGCTAAACCATAGTTCATACGATGTCGTCTCAACGGATTTAGATGGTGCCTTTTTAAACGTGAATGCAGCTGTCTCTAATGCACAACCCTAAAACGATAGTGGTAAAACCGATAAGAGACATCATAGATCGCACCATATCCAATAAAGTGCGGTTACGACGTTCGGACACACCATAACGTTGTGGTGTTCCAGGTGGCGTGAGCTGTGAAACTATTCCACATCTTATATTTACTAATTGGAGGCACCAATAAAGCCTCCATGTTAATCCTCAAAAAGCACGTAAAAACAACCCTAGGATGCTAATTGTAGGGCTGTGATCAAATAAGAGCCGTAAAGCTTAGTTACGTGTAGAAAAGAGTCCTAGAAGATTACGATCATTATTCTGGACTGATACATGTGTCCCTTCCCACGAAGGTGCCTCCTCTCCTCCCTATCTTTCTTCCTACAAACTGTATAACCGAAAAAGGATGACACATCTTTGATTCTATCATCCTCCATGACCTCGTGTGGATGGGTAGTTCGATCCTGCAGCCATGCCCATATAAGAATTGACTCCAGTCACAGGTGCAGTTCTCTCATCCCTACCTCTCTTCCTGCAAACCCTATAATCCAAAGAAGAGACGCATCTTTGATTAAATCATCTTCCTTGATCTCGCTGGGATGGTCAAGATCGATCCTGCAGCCATGGCCATATCTGAGTCGCCTTCAGTCATATAGCTGCAAGGTGGAGAAGCCACGTTCCCATGTCTGCCTCGACGCGATCTCTCCGTGTCATGCAGATCATGCACATCAGCTTAGCGATGCACATCCTATGCTTCAAATCAGATCCGTTTTGTTGGGGTATGGTATATGTAATGATCAATTGTTTTAGTTTCAAAGAGAACCGATGTGAACCTTGGAATAATTCGCATGTATAGACATGTGCAGGATCGACAATTGATAGTGCAAGCTCGAATTGTATGATCAATCAAGGTTAGCTTCTTCAGCATATTTGTTGATTAATATACATATGCAGACTTGCAGAGGCTTAGTATCTTATTATGTCATATACGTCTGTCAAATCTCATAGTATTGTGTAACCATACACCATCCATTGGAAGGTACCCTATGCTTCAGACATGTTCAGAAATCATAATGGGCCCTCGACCTAGCCGGCGACGACTTAGATCAGGACACATCCACCTACTAACGACCAGGGTTGGGAACTACAATGTGTGATGGCCGTATATCGTGCTCCATCTCAGGTTTTGTCATCTTCTACATACTTTGATCCCATGCAGTTTTATTTTGCTGATATATACTTGACAATGACGGCTGGAATTAGTGGATGTTTGCTAGAACTAATGGTCGCTTAAATCGGTATGGTTGTATTCTGGATATTGATGCGCTTAGATTTATGTCCCAATGTGCCTATTTAAACAGAATTCAGAGTTGAACGGACCATGTATACATTAACACGTTCGTTCCTTAAACTAGCTTATTGCTTCCTTCATGTATTTTTGATACTCAAGCTAGCCAGTGCTACCTCCATCAGAATATCCAGGTTAATTTTATTTTCACACCTGCAAACAAATTATTTGCACATCTTTTATAGAGGATAAGGAGGCATACGATGGGAGTCAAAGTTGCAGCCGTCATTGTTGAGGCTGCCAAGTCGAGGGCCTGCAGGGGATGGGCAGAAGGTCCTGCTGGACTAGGATACTGTTCGAGATCAATCTATCACCATTCTCTCATGCCCTAACTCAAGAAGGCCAGTAATTCCAATTCCGGAACTTGCTATTTAGTTGATATATGGTAGCACAAGCAATTGAACCTTCAATATGTACAACATGTTCTAGAATATATGACATCTATAAACGAGACTCCTAATACATCTAAGCACCGGAAAATATTTTGCCAAGGTGCTTATGAGGCAATAAATAATAGTGTCACAAAAAGGTTTTGGTGTTATTTGACAGTACAATATATTGTTGCTTATTTTCTTTCCTTTCAATTCCAGAAGTATTCTTGATTGTTTGATGACACAAGGGGTTGACACCTGCTTCTGCTTATGACATGGGATGATGTGGCGTCTGTAGCTCTAATCAAACTCCCACCCGTTCCCAACTGAAGTTGTGTGTTTGAATATACTTGGTGATCACTTGATACGTAGAGTTAATGGATCAACACTTAGATGGTTGTAGACTTGCATTGTCATGTGAATAGGTTTAGTATATGAGAATAAAATTATGCATCAGAGCAGTACATACACATTTAGAGATGGGCAGAACATGCATATAAACCAACTACGCCAATTGCTTTCTTCATGCAATTATGCAATTGTTAACACACATCGATGTAGAAATAGGGAAATATTATAAGACAATGTAAGCAGTGTACTTCTTGGCATCCGCTTTTGCTACAGAAGTCAGTGGTTATTGATGTAAATTTTGCACCAAGACAATGTTCATATATTGAGATACAGCATAAATCTGTAGCTATTTCTGAATATATATTTTTGGTAATATTCTGTTTGTGATTTTTGATGTAGCAATGTTTGTGGTTTCTGATCTTTGGTAAGTCCACAATGCAGCAGGACTTTAAGGTGATGTCAAATCTTTCGCATTTCAGGTTTTAGGTAGGCTCACCTAATATATAGGAGGCTACCCCATAATTAAAGTGTCTCATGAATACGTACTTGGTTGGCATTTTTTCTTTGTATATTTTTTATGTGCCATATGTTCAACTTAAAAAACTCCAAGCATCTCACAGGTATTTCCTGTGTCTAACTCGGTCAACAAAGTTACAAATTAATATGTCGGGGTTTAGGTACTTCAGGTTAAATTTGAAGCATTAGTAGTCCATCCAATGCTTAATCCTTTTTTTCATCAAGATTATGCAGAGCATAGGAAAAAGCAGGTTTATATGCAAGATGACTGATATGTTATCATAGGAGCTAGGGGAGAAATGAGGTGGTTGAACTGCATCGGCTGTAAGACTATATAATTTTTTCACATATCAATAAGACTGCAGTTCTACCTCCCCATATTAACCCCCCAAGATGCTTATTACTATTTTGGGCACAAGTTTAATCAAATCCTTTCACGTACTTCATAGGTTTTGGTGTCATCACTACCTAAAAGCCTCAGACTTAATGATGATATATTCAAGGTTCAACAATATAAATAGGGAAGTTCTTTTTATGACGCCTACAACTATACTTTTACTGGTACATGTACGATTTCCCATGCACAAGATTATGTGAATAAACATCTGAGCTATCGGTAAACACAACATAATTAAAAGAAGACACAAGAGCTTGAAATTCTTTGAATGAATTATTTTCCTAATTATGATCTATTCAAGGTCTATTATTCGTATCTATGAGGAAACAATTTACATGGTATTGGCATTTTAAGTACACTTAATTTTTCTTTATATATATATTTCCTTTTCTCAAAAAATGCAAGTACATATATAATGCTAGCCCGTGCAGATGCACGGGTTGATGACTAGTTGTTTTAATTGAAGACCAAACTCGTAACTCAAATATTCGTCTCCGCGATCAGATCGTAGAAATTTTATTTTCTTGTTACGATGATTTTTCCACTTCACTCTGAAATTCTTTGAACCTTTCAATTATTTCAGACTTATGTTTCATCAAGTAGATATACCCATATCTGCTCAAATCATTTTGTGAAGGTCAGAAATAACCATACTTGCCACGAGCATCAACACTTATTGGATCGCATACATCGTTATGTATTATTTCCAATAAGTCAGTAGCTTGTTCCATTGTTCCGGAGAACGGAGCTTTTAGTCATCTTGCCCAAAAGGCACGGTTCACAAGCATCAAATGATTTATAACCAAGTGATTCCAAAAATCCATCTTTATGGAGTTTCTTCATGCGCTTTACACCGATATGACCCAAACGGCCGTGCCACAAATAAGTTGCACTATCATTATCAACTTTGCATCTTTTGGCATCAATATTATGAATATGTGTATCACTACGATCGAGATCCAACAAACTATTTTCATTGGGTGTATGACCATCAAAGGTTTTATTCATTTAAACAGAACAACAATTATTCTCTGATTTTAAATGAATAATCGTATTGCAATAAACATGATCAAATCATATTCATGCTCAACGCAAACACCAAATAACATTTATTTAGGTTCAACACTAATCCCGAAAGTATAGGGAGTGTGCGATGATGATCATATCAATCTTGGAACCACTTCCAACACACATCGTCACTTCACCCTCAACTAGTTTCTGTTTATTCTGTAACTGCTGTTTCGAGTTACTAATCTTAGCAACCGAACAAGTATCAAATACTCAGGGGTTACTATAAACACTAGTAAGGTACACATCAATAACATGTATATCAAATATACCCTTGTTCACTTTGCCATCCTTCTTATCCACCAAATATTCAAGGCATTTCCGCTTCTAGTGACCATTTCCTTTGCAGTACAATAACTCAGTTTCAGGCTTTGGTCCAACTTTGGGCTTCTTCACGGGAGTGACAACTTGCTTGCCATTCTGCTTGAAGTTCCCTTTCTTTCCCTTTGCCCTTTTCTTGAAACTAGTGGTTTTGTCAATCATCAACACTTGATGCTCTTTCTTGATTTCTACCTTCGTCGATTTCAGCATCACGAAGAGCTCGGGAATCGTTTTCGTCATCCCTTGCATTATAGTTCATCACGAAGTTCTACTAACTTGGTGGTGGTGACTAGAGAATTCTGTCAATCACTATCTTATCTGGAAGATTAACTCCCACTTGATTCAAGCGATTGTAGTACCCAGACAATCTGAGCACATGCTCACTAGTTGAGCGATTCTCCTCCATCTTTTAGCTATAGAACTTCTTGGAGACTTCATATCTCTCAACTCGGGTATTTGCTTGAAATATTAACTTCAACTCCTGGAACATCTCATATGGTCCATGACGTTCAAAACGTTTTTGAAGTCCCGATTCTAAGCCATAAAGCATGGTGCACAAAACTATCAAGTAGTCATCATATTGAGCTAGCCAAACGTTCATAACGTCTGCATTTGCTCCTGCAATAGGTCTGTCACCTAGCGGTGCATCAAGGACATAATTCTTCTATGCAGCAATGAGGATAAACCTCAGATCACGGATCCAATCCGCATCATTGCTACTAACATCTTTCAACACAATTTTCTCTAGGAACATATCAAAATAAACATATGAAAGCAACAACGCAAGCTATTGATCTACAACATAATTTGCAAAAAACTACCAGGACTAAATTCATGATAAATGAAAGTTCAATTAATCATATTACTTAAGAACTCCCACTTAGAAAGACATCCCTCTAATCCTCTAAGTGATTACGTGATCCATATCAACTACACCATGTCCGATCATCACGTGAGATGGAGTAGTTTCAACGGTGAACATCAATATGTTGATCATATCTACTATATGATTCACGTTCGACCTTCGGTCTCCGTGTTCGAGGCCATATCTGTATATGCTAGGCTCGTCAAGTTTAACCTGAGTATTCGCGTCTGCAACTGTTTTGCACCGTTGTATTTGAGCGTAGAGCCTATCACACCCGATCATCACGTGGTGTCTCGGCACGAAGAACTTTCATAGCGGTGCATACTCAGGGAGAACACTTCTTGATAATTAGTGAGAGATCATCTTAAAATGCTACCATCAAACTAAGAAAAATAAGATGTATAAAAGATAAACATCATATGCAATCAAAATATGTGACATGATATGGCCATGATCATCTTGCGCCTTTGATCTCCATCTCCAAAGTACTGTCATGATCTCTATCGTCACCGGCACGACACCATGATCTTCATCATCTTGATCTATATCAATGTGTCGTCACATGGTCGTCTCGCCAACTATTGCTCTTGCAACTATTGCTATCGTATAGCGATAAAGTAAAGCAATTATTTGGCACTTGCATCTTATGCAACAAAGAGACAACCATAGGACTTCTGCTAGTTGCCGATAACTTCAACAAAACATGATCATCTCATACAACAACTTATATCTCATCACGTCTTGACCATATCACATCACAACATGCCCTGCAAAAACAAGTTAGACGTCCTCTACTTTGTTGTTGCAAGTTTTACGTGGCCGCTACGGGCTGAGCAAGAACCGTTCTTACCTATGCATCAAAACCACAACGATAGTTTGTCAAGTTGGTGTTGTTTTAACCTTCGCAAGGACCGGGCGTAGCCACACTCGGTTCAACTAAAGTTGGAGAAACAGACACCCGCTAGTCACCTGTGTGCAAAGCACGGTGGTAAGACCAGTCTCGCGTAAGCGTCTGGCGTAATGTCGGTCCGGGCGCTTCATCCAACAATACCGCTGAACCAAAGTATGACATCTTTGGTAAGCGGTATGACTTATATCGCCCACAACTCACTTGTGTTCTACGTGCATATCATCAACGCATTAAACCTGGCTCGGATGCCTTTGTTGGGGAGCGTAGTAATTTCAAAAAATTCCTACGCACACGCAAGATCATGGTGATGGTATAGCAACGAGAGGGAGAATGTTGTCCACGTACCCTCGTGACCGTGGCGAAGCGTTATGACAACACGGTTGATGTAGTCGTGCGTCTTCACGATCCGACCGATCCAAGTACGGACTTACGGCACCTCCGAGTTCAGCACACGTTCAGCTCGATGGCGATCCCGGGCTCCGATCCAGCACAGCCGGGATGAGTTCCGTCGGCCGACGGCGTGGTGGCGATGATGATGCTCTATCGGCGCGAGGCTTCGCCTAAACTCCGCGACGATATGACCGAGGTGGAATATGGTGGAGGGGGCACCGCACACGGCTAAGGAACGATTCGTAGATCAACTTGTGTTGTTGTGTGGTGGGGTGCCCCCCCTGCCCCCGTATATAAAGGAGCAAGGGAGGAGGAGGCCGGCCCTAGGAGGAGGGCGCGCCAAGGGGAGTCCTACTCCCACGGGAGTAGGACTCTTCTTCTTCTCCAACAAGGAGAAGGGGGAAAGGAGGAAGTGGAGAAGGAAGGAGAGGGGGGCGCCCCAAACCCTTTGTCCAATTCGGACTGGGCTTGGGAGGGCGCGCCACCTCTGGCTCCTTCCACTAAGGCCCATTAAGGCCCAATACTCTTCCCGTATTCCGTAACTCCCGGTAATCCGAAAAATACCGAATCAGTCGGAACCTTTCGAACTCGAATATAGTCGTCCAATATATCAATCTTTACGTTTCGACCATTTCGAGACTCCTCGTCATGTCCCGATCTCATTCGGGACTCGAACTCCTTCGTTACATCAAAACTCATAAACTCATAATAAAAGCATCATCGAAACCTTAAGCGTGCGGACCCTATGGGTTCGAGAACTATGTAGACATGACCTAGAACTATTCTTGGTCAATAACCAATAGCGAACCTGGATGCTCATATTGGCTCCTACATATTCTACGAAGATCTTTATCGGTCAAACCGCATAACAACATCGTTGTTCCCTTTGTCATCGGTATGTTACTTGCCCAAGATTCGATCGTCGGTATTCAATACCTAGTTCAATCTCGTTACCGACAAGTCTCTTTACTCGTTCGTAATGCATCATTCCGTAACTAACTCATTAGCTACATTGCTTGCAAGGCTTATAGTGATGTGCATTACCGAGAGGGCCAGAGATACCTCTCCGACAATCGGATGACAAAACCTAATCTCGAAATCGCCAACCCAACATGTACCTTTGGAGACACCTGTAGTACTCCTTTATAATCACCCGATTCGTTGTGACGTTTGGTAGCACCAAAGTGTTCCTCCGATAAGCAGGAGTTGCATAATCTCATAGTTATAGGAACATGTATAAGTCATGAAGAAAGCAATAGCAACATACTAAACGATCAAGTGCTAGGGTAACGGAATGGGTCATGTCAATCACATCATTCTCCTAATGATGTGATCCCGTTAATCAAATGACAACACATGTCTATGGTTAGGAAACATAACCATCTTTGATTAATGAGCTAGTCAAGTAGAGGCATACTAGTGACTATATGTTTGTCTATGTATTCACACATGTATTATGTTTCCGGTTAATACAATTCTAGCATGAATAATAAATATTTATCATGATATAAGGAAATAAATAATAACTTTATTATTGCCTCTAGGGAATATTTCCTTCACTACCGTGTCCTTTGCGGACCCGTTGACGACTGCCCGTCCTCCGTTGTCGAGTGCTGACCCACCTTCTCTCTTCTCCATATACCATGTCCCTGAGGACCAAGCAAGCGCTGCCAAGGAAGCCATACGCCAAGCAGGGATCATGATGGAGCAGGTGAAGGCGGTCCGAACCGCCAGCCAAGCAGTTTATGACGCGAGTTCAGCTCTTCAGAGCAATGTCCAGGTTAGTTGAACACCGACTGAAAATCTTAATGTTTGTCATGCACCCAGTGGGTGTGTCAATTGGAACGTCAGGATTAGTGGGGGCACGCTTAGTGCACCCACTGGGTGTAGTCCCCGAGGCTACGGTGGACTGCTTGCAGTCGACTGTAGTCTTTATGACTTGAATGTTTTTTTCACTTTTTCTTGTCTCACTTGATCTGGTCGAGTGGAATCATGGAACCAGTGGGGGCACGCCGAGTGCACCCACTGGGTGTAGTCCCTGAGACCGTGGTCGACTGCTGGCAGCCGGCTATGGTCTGAAGAATTCTTCGTTTTTTTTAGCCTAACTGTTGACAGTTAGCTGCTTTCGGTCGACTGATCGATCCGAGCCGGTAGAACCAGTGGGGGCACGCTGAGTGCACCCACTGGGTGTAGTCCCCGAGACTACAGTTGAATATTTTGATTCGACTGTAATCTTAGAAATGCTATGTTTTTTCCCTTAGCCACTCGGAAGTGACTTATCTTTGATGTCTGTCGACTGATTTTTCGCAGAAATCTTGTGACCTTGTTTCTCGTTATACTGAGTTGGAGAACAAGCATGTCCAGCTTGAGCTTGATCGGAAGCTTGTCCAGGAGAACTTCACGAAGTCGAAGGAAGAGGCAAAAGGTATGCTTGGTGAGGATCTTGACGACTGTCTTTATTTTTGTCTGTTCCTGAGTCTGACCTCACTGTCCTTTTGCAGAAAAATTGAAGGATGCTCTGAAGAAGAAGGACCTTGACCTTGCCGAGGCGCAGAAAACGGCTTCGGACAAAACGAAACTTGCAGAGGAGAAGCTGGCTTCGGTCAGCAAGCTCGAAGAGGAGAATGCCGCTCTGAAAGCTGCTCTCGATGCGGCCAACCAAGAGGTCACCCAACAGAAGCATGAGAAGATAGCCCTGAGTGACAAAGCTGGCGAACTGGCGGGGAAGAAGAACGACTTGGAGGTTTATCTGGGAGGACTCGCCAAGAAGCTATTCCTCATGCTTGAAGGTAACTCCTTATATCCGACTGGTAATTTCTGACTTGCTGTAGGAACATTAGCTTATCCTTGAATCGTGTCCACAGAATTCTGCCAAAACTTTGAAGAGGAGACTAGTCGAGTGGAAACTGGCTTGGATCCTATCAACTCCCCAATGAAAGATGAAATCGCTATGAACGTGCTCCGCCTCGAGTCTCACGTTGCTGCAGTGGTCGACTACCTTGCAAGGCTGAAGGCTGCCACGTCGCGCATCGACACATCACTCTGGCCAGAAGAAACCCTTCAGAACGACCTAGAGTCTCTGATGACTCGACTGAACGAAGTTCCAAGTCGAGTGCAAGAATGGAAGAATTCTTCTGCCAGGTGTGGTGCCGACGTTGCATTGTCCTTAGTCCGCGTCCACTGCAAGGAAGCGAGAGAAGACAAGCTGGCGTCTCTCAAGGTGGCAAATACTAGGAAGCATGACTTCCGTTCTTTCATGGAGACTTTCATCGCTGCTGCCATTCGGATCGCAGACGGAATCGACCTGGACGAGTTTGTTGCGCCTTCCAGCCCTCCGCAGGAGGGGTAAAAAACTTCTGAGCTTGATATCTTAAATTTGCCTCGGAATGCCGAGTGGTCTTGTAACCGATAAACTTTAACAGGCTTAGTGCCTGAGCACTTCCGGATCTTGTTAGGAAGTTATCCGAACTGGGTTTTACCGTTGAATATGTCTGCATGTCTTTCACTCGGCATATATTTTAGAACTGGTGATGTACTCTTGCAGGTTGGAGTCCAAGTTGCAGTCGACCTGCATCTTGTATTTGTGGAGAAACTCAGGATGAGAAGGTATCAGTAGACCTGCGCTTCTGCAGCTAAAGTCCCGAGTGGGACGTCTGCTCTCCGCTCGGTAGGATTTTTGGTACTTAGGCGAGCACTGGGCTGCAGCTAAGCCCCCGAGTGGGAGGCCCACTCTCCACTCGGTAGGATTTTAAAATACTTAGGCGAGCACTGGGCTGCAGCTAAGCCCCCGAGTGGGAGGTCTTCTCTCCACTCGGTAGGATTTTAAAATACTTAGGCGAGCACTGGGCTGCAGCTAAGCCCCCGAGTGGGAGGTCTGCTCTCCACTCGGTAGGATTTTTAAATACTTAGGCGAGCACTGGGCTGCAGCTAAGCCCCCGAGTGGGAGGTCTGCTCTCCACTCGGTAGGATTTTTAAATACTTAGGCGAGCACTGGGCTGCAGCTAAGCCCCCAAGTGGGAGGTCTGCTCTCCACTCAGTAGGATTTTATATATTTAGGCGAGCACTGGGCTGCAGCTAAGCCCCCGAGTGGGAGGTCTGCTCTCCACTCGGTAGGATTTTTAAATACTTAGGCGAGCACTGGGCTGCAGCTAAGCCCCCGAGTGGGAGGTCTGCTCTCCACTCTCTAGGATTTTATATACTTAGGCGAGCACTGGGCTGCAGCTAAGCCCCCGAGTGGGAGGTCTGCTCTCCACTCGGTAGGATTTTATATACTTAGGCGAGCACTGGGCTGTAGCTAAGCCCCCGAGTGGGAGGTCTGCTCTCCACTCGGTAGGATTTTAAATATTTAGGCAAGCACTGTGCTGCGGCTAAGCCCCCGAGTGGGCACTTTGTCATTCTTGTGGAATGCAAATTGTGTTTATACTTAGGCGAACACTAGGTTGCAGCTAAGCCCCCGAGTGGAAGGCTGGCTTACCACCCGGTAGGATTTTCAAGAACTTAGGCGAGCACTGGGCTGCAGCTAAGCCTCCGAGTGGAAGGCTGACTTATCACTTGGTAGGATTTTTAAGAACTTAGGTGAGCACTGGGCTGCAGCTAAGCCTCCGAGTGGAAGGCTGGCTTACCACTCGGTAGGATTTTTAAGAACTTAGGCGAGCACTGGGCTGCGGCTAAGCCTCCGAGTGGAAGTCTGGCTTACCACTCGGTAGGATTTTTAAGAACTTAGGCGAGCACTGGGCTGCAGCTAAGCCTCCGAGTGGAAGGCTGGCTTACCACTCGGTAGGATTTTTAAGAACTTAGGCGAGCACTGGGCTGCAGCTAAGCCTCCGAGTGGAAGGCTGTCTTACCACTCGGTAGGATTTTTAAGAACTTAGGCGAAACGGTTTCGCAGCTAAGCCTCCGAGTGGAAGGCTGACTTACCACTCGGTAGGATTTTTACAAACTTAGGCAAAACGCATTCGCAACTAAGCCACCCGCTGGGGGATTGCTTTATGCAGACAAAAGTAACAACAATCACTGGGAAAATTATAACACTCTTGCTTTTGATAAATAAATTACAGAAGTACTTTTAGTACAACTCATCCGAGTGGATACCTAAGTATAAAAGGGGCGGAGCAGATACGCATTCCAGGCTCGTGGCTCGTCGATCTGGCAATCGACGTTGTAAAGGCGGTATGCTCCGTTGTGGAGAACTTTGGTAACAATGAAGGGGCCTTCCCAAGTAGGGGCGAGTTTGTGCGGCTTCTGTTGGTCGACTCGGAGGACCAAGTCTCCTTCTTGGAAGGCTCGGCTCTTCACGTTTCTGGCGTAGAATCGACGTAAGTCTTGCTGATAGATGGTCGATCGGATCATGGCCATCTCTCTCTCCTCTTCTAAGAGGTCGACTGCATCCTGCCGGGCTAATTCTGCTTCGTCTTCAGAGTAGAGCTCGACTCGCGGCGCGTTGTGAAGCAGGTCACTCGGCAGAACCGCTTCAGCTCCGTAGACCAGAAAGAACGGAGTCCTCCCAGTCGACCGATTTGGAGTTGTCCTCAATCCCCAAAGGACCGATGGAAGTTCGTCGACCCACGCGCCTGCTGCGTGCTTGAGGCTGCGCATCAACCGAGGTTTAAGTCCTTTGAGAATCAGGCCGTTTGCTCTTTCTGCTTGCCCATTTGACTGAGGGTGGGCGACTAAAGCGTAGTCGACTCGTGTGCCTTGGGAAGCGCAAAAAGCTTTGAATTGATCTGAGTCGAAGTTTGATCCATTATCGGTGATGATGCTATGCGGAACTCCATATCTGAATATTAATTCTCAGATGAAGCTGATGGCAGTGCCTGCATCAAGACTTTTAATGGGTTTGGCCTCGATCCACTTGGTGAACTTGTCGACCGCCACCAGTACATGAGTGAAGCTGCTCCTGCTAGTTCTCAACGGTCCAACCATATCTAAACCCCAAACAGCGAAAGGCCAGACGACCGGGATGGTCTTTAGGGTTGAGGAGGGTTTGTGTGACATGTTGGAGTAGAACTGACATCCTTCACACTTGTCGACTATTTCTTTTGCCATTTCATTTGCTCTGGGCCAGTAAAAACCCGCTCGGTATGCTTTGGCCACGATGGTCCGAGAGGACGCATGATGGCCACAGGTCTCCGAGTGGATGTCGTTGAGAATCATTCGACCTTCTTCCGGTGTTATGCATTTCTGGCTGACTCCAGTCGCACTTTCTCTGTACAACTGCCCCCTCATGACAGTAAAGGCTTTGGATCGGCGGACGATATCCCGGGCCTCTTCTTCATTCTCTGGGAGCTCTTTCCTCATAATATAGGCGATATAGGGCACTGTCCAGTCGGGAGTGATGACCAGAACCTCCATGATTAAGTCGACCACAGTTGGAACCTCGACTTCAGTCGGATCTGTGGCACTTTTTGCCTACGGGGCTTCCTCCGTGAAAGGATCTTCTTGAACTGACGACGTGTGAACATGCTCCAAAAACACACCACTCGGGATGGCTTCTCTTTTGGAACCTATCTTCGCCAAGTCATCCACTGCTTGATTTTTCAGTCGGGGAACATGATGGAGCTCTAACCCCTCAAATTGCTTCTCCAGCTTTCTGACTGCATTGCAGTAACCAGTCATGGCTGGCTTCTGACGTCCCACTCCTTCATCACTTGATTAACCACTAAATCCGAGTCACTGTAGACCATGAGGCGACGGACGCCGAGCGAAATGGCCATACGCAACCCGTACAAGAGCGCTTCATATTCTGCCTCATTGTTGGAGGAGTCAAAGTGAATCTGGAGTACATATCTGAGCTTATCTCCTCGGGGGGGACACCAGCACTACCCCGGCACCGGAACCATTCAACATTTTAGAACCATCGAAGAACATAGTCCAGTGCTCCGAGTGAACTTGGGTCGGTAACTGCTGTTCGGTCCACTCGGCGAGGAAATCTGCTATTGCTTGGGACTTGATAGCTTTCTTTGCCTCAAATCTGATATCCAGGGGAAGGAGTTCAATCGCCCATTTTGCCACTCGACCAGTTGCATCTCTGTTGTGCAGAATCTCTAATAAGGGGGCGTCACTGACGACTGTGATGGTGTGGTCAGAGAAGTAGTGAGCAACTTTCTTTGTGGTCATATAAATCCCATATACAAGCTTCTGATAATGAGGGTATCTTTGCTTTGATGGGGTTAAGACTTCAGAAATGTAGTACACTGGGTGCTGAACTTTGAAGGCTTTCCCTTCTTCTTCCCGCTCGACCGTAAGTACAGTACTGACAACTTGTCCTGTGGCTGCAATGTAAAGCAGCAAAGGCTCTTTGCTGATCGGGGCAGCAAGCACCGGCTGGGTGGAAAGTAGGGTTTTTAACTCTGCAAATGTTGCGTCAGCTTCAGGAGTCCACTCGAACTTGTCTAACTTCTTCATCAGTCGGTAAATAGGCAATGCCTTCTCACCGAGATGAGAGATGAATCGACTTAATGCGGCCAAGCAACCAGTAAGCTTCTGAACATCGTGCACACGCACAGGTCGTTTCATTCGGAGTATAGTGCCCACTTTCTCTGGGTTCGCATCGATTCCTCGTTTGGAAACGAGAAAACCGAGTAACTTTCCACCAGGAACTCCGAATGTGCACTTGGATGGGTAAGCTTGATATCATACCTCCTGAGGTTGGGAAACGTTTCAGCGAGGTCAGTCAGCAGGTCGGGACCTTTCCGTGACTTGACCACAATGTCATCCATGTATGCTTCCACATTCCGACCGATCTGAGTGAGCAAACACTTCTGAATCATCCTCATGAACGTGGCTCCGGCATTCTTGAGGCCGAATGGCATGGTGACATAACAGAAGCACCCGAATGGGGTGATGAAAGCTGTTTAATCTCATCGGGTCCAAACAGACGGATCTGATGGTACCCAGAATAAGCGTCTAGGAAAGACAGTCGCTCACATCCCGCTGTCGAGTCGAATATTTGGTCGATGCGGGGAAGAGGAAAATGATCTTTCGGGATGGCCCGATTGATATGCTTAAAATCAATGCACATGCGAAGTGACTTGTCCTTCTTGGGGACCATGACAACATTGGAGAGCCACTCGGAGTGGTAGATCTCTCGGATAAACTCCGCTGCTAGGAGCCGAGCCACCTCTTCGCCTATGGCCTTCCTTTTCTGGACGGCGGACCGTCGCAGATGTTCCTTCACAGGTTTTGCCTTCGAATCGACTCGCAGACGATGCTCAGCCAGTCCCCTGGGTACACCTGGCATGTCAGAAGGTTTCCATGCAAAGATGTCCCAGTTCTCACGGAGGAACTGGATGAGCGCTTCTTCCTATTTAGGGTCGAGTGTTGTGGAGATATGAGTCGGAGCAGCGTTGGGGTCGGTCGGGTGGATATGAACTGGTTTGGTCTCACCGGACGACTGGAACACTGACTCCGTGGCGGGCTTCTTCGCTCCCAACAAATCACTCGGATATGCATTCCTCTGGTGTTCCTACCAATCTTCTGCCACCATCTGAGCATCGGCGATTTTTGAGCCTTTCTGGAAGCACTCTTCCGCCTTCTTGCGATTACCGGTGACAGTGATCACGCCTTTGGGGCCGGGCATCTTCAATTTGAGATACACGTAACATGGTCGAGCCATGAAACGTGCATAAGCAGGCCTGCCTAAGATAGCATGGTAGGCACTCTGGAAATCTACAACCTCAAATGTCAGCTTCTCTTTGCGGAAGTTCTTGGAATCTCCAAAAACCACATCAAGAGCAATCTGGCCAAGTGAAGCGGCTTTCTTGCCAGGAATGACTCCATAGAAACTCATATTACTCGTCCTGAGTCTAGACATCGGGATGCCCATCCCCTCCAGTGTCTCTGCGTACAGTATGTTCAAACTACTACCACCATCCATCAGTACTTTGGTCAGTCGGGTACCTTCGACGACCGGGTCGACCACCAGAGCCTGCCTCCCAGGGGTGGCTATGTGCGTCGGGTGATCTGACTGGTCGAATGTAATGGCGGTTTGAGACCACTTCAGATAATTGGGGGTCATTGGAGCAGCCATATTCACCTCTCGGTTTATCACTTTCAGTCGGTTTTTGCTCTCAACATCAGCAAAAATCATCAGGGTGGAATTGACTTGCGGATACTCTTCGTCACTGTCCTCTTTGCCCTCAACCTTGTCTGACTCCTTTTCTTTGTCCTTGGACTGCTTTCCTTGGAACTGCTGTATCAGGAGTCGACACTGTCGAGTGGTATGCTTCGGGTAAATGAAATTACCCTCTTCGTCCTTCTTGGTGTGGATGTGACATGGTAAATCCATCACGTCATTTCCTTCTTTATCTTTTAGTTTCTTGGGGTTCCAAGGCCCTTTGGGCTTCCCTTTGAACTTGCCTTGATTCAGGGCCAAAGATTCTCCAGGAGCGGCTGGCTCGGCCTTCCGCTTTTGCTTCCGACTGGAATTTCCGCCTCCGGTGTCCTGGGCGACTGACTTGTGCTTGCCGCTCCGGAGCCGATCCTCTTCCTGACCATTGGCATATTTGGTGGCTATTTCCATCATTCGACTCAGAGACATGTCTCTGGTTCGACCGAATTTCAGGCTTAGCTCTCTGTATTTTACGCCCTCCTTGAAGGCGCAGACTGCCTGGTGATCAGATACATTCTCAACTGTGTGATGCAGTGTGATCCATCTCTGGATGTAATCTCTCAATGTTTCATTCGACTTCTGCACACAAGATTGCAGCTCTGTCAGCCCTGCTGGTCGCTTGCATGTTCCTTCGAACATTCTGACAAACACTCGGGAAAGGTCTTCCCACGTGTAAATGCTGCTGGGTGTCAACTGATTCAGCCATGCTCTGGCTGGCCCTTCCAATATAAGAGGCAGATGCTTCATGGCCACCTCGTCATTTCCACCGCCGATCTGAACAGCCACTCGATAGTCCTCAAGCCAAGTATCAGGCTTGGACTCACCGTTGAACTTGCTGACTCCAGTCGCCAACCTGAAGTTGGGAGGAATCGCTGCGGCTCGGATGGCTCTGCTGAAACACTCTGGTCCGGAGACATGCACTCGGCTGCTGGTGGGTACATCTCTGTCGTTGCCCTCTCTGTGAGCTCTGTTCCGGTCGACCAGACCTTGAACGATGATGGATCTCGCATCAAAGCCTGGTTCCCTGGGGTCGACTGGAATCCTTCGCCCGCCACTGTGCTGGCGTCTATCATCCTGCTGTCGAGGCACATAAGATCCACCCCTCGGGGGAGGAGTGGGCACTCGACGTCGATCATTGCGATTGAATCGGTGATCATACTGCTCATAGTTCCTGTTCTGATCGTGCCGGTCACCACACCCTTCACGCCTCGGGAGCGATCTGGGGTTGTGAGCCGACTGGACCGTATTCGCTGCCACAGATCTGCTGTGAATCATGTTCCGCGACTGCGATACAGCTGAATTCTGATCTCCTGCTGCCCGGAGCAAATCTCTGATCTGCATCATGATTCGAAGCACATGACACATAATTTTGTGAGATGACAAGAAACCTTTTTTTAGATTTCTCACCACAACTACAGTCATGTACAACACAGCCTGCACGATATGTAGACGATAGCCAATCCAGGCGTGTCTGCTGGAGTCTGGTCACATGCATGGACGAACTGATCTTCCGTGTCTTGCAGGAATCGTCTAGGCACCAACGTAGTACAACACTTCTCTAGTACTATCGCTCGTCTCCCTCTTCTATTAAGTCACCCAACTTGCGGGGCCGAGGAGTGTGCCTATGGTCGGTTCTCAATTGCCGTCCCACATGTGTGTGCGAACGCAATATGACGCGCGTTCCATTCGGAGAGCAGCATGCCAGACCGACCGACCGTCTGGGGTGCGACGCGAATGCGACGGGCGTGCTATATACTCCGTACGTGTGTACCGCCGTTTTCTAGACGCTTTGCTCCATGGCGCGGGCGCAATCCATGGATACAAAATTAGTATTTGTATACTATTTAAAAGTCGAGGGCGGGGCTTATCCTGCCCGGTAGGCGGTGGGACAGTTCCGCCTAGTCGGTTCGACAGAGACACGAGAAGACGAAGGAGTAGGCTGCTGCAAACGAAGGGTTGTGTGATTTGACAGCGAGTTACTGCTGGACAGGTGGGGCCCCGTGATTTGACTTGCCATTATCATTTTAACTGCGGCGCTACGACCGGCGTGAGTCTCCTGATTCCTGACCACTTCCATACAGGTGCCTCTCCCAATGCTCCACCATGTAGTAGTAGAGGCTGGCTCTTGCATGAGAGCCCACTTCTCCACTTTTTCCTTGCCTCTCTTTCCTCCACATAAGCAAAAATGCCATGTAAAGTGCACTATTGTACTTACTTGCTCCTACAGGTGCTTAATCTTGCCACATAGGCATAAAGTCTGATGTGGCAAGTTAATCAAGAAGAGAGAGACTAGTTTGGTGACCCAAGGAAGAAACGGTGCTAAGCGCGTGTACCTAGGTGAAAAGACAATTTTGAGTCTATAGCTAATTAAATTAAGCAAACTTGCTAGCCTCACCCATGCTTGGATCCAAATACTAAAGAGACTAAAATCAAATTAATGAGCATTTATTATCCTCCAAACCCTCCAATCCAGAACTCGCATGTATTAAAGGAGAGGAGTTAAATGAGGAGAGAGAGGACTATTCCATATTTTAGTAGGTTTCCTCTGACTAAAACATTTTAGCCTCAAGACTAGTCCTAGCCTCTCTTTAGTCAGGGGTGCTTGAAACTTTAGCCTCTAAAAGAGACTATTTTTAGTCAGACTAAAAATAGTCCCTTGGATCCAAGCACCCTCATTGGAAGAGGTCACTCCTTGGCAAATGCAATAAATACTAGTACTCCCTGTGTCCCATTATATAAGAACGTTTTTGACACTACACTAGCTAGTGTAAAAAACATTCTTATATTATGGGACGGAGGGAGTACAAAGAAAGAGATAGAGAGGAGTAAAAAATAATAATACACTTATAGCCAACCTTATAGCCAACCTTGTTGTAGTATGAGTGACTAAGTGATGACTATGTATGACATGCCAACATCAGATAGCCTAACGCACCGTGTTAAATCTCCAAGGGCGCGACTACGCGAGCGACGCGACAGTCGTGGTAGGCGCGACCATGATACGGGCTGGTGGCAGCCCTTGGATCTGAGATCAAACGGTCGCATACTAAGTTGCTGAAAATTTCCAGAATAACCCTCCAGGATAGGATATTCACCCATAGGTCTAGAATCACGCCATGCAACCGTTCGATCTCCGATCCAAGGGCTCTCGGAAGCCCGTATCATGGGAGAATGGAAAGCCACTACCCTGCCGTTCGCACGCTGGCAGTTCACTCCTACTCGTCCCCGCACGTCCTTTAATACTACGACGGTTCTCTCCTAGTCGTCCCGTCCATTCACATTAGTACATTACGGCAGTTCCACTAATCCTAACCCTCCTCCCAAATCCATGGAGTCCCAAATCTCCCCGATCGGCGGTGAGTACAAGGTTAGAACCATCGCCGGCGATGAGTTCGACGTCATCTACACCCGTTCTTCCGCGACGGTGAAAGGATGCCTTTCTCGCTTCAGACGCATGTTCGAAGACTCAGATGATGAGTGGATCGCTGGGCTAGATGTTGAGTACACCACAGTCGTGGGACGAGAGAAGGATCTAAAGGACGAAGAGAGGAAGAAGCCCGCCGTGATCCAGGTTTGCGTGCATGACTTATGCTTGGTCTACCACATATGCCATGCCGACGTTGAGTGCCAGGATTTTAAGGACTTCCTCGAGAGCAACCTAGTCAAATTCGTTACTGTATACTTTGGTAACGACAAAGAAGTCCTGCGTCGGATAGGCCTGGTTTTAGGCAACACCTTCGACCTCCAAAAGAATCGGCTGGTGTCCTCTCGTCAGCCTTCAATGCTGACCCTGGCAAGAGCCATGGTTCATCCTTCGTATGGTAAACTGGAGAAACCTCCATACATGTTTCATCATCATGCATGGCAGCGGAATGTACTAGATATAGAACACATCCAGTACGCTGCAATGGATGGCTACCTTTGTTTCAATATCTATAAGGGTTGGATGAAGAGCAACAGCCAAGTTGGCGGTTCAAGCAAAGAAGTATCGGCCAAGAGGAAGAGGGACAAGGACGAAGTCGAGGACGTGTGCGAGGACTCCGAGTTAGGTGGCAGTGTTGTTGCTCATGGTGGTTCTAATGCAGTGTCTACGGAATACTTGCAAAGTTTAATTTCAGGTGTGCTTAATTTAATTTGAGGGTGTGTTGTCTTTGAGCCCCAAGAGAACTATGTTATGTTTCTTCTTGTTACTTTAACTCTTCAGTAAGTACATACTAGTATTTCTTACATTTCATCTTTTAGTTGGTATAGTACTACCACTCGTTTCTTCACATTATATACGTACAATATATATGGCCAACATCATATAGCCAGCAGTTTAGTTGTCAAAGAATTTCAGGGTGCTTAGTTTTGTCAAAGAATTCCAGGGTGCTTAGTTTTATTTGAGGGGTGGGTTGTGCTGGACACCATTATTGTGACTAGCCTTTTTAATAGTACTATATGCATAATTTGGCGATGAGCGCTCTCTATATGTACCACCTTTTTTCAATTTTTGCTCCATGGCGCAATCCATCGATACTACTGCTGTACAAAAGTATACATGTTTTTAAAAGGCTAGAGGGCGGGGCAGTCTAGCTTGGTCGGTTTCACGAGAGGCGAGGGCGTTTGTGATTTGACGACTCATTACTGCTGGAAGGCGGGGCCTTGTGATTTGACTGCTCATATAAATGCACCAACGACCTGATCGAGGAGGAGCAAAGAACCGTGCGGTATACTCAAGTTTTCCACTGGAGTAGTACTGCGACGCAGGAGCATGAAACACGGCAGCCTAGTGCCATATGGCGATAAAAATGATCTAATTTGCTAGTCATCTCATTGTTAGCATTGTTCTATTCATTCCCTCAAAAAACAAAAACCATTGTTCTATTCATGCCTCGCAGAGAATGTGACACGTGCGGCGAAACACCTGAAGCAAAAGATGAAACACAGCAGCAAAAGAAGAAGGAAGATTATCACCCCAAATGATCTAATTCGCCGTGGAGTCGTAACTGCTTCTTCATCGCCTCCACGACCTCCATCTCCTTGCGCGTCTCCTCCGCCATCTTCTTCATTCTGTCCATGACGCGGGATTTCTCGACGCGAGCCTTCATCATCTGCGACCCTGTCGCATTATGTACCTTGACAGCAGTCGGGTCCTCGATGCGGAGCTTCGCCAACTCCTCCTTCTGTTCCATGACGAGGGCCTGCAGCATCTTCATCGAGGAACTATTGTTCTCATGCAGCTTCTTCCAGCCGGCGTTCTTCTCCTTCAACAGGTCGATCTCGTGGCAGAGCTTTGCCTTGTCCTCCTGAAGTCGCAGGATTTCGCTGGTCGCCTTCTTCTCCGAGGCAATGCTCTTCTTCAGCAGCATCACCAAGCCGGCGGTCAACTCCCCTTGCTGATTGAGCTCAGCGGGCATGTCGTCGAGGCTCTCCGTCAGCAACTCCATCAAGCCTTGGATGCATTCCTTCTGCTTATTGAGGTGCTTCTTGAGCTGATCGGGCATGCCGTCGTGGGATAACGACTCCAGCTCAGTCGGCTCGGCATGTTCGCCTCCGCGGCTAGGGCGCTCCTAGGAGCCATCGCCTGCCCATGAGAGATCTTTCAAGGTCTCTGCGTGGCGGCGAGCCCTCTCTTTTTTTCCTTGGCCTTGGTTGTCACTCCCTTGTTACGAGTAGTTCTTGACCTAGAGCTCTGCTCACCGGCCATGGCAATGACGGACGAAGAAGAAGCACTTATGAGGAGGAAAGGTAGAGTAATTTTCGGTTAGGTAGTTCTCCTTTTTATAACGTAAGTACTAGCACTAGTAGTACTAATACCTGCATAGTGGGAACACGTTCAGGTTTGGTACGTACTAGTAGGTGTGAGTAGGCTTTCGAATGTGATGGGAACAAGGTAAAGATTAATTGATGGTTTTGGTTTCGAGGCCCGAAACGGCTCCCGATGAGTTTAGCGGAACATAAATTTCAAGTACTACACTGCTCAAATGCGTAAATATTATGTTACTATCAAAAATTGGCACAAAATACGAAGGAGACCAATGGAAGTACTACTAGCAACCCACGATTTAACAACTCGCATGCGCGCAGTGGAGTAATAATGTCTTTCTTCCGCCCTCACGTCCACTCAATTTGCATGCGCTGTATTAATTGACCATCAATGAAGTGAACGACTTTACACGCGTCAAATTATCACATGGGGTGGATCTTGGTACAAAATTGCGTCCGCCCGTGTACCCGCGTGTGTGTGCGAGGGAATGAGTGTGTGTGTGACGTGCGTGCACATCTTCGCTTCGTGCATGTACTGCCAGTATGGCTCAGGGAGGACGAGTACATTCTTCTGGAACCAGCAGCACGTCACTGTGATCAATCCACGCAAGGAGGTCGCGACAACGCCTCCACATGTGCCACGTGGCTTCATGAACTGTAAGAGAGACACGGTGTAGCGTGCCATTGGTATTCTAATGTACGTGTTTTGCACATACTCGAAGTACTAGTAAGGTACACGTGCATTGCACGCATCAGATTTTGCAACCAAATTATGAATAAATACCACACTATAGCATGTAAGCTCTGAGTCATATATGCGTGATGTAGCCCTTCGTTTAATTCTTATAGTTCATCTCATTCAAAATCAATTAGTTTTTATAAAAAAGCTAAGAATGCGTGAATAGGAAAAACATGGGATTATAGTGGAATGTCGTCTTGAATCCTACATGATTGTATGAGTGTTTGATTGTGCATAGAAAAAACACAGAATTCTTTCAAAGAGGTTTGAGTGGATGGGATGTTTCCTATGAAATCTAGTGCAAATGAATCATGTGGAAAAATTCCTATGGTTTACAATCCTACGAATCAAACAACCAAGATAGGAAAAATTCCTAATGATTAGAATCCTCCAAAATTCCTTTGAGAATCCTTTGAATCAAAGAAGCCCTTAATCTATTTTATGATTCATGGAATTGTGCGTTGTAAAGCATAAAGTAAAAACAAATAATGGCAATTCAACTAGAAAAAAGTTTGGGCAGTTATGATACGGAAGATTCTAGAACAAAAGAGAACCACTCTTGTTTTGAGGTTTGTGCATTATGCTTAAGTTCAACCATGGAGTCTGCTAGATTGTACATGTGGCAAAATCCGGTGGGGGGCTAGAAGATGGTGTGAGGGGCCGAGTGGAGAGAGACTATGAAGGAATGCACAAGTGCGAGATCGATATTTAGAGAGAGGGGGCGAACACGTGCGCTGTTGCACGCAGTGGCGGAGCCTTGAAAACTAAATGAGCTAGGGGACCAAGCATTGCTAATCCTTTATGAGGAGGGTCAATTCATGAAATTAAACCTTTTTTAGCAGCAATTGTCTAATGATCACATTCATATTAGCCTCGATATATAGTGATGTTAGGGGGGGGGCAGGGCCCTTACTGCCCCCTGTCTTCGCCATTGTGCACGCGTCTGAGAGATGAAGCGGAAGGCATGGATAATGAGAGGGGGACATTGGATATATAATTAATGTGCGTGTATTAGCTATTTATGTTAATCCTATATAGAGATGTATAGATTGATCGATGTGGACGTGGGAAAGAGGGTGAGACCTCACTGGATATATCGATTGATCGGTTTGTGTGGAAAACTATGAAAGACCTAGCTATATACACGCATACATAGAGGAACATCGATCATTGCGCATGCACGCGTGAGAGATAAAGAATGCCCGGTATGATGGAGAGGGGGATGTGTGTGGGTGTGTGCCTTCATGGGAGACCGACCTGAAGAAAAAGATTGCATGCGTGCGATAGATAATGCCGACTGGTAGTGTGTGTGCATGCATGCACGAGAGAAAGTTAGTGGTACAATTATAAAGAGAAGACTATTGTGTGGGTTTAAAAGAATAGTTGAGGTCATAATCAATGTAAAGTTGAATTCAAATATTTGAATGAGAGATCCTGATGTTTGAAACCCATGCATGCATGAATATAACGGAGATCTGCGTGATGTGGTTTGGAAATGAGCATGTTGTAATGTATACACATTGAACAAGGTCAGACTGGTTCGAATTTGAGATACCGATGGCAGACATCATTTGCCCACATCGCATGCGTGCATGGACACACTATTCTAATTGGAGATGATGGGCGGCTTTCACATCACATATCTATATCTATACCCCATATATATATATATATATATATATATATATATATATATATATATATATATATATATATATATATATATATATATATATATATATATATATATATATATATATATATATATGGAAAATCCATCCTACCACCCGTGGTAGTTACCCCATATGTCTCATATACTACCATGTGGTACTATATATACTATCTTATCATTTTAAATATATTTATATACTATATCTAAGATATTTCAAAGCAAGTTACATGAAAAATTGCATATGAACCTATAGTTTTGTTATATTTGTGAAATACATACATATTTATGCGTAAAAAGAGCATACTCAAAACATGGTATATACTACCTAAAAATTAGTATATATAGTACCTAATCATTATTATATAGTACATACTATACATACATACTCTCAATTTTGACAGATACTACATACAACATATAAAATGCAAGTGGTGGTAACTACCTATATATATATAGGTAAATTAACTGGGGCACTTAGGTGCATGGGCACCTTGCTCCTAAGTACAACTTTATCCATTTAATCATGGCGTGCCCTCCATGAAATGGATTACTTTCCAAGTTTGTTTGCATGCACTATGGCGGTTAGTGATTACTTTCCAAAGAAATAATATTCTGTTAGTTCCCTAGCAATGATTCCTTTCCAAAGCAAAGTCGCATATTGTTTCTTCCATAATTTTGCATCGTTATACATTCGGTTAACCCCCTTAAAAATACATGTGATGCATACATGCATATATACCCAAGATATTTTGGAGTACATATACATACCTAGGATATCCCCGTCTATGTACGTATATACCTAATTATTTATTAAAGGTCTTGTATACTCGGTGAATTACATGACCCCATGTGTCTAACACACCATTAGCATATAACGTATACCCATTCTTATGTATTTCCTAATGATATACATTTCAAGGTATCTGACAATATTTTAAAGGACTGGTCACACTTTTTGCGACTAGTTTTCGCCTACAGATTGAGGCGACCAGTGCATGCAAACAAACTTGGAAAGTAATTCATTTCATGGAGTCATTAACACATAAAGTATACCCATTCTTATGTATTTTTTGATGATACATATTCCAAGGTATCTGGCATTTCTTTAAAGGATCGGTCACACTTTTTGCGACTAGCTTTCATATACAAATTGAAGTGATCAAATAATTTAAAACATCATTCTAATTGTTTTTTTAACTTTTTTTTGTATGTACGATGCATGCAGATACCCACCCACCATGTTTTTGTATGTACATACACCTAGGTCATCGTGTGCACGTACTCTTTTCGAAGACACGCATATGCTTTCGTGACATACCCAGAAATGATATACCTTAAATGTGTAAATGCCCAAAATAGTTATACATTTTTTAGGTACAAGTATATGCCTTGAAGATATACCCATAACTGATATTGGAGTCATACCCAAAAATGAAATATACTCCCTGGTCCAAAAATATTTGTCAAATAAATGAATAAAAATGAATCTATCTAGAACTAAAATATGTCAAAATACATCTATTTCTTAGACATACCCATCATAATGCATACCTATCTAACAAGAACGGACGACCATAATAACAAACTGAAAAGTTCTAGTGTATGAAAAATTGCACGTACCATGGGACATGCATGGCATTAAACCATGGAATATTAATGGCTGTTTTTCTCCATCTCATCTAATGTGAGCATTAACTCTCCATATTAAAAAAATAATCAGCAATAATTGTTCCTAGTACTAAGTGTGTCCATATCAAGCAATAAATATTTCCTAATAAAAGTGCGTCCATATTAGTCAGCGATAATTCTTTCCTAATATAAAGTTGTACTACTGTTTCACATGCACATATCTTAATGCAATCGAACGGTTATTAGGCAAGGTGCCCAGGCACCTAGGTGTCTCATATGGACGTCATATATATATATATATATATATATATATATATATATATATATATATATATATATATATATATATATATATATATATATATAGTATTTTTTATATTGTGTGCGGGTAACTTTAACTTTGAAAGATGGTCGTTGGATGAGGCGAATCCGATGGTCCAAAGATGGCAAATTTGAGCACTATTGGACATTAGATATCATCTAGATTCCACCAGATTTCACCACATGTATAATTCAGAAGACTCCATGGTTGAACTTAAGCATAATGCACAAACATCAAAACACAAGCACTTCTTATTTGTTCTAGAATCTTCCATATCATAATTGCCCAAATGTTTTTCTACATGATTTGCCATTATTTGTTTTTACTTCATGTCTTACAACGCACAATTCCATGAATCTTAAAATAGATTAGCTTTCTTATAAAAACTAGATGATTTTGAATGAAATGAACTATAAGAATTAAACAAACATCTACATCATGCATATATGACTCAAAGCTTGCATGCTATAATGTGGTATTTATTCATAATTTGGTTGCCAAATCTCATGCATGCAATGCACGTGTACCTTACTCTAGTCTAAATGGTGTTTGTGTGTGTGTTGTGCGTGTTGAGGTGCAAATTGTATTTTTTTGGTACACGTTAAGCTTGTTCTTCCGAAATTTCAAGCCGCGCCTTGTTATGCTGAAAATTGAAGCTAGCGTCTCTGTCTATCGTGCTGCGAAACTCCCGCCTCTTCAACCCGCGCCTTGTTAGCCCGAAATATTTAAGATATATCTTTGTCTCGTTGTGCTCGACAACTCCTCCATCTCAACCCGCCATGCTATTCCGAAATTACAACGCGTGAAAACTCCCACCTCCTATGAAATCCCGACACGCGAAATGCCCGTGGTACCCCTGAACCGAAAGAACCGCCTCAAATCGGTGGGGGGGGGGTACTTTCATAACTTACCCCACATTTCGGACAAGCGCGTCTCTAAGCCATGATTCCCCACTGCCATCCCATCCGCCCACCCATTCGTACAGCGAGGCCGCGAAAACCCGCAACGAAACCCCACACCCTGCTCCCTCCGCCACCCAGCCGGAGCCTCTTCCCCGACGACGTCGTCCACAGCAACACCTCGACGTCCCTCATCCACCGTACCGGATGAGGATCCGTCATCGATCTCATCGTCCCACCGGTTCAGCCACCTCATCCTCCACCTCCAAGGAGCTGCCCCGACGTTCCCCTCGTCTTTCGCGCCACCTCCATTCCCACACCGCCGTCTTCACCTGCACCACCGGAAGAGCATCATCATCACCGTTTCCTCGAATGAAGTTGCGGCCTAATCGGCTCCACCAAAGAGGTTGTACACTAATCGCAGCATTTTCTTCTTGATTCGATCTCACAGTGCTGCCGGCGCTTGGTCCCGAGCCGACACGGCGCGGCTCCATCCACGGCGGCGTCGCCGGCCACTTCCTCCACGGCGCCGCTCCCTCGGCGGCGACGTCCACATCAGTAGGAGCTGCCGCTGCTTTAGCTCTCGCTCGCGCTTCTGCTCTGCTCTTACTCTCGGTCCACTGCCTGGTCTGCTCTTGCTATTGCTCTTGCTCGCGCTGCTGCTCTCACTCTTGCTCTTGCTTGCGATGCTGCTCCGATTTGGCTACACTTCAGTCGACAGAATCGACTTTTGGGTCAGTCGATTTTCAAGGGGTGGGATCGCTGGGGTGAAGGAAGAACTAGCCACAGCGGGGAGGGGGGCTCCCCGGAGAGGTACCCCACTATCTATCTTAGGGTTCAGGATGGGGCGGTGGTCGCCGGCGGTGGCGGGGCGGTGGCGTGGGGATCGCCGGAGAAAAATGTAATGCCCCCGATGCGGCTATATCTCCCACGTGTCGAAGCACGACTTAGAGGCATAACCGCATTGAAAGCAATGTCGCAAGTGAGGTAATCTTCACACAACTCATGTAATACATAAGGGAAAGGGATACATAGTTGGCTTACAGTCGCCACTTCACACAGTACATAAATAAACATCCATCATACAGAGTACACTCAAGGTCCGACTACGGAACCAAAATAAAAGAAGATACCCCAAATGCTACAGATCCCGATCGTCCCAACTGGGCACCACTCTCGATCATCAGGAAAAGACACATAGTAACGACCACGTTCCTCGTCGAACTCCCACTTGAGCTCGGTTGCGCCACCTGCACCGCATCATCGGCACCTGCAACTGTTTTGGTAGAATCTGTGAGTCATGGGACTCAGCAATCTCACATCCGCGAGATCAAGACTATTTAAGCTTATAGGAAGGACAGGGTTGTAAAGTGGAGCTGCTGCAAGTTTACTAGCATATATGGTGGCTACATTCGCAAAAGAGAGCGAGAAGAGGGGCAAAGCACGGTCGTGAAGCTAGTAGCGATCAAGAAGTGATCTGAACTACTTACATCGACATAACTCCAACATCGTGTTCACTTCCCGGACTCCACGAGAAGAGACCATCACGGTTACACACGCGTTGATGTGTATTTTATTTAAGGTCAACTTCAGGTTTTCTACAACGGACATTAACAAATTCCCATCTGCCTCATAATCGCGGGCACGGCTTTGAAAGATAATACCTGCAGGGTGTCCCAACTTAGCCCATTATAAGCTCTCACGGTCAACGAAGGATATTCCTTCTACCGGGAAGACCCGATCAATCTCGGAATCCCGGACTACAAGACATTTCGACAGCAATAAAACAAGAACAGCAAAGCCGCCCGATTGTGCCGACAAATCCCGATAGGAGCTGCACATATCTCGTTCTCAGGGCACATCCGGATGAGTCTAGCTACGAGTAAAACCAAGCCTCGAGTTTCCCCGTGGTGGCCCCGCAGGCAGCTCAGTTCGGGCCAGCACTCGAAGGAGCACTGGTCCGGGGGGGGGGGTTTAAAATAAAGATGACCCTCGGGCTCGCGAAAACCCCGGGGAAAAAGGCTTAGGTGGCAAATGGTAAAACCAAAGTTGGGCCTTGCTGGGCGAGTCTTATTCAAAGCGAACTATCAAGGGGGTCCCATAAATCACCCAACCGTGTAAGGAACGTGAAATCAAGGAACATAACACCGGTATGACGGAAACTAGGGTGGCAAGAGTGGAACAAAACACCAGGCATAAGACCGAGCCTTCCACCCTTTACCAAGTATATAGATGCATTAATTATAGCAGATATATATTGTGATATCCCCAACAAGTAAACATGTTCCAACAAGGAACAACATCTCCATGTTCCAACAAGGAACAAACTTCAACTTCACCTGCAACTAGCAACGCTATAAGAGGGGCTGAGCAAAGCGGTAACATAGCCAATCAACGGTTTGCTAGGAAAGGATGGTTAGGGGTTGACATGGCAAAATGGGTGGCATGATATAGCAAGTGGTAGGCATCGTGGCATAGGCATAGCAAAAGAGCGAGCAACTAGCATAGCAAAGATAGAAGTGATTTCGAGGGTATGGTCATCTTGCCTGCAATGTTATCAGAGTTTTCGAAAGCTTGATCCTCGTAAGCATTCTCAACAGGTTCCTCGTTCACGTACTCGTCTCCCGGCTCTACCCAAAGCAACAACACAAACAAAGGAACCACAATAAATCACGGTGCAAAGCACAAGCAACATGATGCAATACATGACATAATATGCGGGATGTGATATGCAATGCGTATGTGCGCTCCGGAAGGAAAATTATGAACCAGGCATCAACTTGGCAAACCAAGTATGCCACTGGAAAGATGAGATGATTTCGGTTGAAATCGATATAAAGATCACCGGAATCGGATGCACGGTTTGCAAATGACAAGCAAAACAAGAATGGCACAAATCTGCCATTAATAGCATGATGCCACTTAGCAAGCAACAAGAAATTAAGCTACTGCACCCAAACGTACCAACAAAGTATATGACAGCGATCTACACAAGATGTTTGACAAAAGATGAGCACTGAGCTTCGGCTAAATCACATCATAACAGGTTCAAACAAGCATGGCAAAAGTGCACAAAATATCAGGCTGGACATGGCAAAAATAGCATCAGGTAGCAATGTTCAGAGCAAGAAAACTACATGCTACAGGAACTTATAATAGCAAAACAAGGCATGGCGTGAATCTACTCAAAGCATAGAACAAGATTCCCTTACTGAGCATAAGCCAAAAAGGATCAGAAAATATAGTAACACCCATGTCAATATCGCAAGTTTCGTTAACAGAAACAGCAACATGACATGTCAAAAACTGATAACAAGTAGGCATGTTTGAGAGCTCAAAGCACTCACTACAGAGCCTTACATGATAAACTAAGCATACATACATCAAGAAGACATGGCATAGAAGACATACATGGCAAGAACAACATCATAGCATATACGGATCAACCACAACAACCTTGGCAAAATTGAATAACATGTAAACAATCTGCCAGGAAACATTTGATAGCAAAAGTAGAGCTCGATTGACTCAAGCTATGGCACTCCATAATTGCAAACAAAGGCATGGATGGATAGAGCAAGACATGTTTAACAAAACATCCTTACTGAAGTATCTCAAAATATGCATGGATCTCTTGGTAGCATCAAGTTAACATGGCATCAAAATATCAGCAAAACAGAGCTGAAATCAGCAACATCAGGACACCTACTTTGCATGCTTGTGATAGTCACCACATAGATCAAAAAAAATACATGGCATACACCCCTGGAAAGATGGCATGGCATATTACAAAACACATGTAGGACTCAAATTCATAGGGTGCACACATCAATCATAGCAAAAATAACAAAAGTGCATGTTCTGTTAAGAAGCAGAAACTAACATCACATAGCCCTCTTCCAATAGCATTTCGGGCATCAAGATGAGCTCAAATGAAAATGATGCAATGAGATGAAATGATCTACTCTTCGAGACGAACATTTTGATATATTATACGCGCAAAATGGAGCTACAGATGCAAAGTTATGCTACGTAGAAAATGCCACGAAATATTTACAGAATTTAAAACTTAGAAGAAATTGAGGGGGAAGAAGTCAACGGGATAGATCCGATCGGGATCCGGCCCGATCGAGGACAATGGCGAATGGCGGCGCCGAGGAAGAGGAGGCGGGCCGGGCAGAGCGCCGCCGGAGGAGGGGACGGCGTCGGCGGCGGAAGGGCCGGGCGTGAGGCGAGGAGGCGGCGAGGCGGCGAGGGGCGCCGGCGGGCGGGCGGGCGGCGGGCGGCCGGCGGGCGGCGGCGGCGAGGCCGGCCGGCCGGGCGGCGAGGCGGCGGAGGAGGCGGGCAGGGGCGGAGGGCGCTGGCGGCAACCGTGCGGGGCCGGGCTGGCTCGGCGGGCCGGGCGGTACATGGTGGCCGGGCGCCACGTGGCGCGCCCTGGTTCGCCGGGGCGGCGCTGGCGGGCGGACGTGTCCGGACGTCATGGGGGTTTCGTCCCGCGCGAGGTAGGGAAGGCTAGGGTTGATCCGGATTTAGAATGGGGTGTGTTTAAATAGGCATAGAGGGAGCTAGGAGAGTCCAAATGAGGTGTAGTTTTCGCCCACGATCGTGATCGAACGACGGAGAGCATGGAAGTGACTTAGATGGGTTATTGGACTATTTTGAAGGGTGTTGGGCTGCAACTTAAAAGAGGCCTTTGCGAGAGTGCGGTTAACCGTTGGAGTACCAAACGAGCTCCAAATGACCCGAAACTTGACCGGTGGTCTAACGGTGGTATACCAAGGCCACTTGACAAACCTCGGTCCATTCCGAGAAAGTTTAGTACCGCCACGGAAAAACGTAAAAGGGGCCGCGGGAAGATAGGAGTGCGGATTGCAAAACGGACAACGGGAAAATGCTCGGAATCATGAGGCTAACACGTATGCAAATGCGATGCACATGATGACATGATATGAAATGCATGACATGGACAAAATGGAAAAATGAGGAAAAACCCAACCACGGAGGGAATATCATATCACAATGCCGAAAATGGCAAGAGTTGGAGTTACAAATAAGGAAAGTTACGTCCGGGGTGTTACAACACTCCACCACTACAAGAGGATCTCGTCCCGAGATCTAGGACTGAAAGAACTCCGGATATTCGGAACGGAGGTGATCCTCGCGCTCCCATGTGGCTTCACGGTCGGAATGGTGTGACCACTTCACTTTCAGGAATTTGATTGACTTGTTGCGAGTCTTGCGCTCGGTTTCTTCAAGAATAGCAACGGGGTGCTCATGATAAGAGAGATCTTCTTGAAGGTCAATCTCTTCGAAGTTGATAGTGCGTTCGGGAGTCTTGAAGCACTTGTGAAGCTGTGACACGTGAAACACATCGTGCACATTTGCGAAGTTTAACGGAAGCTCAAGCTGATAGGCGAGATCGCCTCTTTTGCCAATGATCTTGAAAGGACCCACGTATCTAGGGGCAAGCTTCCCTTTGATACCGAAGCGACGAGTGCCTTTCATTGGAGAGACGCAGAGGTAGACATGGTCTCCGATTTCAAAAGCCACATCACGGTGCTTATCATCATAATAGCTCTTCTGGCGCGATTGCGCGGCTTTGAGATTTTCACGAATGACTTTGCACATTTCTTCCGCTTCGTGATCAAGTCATTGCCAAGAAGTTGGCGCTCACTGTCTCGCACCAATTGAGAGGAGTACGGCACTTTTCGCCATAGAGAATTTCGAATGGGGCCTTGCCGAACTCGCTGGAAGCTGTTGTTGTAGGAGAACTTCGGCATATGGAAGACAATCTTCCCACTTCATACCGAAGGAAATGACACAAGCCCTGAGCATATCTTCAAGGATTTGATTAACTCGCTCAACTTGGCCACTTGTTTGAGGATGGAAAGTTGTGCTGAAACGAATGTTGGTGCCCATGGCCTTCTGAAAAGAATCCCAGAACTTGGAGGTAAATATGCTGCCACGGTCTGAAGAGATCACTTGTGGAATGCCGTGCAAGGAGACAATCCTGGAGGTGTATAGCTCTGCCAACTGAGCTGCTGTGATGGATTCTTTGATAGGAAGAAAATGAGCCACTTTAGTAAGCTTGTCAATGACAACGAAGATAGCATCATTTCCACGCTTGGACTTTGGAAAACCAGTCACGAAGTCCATCTCGATATGATCAAACTTCCATTCGGAATAGCAAGAGGTTGAAGGAGACCAGTTGGTCTTTGGTGTTCGCTTTCACTCTTCTGCAGACATCACACTCATTCACGAATTGAGCAATTTCTCGCTTCATTCGAGTCCACCAATATGACTGCTTGAGGTCATGGTACATCTTCGTACTTCGGGATGAATGGATAGAAGCGAATTGTGAGCCTCGCTCATAATGACTTTTCTCAGATCACCCTTAGGAACCACAATCCGGTCCTCAAAGAAAAGAGTATCTTTGTCATCAACGTGGAAGCACTTGTACTTGAAATGCCCTTGTCGATACCACGTTTCACCTTTTCACCATGGCATCCGAAGTTGAGCCTCACGAATCTGATCCTCCAAAGTAGGAGAGACTATGAGGTTGGCAAGAAAACCTTGAGGAACAACTTGAAGATTCAGCTTGCGGAAAGCTTCACAGAGATCCGGTTGGAAGGGCTTGAGGATTAAACTGTTGCAGTAAGCCTTCCTGCTCAAAGCATCTGCAATGACATTGGCCTTGCCCGGAGTATATTCAATACTTGGGTTGTACTCTTGAATCATTTCGACCCATCGAGTCTGCCTGAGGTTGAGGTTGGGCTGAGTGAAGATGTACTTGAGACTCTTGTGATCGGTGAAAATGTCCACTTTCCTTCCCAACAAGAGATGTCTCCACGTTATTAATGCATGGACAACTGCCGCCAACTCAAGATCGTGAGTGGGGTAGTTCTTTTCGTTGGGCTTCAACTGGCGAGAGGTATAGGCCACAACTCTCTTCTCTTGCATTAACACAGCACCGAGACCTTGAAGAGAAGCATCACGAGAAAACTTTGAATGGCTTGGATTCATCAGAGGAGTCAACAGAGCTGTGACGAGTTTCTCTTTGAGAGTATTGAAAGCAACGTCACACTCAGGAGACCAGACATACTTCACATGCTTCTGGAGGAGGTTGGAAAGAGGCTTTGCAATCTTGGAGAAGTTCTCAACGAATCTTCGGCAATAGCTTGCAAGACCAAGAAAATCATGGAGCTGCTTGACATTACGAGGAGGTTCCCAATTCACAATTGCGGACACCTTCTCGGGATTAACAGCGATGCCCTTGGCGGAGATGATATGACCAAGATAAAGCACTTCATCAAGCCAAAATTCACATTTGGAGAACTTCACATAGAATTGGTACTCTCTGAGCTTGTCTAGCACCAATCGCAAATGTTTGGCATGATCCTTCTTATTCTTGGAGAAGACCAAAATATCATCAAGATAGACCAAGACGAATTCATTGGTGTAGGGGTTGAATATGAAGTTCATCATCCGAGAGAATGTTGGAGGAGCATTGACAAGGCCGAAAGACATGACAAGATATTCATAAGAACCAAAGCTTGTTACGAATGCTGTCTTGGGAATATCTTGTTCACGAATGCGAATCTGATGATAACCCATCTGAAGGTCAAGCTTGGAGAACACTTTAGCACCTTTGAGTTGCTCGAAAAGCTCATTGATGTTGGGAAGTGGATACTTGTTCTTGATTGTCTTCTTATTCAATGGACGGTAATCGACACAAAGTCGGTCCGTGCCATCCTTCTTCGGACAAAAGAACACCACAACCCCAAGGAGATGAACTCGGTCGATCAAACCAGACGCTCTTGTTCATCGAGCTGCTTCTTCAATTCCTTCAGCTCATCAGGTCCAAGCTTGTATGGACGCTTGCAAGCGGGTTTAGTGCGGGCTCAAGATCGATAACGAACTCAAGCGGCGATGAGGAGGCATACCCGGAAGCTCTTCTGGAAAGACATCTTGGTACTCACAAACGACTGGAATCTGAGAGATAGCATCCAATTCTCCCTTCTCATTGAGAGAAAACAACCGAATGGTTTCATCACGAGCGGCATAGATGATCACATCATTAGAAGAGTGAGTCAATTGAATTTCCCTGGCAGCACAATCAAGCTGAGCTTTGTGCTGAGAAAGCCAGTCCATTCCGAGAATAAGATCAATATCCGAGTCACCGAGAACAATTGGTTTAGCCAGAAATCTATAATCGCCCATCTTGATACCGACATTCGGAACCATCATGCTAGAGCTCAAACGCTTAGCCGGAGAAATAACTTGCAATGCTTTAGGTAATTCCTCTGTGTCAAAATTGTGCTTCGATGCAAAAGGATATGACATGAAAGAATGCGATGCACCAGTATCAAATAAGACTTTTGCAGGAATATCATTAACTGGAAGATTCCCATGATCACATCTGAAGAATCCTCTGCTTGAGCTGCATTCATCATATTGACCTTTGCAGACTTGGGATTATGCTTGACCACTGCATTGCTTGAAGATTTCACAGGAGGAGGAGGCGGAAGGCGCTTTTGATTGAAGCACTTGTTCGCATAGTGACCTTTCTGCTGACATTTGTTGCAAGTCACCTCAGAGAGCGGACGGTGGTAAGGAGCATTTGACCTTGGAGCTTGAGAATTAGACTTGTTACGATAGCTTTGGGTTGGGTGGGTGGGAAGATCCACGGCCACCTGAGTTCTTCTGCTGATAAGGCTGACGGAACGGAGGAGGAGGAAGGTAGAACTTCTGCTGCTTAGCTGCCACTTGAGAGGAAGAAGAAGACTGAACTGCATCCCTGATTCTCTTCTTAGAGGCCTCACATTTGAGCTGGGCAGCTTCTTGCTTCAGTGCCATGTTGTAGAATTCATCATACTTTTCTGGCTCAAAAAGCACAAGAGCTAATTGCAGATCTTCTCTCAGACCACCTCTGAATTGATAGATCATACTCTTTTCATCAGGGACGTCTTGCTTAGCAAAGCGAGCGAGTTTCTGGAACTGGATATTGTATTGATACACAGACATGTTGCCCTGCTTGAGATTGCGGAACTCCTCACGCTTGCTCTCAACAACACTTTTCGGAATGTGGTGAGCTCTGAAATCTCGGCGAAACTCATCCCAGGTAATGACACGACCTCCTCTGGAATCTTTGTATTGCTGGTACCACTCAGCAACTTGGTCCTTGAGTTGAAACGATGCAAACTTGACAAAGTCCTCAGGTCTGACATTGCTACATTCAAAATGCTTGCAGATGTCCACTAGCCAATCGTCAGCGTCTGTGGCCTCGACACAGAAACTGAAAGACTTCGGCTGATTAGCGAGGAACTGACTGAGAGTAGCAAAGTGCGGCTGGTTGTTGCCTTGACCTTGATTTCCTTGATTGCCTTGCCCCTGAGTACGTTCTTGCAAGAGCTGCAAAATCATCTGAGCATTGGCATTGGTGGCTGCCATGATAGCTTGCCAGGCCTCCGGAGGCGGAGGTGGAGGTGGAGGGTTCGACTGATTCCCATCATCACGATCCGGATTCAGACGCGTTGGCGGAGCCATCCTGAAGAGGGTGACATCCGTTAGTCCTTTGATAGACAAATAGTCAAGTTGAATCAACGGATAGAAATTGCAACATATAGTCTTCACAATAAACATTCGAATAAGAATGAACGAATGAATTCCAAAAGTTAATCATCACCCTTCCATTAAGGTGAGAAGCCACTTGATTAAAGGTTGATGAAAAAAAATAACAAGGTAAGACTGGAACAAATAAGTGGTAAGGATTACCCAATCACGAACCAAATATCTGCGGGAAGAATTGCTAAGAGCTACTTGAATCCCACCTATAAACTCCCGAAACTTTCTGGTTATGCAATCTGGTGTTGGGGATACAGGGGACACAAAATATATCACCCAAACTAACAATACCTAGATCCAGCTGTATCCATCCGTCAACACATAACCAAGAAACCTTCGGAAATCGTGTACCTCGACCTTCGAAAAACATCCGTTATACAAGTCATGGCAATACTCCCGAGCTCGCCCCAGTACTGGGTTATCGGGGTTATCTCACCAACAACTGCACAAAAGAGATTTCGATGTCGGCAAATCTCGGTATTCAGAACTGCAACGATAAAATTGTGACGACAACACCTCGGAGCTCAACTCCCGGGACACCGCCACAACCCCTAAATGTCGAGGCACCAAGAACAATGTTCTCGTCACAAAACCATCGAACGATCCCAAGATACCAGCGTGATCCTAAAAATTTTTAGTGAAATTTGAGGAGAGGAGAGTCAAAACTTCTCGTCGGGAGACCTCACAGAGCGGCAGAAGGACTGGGAGTAAAAGAATCCTACTCTCCGATATATATAATCCTAAGACACCAAAACATTTTCCATTCTAGACTCAACAACGCATGACAAACAATCAAGTAGGGGCTCCTAAGTCGGGAAGGCTCGATTACCAACTTAGCGCCCGATGCGGCTATATCTCCCACGTGTCGAAGCACGACTTAGAGGCATAACCGCATTGAAAGCAATGTCGCAAGTGAGGTAATCTTCACACAACCCATGTAATACATAAGGAAAGGGATACATAGTTGGCTTACAATCGCCACTTCACACAATACATAAATAAACATCCATCATACAGAGTACACTCAAGGTCCGACTACGGAACCAAAATAAAAGAAGATACCCCAAATGCTACAGATCCCGATCGTCCCAACTGGGCACCACTACTGATCATCAGGAAAAGACACATAGTAACGACCACGTTCCTCGTCGAACTCCCACTTGAGCTCGGTTCGCCACCTGACCGCATCATCGGCACTGCAACTGTTTTGGTAGAATCTGTGAGTCACGGGACTCAGCAATCTCACACCGCGAGATCAAGACTATTTAAGCTTATAGGAAGGACAGGGTTGTAAAGTGGAGCTGCTGCAAGCGACTAGCATATATGGTGGCTACATTCGCAAAAGAGAGCGAGAAGAGGGGCAAAGCACGGTCGTGAAGCTAGTAGCGATCAAGAAGTGATCTGAACTACTTACGTCCGACATAACTCCAACACCGTGTTCACTTCCGGACTCCGAGAAGAGACCATCACGGTTACACACGCTTGTTGATGTGTATTTTATTTAAGGTCAACTTCGGTTTTCTACAACGGACATTAACAAATTCCCATCTCGCCTCATAACCGCGGGCACGGCTTTGAAAGATAATACCTGCGGGGTGTCCCAACTTAGCCCATTATAAGCTCTCACGGTCAACGAAGGATATTCCTTCTACCGGAAGACCCGATCAATCTCGAATCCCGGACTACAAGACATTTCGACAGCAATAAAACAAGACCAGCAAAGCCGCCCGATTGTGCCGACAAATCCCGATAGGAGCTGCACATATCTCGTTCTCGTGGCACATCCGGATGAGACTAGCTACGAGTAAAACCAAGCCTCGAGTTTCCCGTGGTGGCCCCATGAGTAGCTCGATTCGGGCCAGCACTCGAAGGAGCACTGGTCCGGGGTTTAAAATAAAGATGACCCTCGGGCTCGCGAAAACCGGGGAAAAAGGCTTAGATGGCAAATGGTAAAACCAAAGTTGGGCCTTGCTGGCGAGTCTTATTCAAAGCGAACTGTCAAGGGGTCCCATAAATCACCCAACCGTGTAAGGAACGCGAAATCAAGGAACATAACACGGTATGACGGAAACTAGGGTGGCAAGTGGAACAAAACACGGGCATAAGACCGAGCCTTCCACCCTTTACCAAGTATATAGATGCATTAATTATAGCAGATATATATTGTGATATCCCCAACAAGTAAACATGTTCCAACAAGGAACAACATCTCCATGTTCCAACAAGGAACAAACTTCAAGTTCACCTGCAACTAGCAACGCTATAAGAGGGGCTGAGCAAAGCGGTAACATAGCCAATCAACGGTTTGCTAGGAAAGGATGGTTAGGGGTTGACATGGCAAAATGGGTGGCATGATATAGCAAGTGGTAGGCATCATGGCATAGGCATAGCAAAAGAGCGAGCAACTAGCATAGCAAAGATAGAAGTGATTTCGAGGGTATGGTCATCTTGCCTGCAATGTTCTCAGAGTTGCCGAAAGCTTGATCCTCGTAAGCGTTCTCAACAGGTTCCTCGTTGACGTACTCGTCTCCCGGCTCTACCCAAAGCAACAACACAAACAAAGGAACCACAATAAATCACGGTGCAAAGCACAAGCAACATAATGCAATACATGACATAATATGCGGGATGTGATATGCAATGCGTATGTGCGCTCCGGAAGGAAAATGATGAACCAGGCATCAACTTGGCAAACCAAGTATGCCACTGGAAAGATGAGATGATTTCGGTTGAAATCGATATAAAGATCACCGGAATCGGATGCACGGTTTGCAAATGACAAGCAAAACAAGAATGGCACAAATCTGCCATTAACAGCATGATGCCACTTAGCAAGCAACAAGAAATTAAGCTACTGCACCCAAACGTACCAACAAAGTATATGGCAGCGATCTACACAAGATGCTTGACAAAAGATGAGCACTGAGCTTCGGCTAAATCACATCATAACAGGTTCAAACAAGCATGGCAAAAGTGCACAAAATATCAGGCTGGACATGGCAAAAACAACATCAGGTAGCAATGTTCAGAGCAAGAAAACTACATGCTACAGGAACTTATTATAGCAAAACAAGGCATGGCATGAATCTACCCAAAGCATAGAACAAAAGTCCCTTACTGACCATAAGCCAAAAAGGATCAGAAAATATAGTAACACCCATGTCAATATCGCAAGTTTCGTTAACAGAAACAGCAACATGACATGTCAAAAACTGATAACAAGTAGGCATGTTCGAGAGCTCAAAGCACTCACTACAGAGCCTTACATTATAAACTAATCATACATACATCAAGAAGACATGGCATAGAAGACATACATGGCAAGAACAACATCATAGCATATACGGATCAACCACAACAACCTTGGCAAAATTGAATAACATGTAAACAATCTGCCAGGAAACATTTGATAGCAAAAGTAGAGCTCGATTGACTCAAGCTATGGCACTCCATAATTGCAAACAAAGGCATGGATGGATAGATCAAGACATGTTTAACAAAACATCCTTACTGAAGTATCTCAAAATATGCATGGATCTCTTGGTAGCATCAAGTTAACATGGCATCAAAATATCAGCAAAACAGAGCTGAAATCAGCAACATCAGGACACCTACTTTGCATGCTTGTGCTAGTCACCACATAGATCACAAAAATACATGGCATACACCCCTGGAAAGATGGCATGGCATATTACAAAACACATGTAGGACTCAAATTCATAGGGTGCACACATCAATCATAGCAAAAATAACAAAAGTGCATGTTCTGTTAAGAAACAGAAACTAACATCACATAGCCCTCTTCCAACAGCATTTCGGGCATCAAGATGAGCTCAAATGAAAATGATGCAATGATATGAAATGATCTACTCTTCGAGGCGAACATTTTGATATATTATACGCGCAAAATGGAGCTACAGACGCAAAGTTATGCTACGTAGAAAATGCCACGAAATATTTACAGAATTTAAAACTTAGAAGAAATTGAGGGGAAGAAGTCAGCAGGATCCGATCGATCGGGATCGAGCTCGATCGGCGGCAATGGGCGGCGCCGAGGAAGAGGAGGCGGCCGGGCAGAGCGCCGACCGAGGAGGGGACGGCGGCGGCGGGCGGGGCCGCGCTGGCGGGGGCGGCGGCGGAGGGCGGGCAGTGAGACGAGGAGGCGGCGAGGCGGCGCGGCGGCGCGGCGGCGGGCGAGGACGGCGGCGGGCCGTGCGTGGGGCGGGCGGCGTAGGGCTGCCGGGTGGCGGCGAGGCGGCGGCAGCCGGCCGGCCGGGCGGCGAGGCGGCGAGGAGGCAAGGGGACATGGGCCGGGAGGCGGCGCAACGGGCCATGGGGCGGCCCGCTGGCTCGGCGGGCCGGGCGGCATGTGGTGGCGGGCGCCACGTGGCGCGCTTCTGGTTCGCTGGGGCGGTGCGGCGCTGGCGGACGTGTCCGGACGTCATGGGTTTCGTCCGGCGAGGTAGGGAAGGCTAGGGTTGATCCGGATTTAGAATGGGGGGTGTTTAAATAGGCATGGAGGGAGCTATGAGAGTCCAAATGAGGTGTAGTTTTCTCCCACACGATCGTGATCGAACGACGGAGAGCATGGAAGTGACTTAGATGGGTTATTGGACTATTTTGAAGGGGTGTTGGGCTGCAACTTAAAAGAGGCCTTTGCGAGAGTGCGGTTGACCGTTGGAGTACCAAACGAGCTCCAAATGACCCGAAACTTGACCGGTGGCCTAACGGTGGTATACCCAAGGCCACTTGACAAACCTCGGTCCATTCCGAGAAAGTTTAGTACCCGCTCACGGAAAAACGTAAAAGGGGCCGCCGGGGAAGATAGGAGTGCCGGATTGCAAAACGGACAACGGGAAAAATGCTCGGAATCATGAGACGAACACGTATGCAAATGCGATGCACATGATGACATGATATGAAATGCATGACATGGACAAAATGGAAAAATGAGGAAAAACCCAACCACGGAGGGAATATCATATCACAATGCCGAAAATGGCAAGAGTTGGAGTTACAAATAAGGAAAGTTACGTCCGGGGTGTTACAAAAAAGCTCTGCACGGGGGGGGCCTAGAGGGATGGCCGGGGCGGCGGCGGACCGGTGGTGGGGAGTGTTTTCGTGGCGGGCAGGGCGGCGCACCGCCGGCCGCGGGCGGCGGGGGGCTGCTGTTTGGCCGGTGGTGGCTGGCGGCTTAGGGGGGTGGAGGTTGAAGATGAACCACATGCCCTTGATTTCGTATCCAACGGCTGCAAAATCGACTGACCAAAGATGAAAAAGTCTGTCGACCGACGTGTAGCCTCACCTTGCTAGTGCGTTCAGTTTCGACAGCAAAATTTAGTTTCGACGGCAAAATTCAGTTTCGACAGCAAAATTCAGTTTCGACGGTTAGGTTCAGTTTCGACAGTTAAGTTCAGAGATGAGTGGCTGATGTATTTTACATCTAGCACTTGGTGGTTATGTATTTTACGTCATGTACTGGAGATGCTATTAGAATTCCACTCAGGTTAATGTTGTTCGTTGTCTCTCTTGTCCTGCTTCAGCCTCGGCGTCGTACAACTCACCGGAGCTGCTCCAACGACGAAACCCTCCATCACAGCGGAGCAGTACCTCGGGCTCCATATCCAGACGCCTAAGATCTTATGTCCCTCCTCCGACAGCAAAGTCAGCCGGAGCATCCTCACCGGCCAACCCAATCACGCTGATATCGACATGGCTTCGCCAAAGAGGTTGTACACTTGTTGCATCTCTTTTTTACTCTACATGTTATATATATTGTCCACTGAGCACTCGTAGTAACGGGAAATACGATTATTTTATCCTACTATATGACAAGCAGTGAGGTACCATGCAACTTAGCTATCCGTGATGGACTCTCTTGAACGCCATCATTATTCATCTCTGTGTGTTTGAGCTGTGCATTTGTCGATGGGCCTGGGAGTTGAGCTAGTATGGCAGTGGCCTGGGTCCAAAGTAATAGAAGTAGCACAAAAACATTTTTTAGTGTAGGATTTTCCTTGCTCAAGCCTACCTACTAGAATCGCCAGTGCTTGAAAGGAAAAGTGAATGAAAAACATAGGAATTTGAAAGTTTCCTATGGTACTACTTTTCATGAATTTGGTGCAAAGGAATGGAGCAAAGGAAAACTGTAGGATTTGTTCCTTTAGTGTCTCCTTGAAAGAAAAACCGTAGGAATTCTAATTTCCACTTCTCCTTTTCATATTCCTATTCATCAAGCACAAGACTAAGAGATAGCATAATAGCATTATAACCGTACATTTTCTTGTGGTTTGACTTAATCTCACCATGCTTTTTTGCATCCTATGATCTTCCAATTGTTGTGAATCAAACATCCAGATTGGCAGAAATCCCTGTGTTTTTAAATTCTATGCTTTGCACGTGCATTCCTATCCTATTCCTGTCTATTTCCTATCCCTGCATTGTTAGAATCCTCAAATTCAAACAAGCCCTTACTCAATTACTTCTGTTACAGATATGTGTCAAAGAAAACCTTGTGTGGTTTGTCCTGCTCCTGCGGGGCTGTGTTCCACCCCAGCTCAGCTGCTCCAACGACGGAAGGGTTCACCACAGTAGGGATCCGCTCTCCAAACTGTCTTTCGCCGCCTCAGATCTTCTTCCCCGCCGCCGGCAGCCACGACAACTGCATTACCATCATCAACTGAGCAGATGACCTTGAGGACTACGGGTCGCATAGAGAGGTCGCACTCTTCCGTGTCTTCTTCGTTATCGTCGCTTAATATGATGACATGATACATTATCATCGTGTTCACCTATTAGACTCAGTCAGGTCCAAACTAATCTGAAACTTGAGTATTTAAATGGTTGTGGGGTACATATTGGGGCAGCAATCAAGTACTATCATCTACTATCTGGTTAATCTCCGGTGTCTACTATGAGTTTCATGTTGGATGCAAACAAACATTAAAGGAGCCAATATCTGTATTTTTTAACTAAAGCTATTATCTGCCTGCTATCATTGGTTTTGGGTCTATCCACAGTTTGCTACCATCACTCTGGATTTGTGCATGCACTCCTTACATAATCTCACTATGTTTTATTCCTATGCATGCCAGTTATTGTACACAATGGAACTGATCATGTAGAGCAAAAGAGACGAGCCTTGCGTGGCAATAAAATTTCATGCAGGCGTCGTTGCATGGTGGGCGCAAAGGCAGAGCCCCCTCCACCCATTTTGGATCATAATCAAGAGGAAGATAACTGTTCTGAGGGGGATTCAGAAGGAGAAGACCACTCCTATTTACCCCATGAGGTCTTCGCTCTAACTTGGCATGCTTATGTTGGTAATATCATGCATATGGTGCCTTGCATTGCTTACTGTATACATTAAAGATGTCATCTGCTTAGTTTAGACATGCTTTGTGTCAATGCCATTTGTTTAGTTTGTTTATCGTATATGTGAATCATGCAATGCCATCTTGTCTAGCCAGGCATCATATATGTGAATTTTGCAATGCCACCCTAGTTAGCCAGTCATCTTATATGTGAATTATATCATGCCATCATTTTTTTATTATGTGTTAAATTTGTCAACAATTTTAGTACATTCAATACTCTTCCTGTGCATCAGCCATTCGGCACGGTCATGGAAAAATCTGGAGTGGAAACAAGGTCTTCAGAGCAGACAATGCTATCTGACGAAGCGCATGTCTTGCTGGTTACCAATAGCTCCTTAGAGGAGGATTCAGAGACAGATGACCAGTCATATTTCCCCCCTGAGGTGCATGCCCTAACTTGGCAGGGTTATGTTACTCATATCGTGCGTATGGTATCTTGCATTGCTATGTCATTTGCTTAGTTTAGACATGCTTTGTGTGAATGCCACCTGTTTAGTGTCTAATTACCATATATGTGAATTATGCAATGCCATCTTGTTGCAAGACATTATATATGTGAATGATGCAATGATATCTTGTTGCAAGGCATTATGTATGTGAATTATGCAATTCCATGTTGTTTAGGCAAGCGTCATATATGTTAATTATATCATGCCGTCCTTTTTTTGTATTTCTCATTGCTTTTGTCGACAATGTTTGTATATTCAACTGCTCTTCCTGTGCATCAGCCATTTGAATTGGTGATGGAGTAATCTGGAGTGAAAACAAGCTCTTTAGAGCAGACAATGCTATCTGCTGAAGCAGATATCTTGCTGAATTCTGAATAGCTCTTGAGAGGAGGATTGAGAGGCGATGACCAGTCCTATTATCCCCCGAGGTGTATGCTCAAACTTGGCAGAGTTATATTACTCATATAATGCATATGTTGTATTGCAATGCTTAGTTTTTACATCATATACACAATATTGAATGCCATCTCCTTAGTTGACACATCATATATGCAATTGCCCTCTGCTCACTTCCTTAGTATATAAATCATATATTTGAATTATGTCATGCCATGATGTTTACATAGACAGCATGTATCTGAATTATGGCATGCCAGCCCATTTTCTAAAGACATAATATAGTTATATCATCTCATCCTGTTTACATAGTCATCATATTTTAAATTATATCATTCTATCCGTGAATTATATCATGCCATCATGTTTCCATCGACGGCATGTTTGTGATTTATGGCATGCCAACCACTTTAATAGACACATCGTATAGTTATATCATGTCATCCTGTTTACATAGTCATCATATTTTGAAGTATGTCATTCTATCCTGTTTAGTTAGCCATCATACATGTGAAATTGTGTCATGCTATCCTGTTTAATTAGCCATCATATATGTGAAATTATGTCATGCTATTCTGTTTGCTTAGACAACATAAATGTGAATTATTTCATGCCATGTTTTCTTCCCTACTATCCATTACACATGTCTATCTTACAATGTCTGTACATTCAATTACTTTTCTTGTTTATCAGCCATTTCAATTGGAGGGAGTGATGGCAGTATATGTGGGAGTAAAAACACGGTCTTCAGAAAAGATCGTGCTACATGTCGATGCAGATAGAACCACGGTTGTACTTGCCCAAGAATCAGCCCCGCCACACATAACCCACACTCATGCAGATTGTACCCCTACCCAGTTGGACAGAGAACCAGCTGCACCCCTTCTAACCCCAACCCCAGTAGATAGACACCCAGTTCCCGTTGACACAGCACCGTCTCCACCACAGAGCACCCAAACACGAGCAGTTAGTAAGGCAACTGCAGTGCCCAAATCACGAGGACCACCACTCCGAACCCGAAGTCAACGCTTAAAGCAGAAGAAGAATTGTTCTCAGGTCAGGTTCCGTAGCTATGGTTCATACTACTTTGCTCTTGCATCATTGTATTTACTGATACCAACCAATTTCAAATTTGAAGGATGCAATTGAAACTCCAATGGCACAACAGGTATGTTTTAAACCTGTTTCTTCAACGTGTTTGGCTGTTTGCTGTTGTAACTTGCTCTATGTTGATTTCAGTTTCAATTGAATAAACAGTTATGTTCTCATGCCATGCACATTACAAGTGTTGTTATTGCTGCGTACTTTCCCACACTTATATTCTGTCTATGCTGCTTTGTCTTAAATATATATGATTCGAACTGTATCTATCTTGATTTGGCAACATAAACTAGAATGATATAGACCATACAGTGACCATACTACATAGATATATGTTTGTTTCATGTTGTTATCCTGTCCACCTTACTACTGAACTGGTTTACCAAAATGAGTTTCATATACTACATTGTAAACCTGAGATGTGTTTGTTTGTTTCTCTTTTAGAACGTGGATAAAATATTGGAGAAGAGTACCTGTTATGCAATGGTAAAGGAAATGTGAGATAAGGTTCAAGATAGTGAGACATCCTGTTGGTCTCCAAGAAAGCTGATAAAAACAATATTGAGGACTTTGAGACAACCCCAAAGTCCTGTCTTGATGTAGTGTTCGAGTTCTTGGCTACCACTGCTTGGCACCAGACTCTTGAACTCGTTGCTGAATCAGTTCGGCTTCTTGAGTCTCAACTTCAAGTTGAAAGACATCGATCGATGTTATCGACAGAAGCCGAAGGATCGAGAAATCCTGCAGAATTCAGATGCATACTTTACGGTGCAATGACAATATTTGGAGGACTTAAGCGCCAAACAAGAGAAAGCTAATAATCTTGCTAAGCATCTTGCCAGCATTATGGGTACCTAGGATATTGTTTCTTGAGCTCTTCTGAAGTGGTTTCAGTTCTGGACTTGTTTTGTTGCGGCGTTTATATGCTGTTGTGTTCCATATATTTGCACTGGTGGCGAACTTTGATGCCCAGTGGATGTAATATGTTTAATAGCCGTGATAGCCTAGTGTAAGTTGCTTGCTTATTTATTTCCTTGTTGTCTTGTTTATTTGTTTGCTTGTAGTCAGTGCAGTTCTTTTTCTGCGGTTTGCTGGTGGCTGCAATAACATATTTTTTTAAACTAGGACACAATAACCATGGGCTAATATTTACTGTAGTGACACTGGACCTACGGGCCGTACAAACAGTGGGCCTTCTACGGGCCGTATAAATAGTGGGCCTTCTACGGGCCGTATAAACAGTGGGCCTTATACGGGCCGCAGAAACAATGGGCCTTCTACAGGCCGTATCATCAATGGGCCTTATACGGGCAGTATGATCGATTGGCCAAACATGGGCCAATAACAGGCCGCATAATGGCCGTAAACGGGCTTGAGTTGGAAACGTCCGTTCATGGGCCGACCATAACTGGCCGTCGTTAATAGGCCATATTTCATGACGCTATGAAAACGGCCCAACGTGTTAATGGACCACAAACGGGCCGACTGTAACCACGGGCTAAATTTAGCCCATAAGCATTAAACGAAAGTAACGGGCCGTAAGTAAACGAATGTTGGAAATGAGCCCAAGAATAAATGGGCTCTGAGAAGGCCGAAAGATAACATGGGCTGGAAACGGCCCAACGGAATAACGGGCCCTTAATGGGTATAAAGTGATACACTGTTCATTACGGGCCAGTTTCACCACGGGTCGTTAATGGGTGTAAAGTAATACACTGTTCATTGCTGGCCAGTTTCACCATGGGCCGTTAATAGGCCAAGAGTTACATAGGGCATCATATGGGCCGAAAGACGTCAGGGGCCATACATGGGCCAGAAGTGAAAACGGGCTGGAATCATATTGGGTGGCCCAGATGACGCTATTGGGCCTAATTCGGATAGGGCGTAACGGGCCTTGGGTTAGCGGGCTGTAAACGGGCTATATGCGAATAGGTCGTTAACAGGCTTTACATGGGCCGGCCCGCCACCTTTTGACCAAGTCAAACGGGCCGGCCTTTTCACAAGAATGGGCCTCTGTTGGGCCGTGCCACGTGTCTACGTATCATAGGCGCCTTATGTCCAATGAGTGGATGACATCTGTCCCAACGGTGAGCCGACACATGTTTCCTCCAGCCAATGATGATTTTACACGTGGAAAATCCCCATTGGTCGGGGCTGTTAACGGGTTATCGGATCCAAAACCCGACTCGATAGCTTAACGGCGTTCCGTTACAGTGGATGCCACGTGTCGGTCACCCTTGACGAAAGCACTTCTGTGACGCGCGATTTATCGTCATGGAAGTGGACACTTCCGCGATGATAATTTTGGTAATGTCATGGAACACTTCTACGACAGCACAGGTATGACTATCTTGATTCTGTCATAAATTTGTCATGGATTTACATGCATGACAAAAAACGTGACCTACTGTGACAAACATGTATCATCATGGAAGTGTATTTTTTTTGTAGTGGAGGGTGGCGGCGGCCACGTGCAAATCGCACGGGCTAGCCCCTCCTGTTTTCCCTCTTTACTTTAAGTGGGCACTTTTCCCTTGACCCCCTAGTCCCTATATAAAGCAACAAGGAGCCATCATTGTAACCCCTGATCATTGATTAATAAACCTGGTCTCCTCTATATCTCTCTGTGTCATTTACTTTCGCGTGTTCGACTACTTCGTCTATGACGCTCGCTCTCGCTCCGCAACCTCGGACCGGACTCACCGCCAGAGTTGCGAAACACGTTATCAACACGCTTCGCTCCATCAACTCTCCGTGAAGCCTGCATCACGCAAGCTTTCGCCGATCCCACGGAGGTATAAGATCTGATCTCCACTTTTGCAAAAAATGGATTCCTCTCGTTACTATGATTCCGATTTTGCGATTAGATTATTTTTTCGGATAAATCTATGTATGGTGTGGATTTCTCTCCCAAGAATTGAGCGGACGAATACATCGCCGACCAACGTCGATGTTCTTGGATCAAGAGAGATTTGTTGACTACACCCTAGGGAGACGGTGATTACATGTACTCCAGATGAGCACGGCACCGCCGCGTTGTACCCGATGTACATGCGTCGTGACGTCCCGAAGACGCACGATCTTGCTATCCCGAGGCAGATGACTATGTGCCCAGCCGCCGCCGGTGTCGCCATGGCCCGCTGGCCGTCCCGTCGCCGGCGCTCGGCTGCTGCCGCCGCCGCTTCGGTTACTGCTGCACGCGCCGCCACGCCGCCCTCATCGCGCGCTGCATCGCGCCGCCTTCTTGCTGGCCGCCCATTGGTGGCTGCCTGCCTCGCTCGCCTCGCGCCTGGTAGTGCTGCTTCTCGCGCCGCCTCACGCCCTCGCTGGCCGCGCCGCCCTGCTGGTGGCTGCTGCCAGCGTCTGACCTTAACCGCCCGCCGTCGGGTGGCGTGGCCGCGCAGCTGCCGTGGTCGCCATTGTCGCGTGGCATGGCCGCCGCAGCCGCGCCGTCGCCGTCCGTGGCGCTTCGCCGTCGCGTGGCATAGCCATCGGGTCGGTGTCTTGTGGCCGCCGTCGCCGCCGCTGCCGAATAATTTGTCGCCGCCGCCACTGCCGGGCGCTAGGAACCCTAGCGTCCCGGGTGTGGGCGGTGGCCGGTCGATGGGCGACGGCGGCTGGCTCTTGGGCCAGCTGGACCATGGCTGTGGAGACCCCGGTACACACAAAAAAAAGTGGCGCCGGCTGCAGCGTGGAGATATTGCGGTTTAGCCCCTGTAGTTTTCAGCTTTTACGCGAATTTTATTCCTGCATGAATATTTCACGTAGAACCCCCTGAAACTGTCTGTTTTCGCTCAAAACATGTATTTGGGATTTAAAATGTCTCGGGAATTCAATATTTGGGCTATTTTTCACGTATGAAATGCGCTTGACATGCTATATTCTGTAAACATGTTTTATTGTATGATTTTACTCCTGTAGATTAATTATTTTGCACTCTTAAACATTAAGTAAGTCATATAAGAACATGTTTTAAATAATGGAACACCATTTTTATTGAATAAGTTTATCAACGTCGCTTTGTGCAAAAGATTACCTGCTGTAATCTGATGATTTTTGCATAAATCGCAGATGGCCGGAATTGTCAACAAGGAGTTTCCTGAGTTGGCCCAGACAAGGCTAAACTACCTTTCATGGTCATCGGACTGCGAGATCTTTCTCCAGGGCAAAAACCTCCCGAGGGCGATAGGTAAGGGGGCCCAGCTGGCTGCCACTGATCCCAAGTTCGAAACTGAGAATGTGCAGGCTCTGCACTTTCTCCGTCATCACCTGTCACCTACTCTGAAAGATGAGTATATGGCTGAGCGCAGTGCTTCGGCCTTTGGACCGCTCTTAAGCAGCAGTTTGGCGGTGAAGTACCTTTGTGAAGCCACGTGCAGAGGCGAGTGGATCCGTCGAGGTTTGCGGACTTAAAGGCGGTTGGGGAGTACAATTTGGCTTTGCACGATTTGTACGACTCTTGTTGTGTGGTACTTGAGATTACCGACTCGGAAGATTGAGAAAACCCTATCCACTTTCCACCCCGACGCGGTCCAGTCCTCATGGAACTACCGCTAGGGGAACTACACGAGGTATTCAGAGTTGATTGATGTCCTCCAGGTGGAGGAGGCGAAGGTCGAGGTTCTCAAAAAGAACTTTGTCGCGCAACCACTTGGGGAGAGTTCTCGTCAGGAGGTGAACGCTCTCAAAGTCCGCAAGCCTCAACAGAAGAAGAGGGGCCGCAAGGGCAAGAAGAAGGGCCCTCACCCCCCCCCCCCCGCCTCGGCTAAGCAGAACAAGCCGGGTAAGGGAGGGCAGAGGCCTCAGGACTGCTTCCGTTGTGGCTCGGTGGAGCATTTCTCCCGCCAGTGCCGCGCACCACCGGAGGTCATTGAAGCATACAAGGCTCGGAAGGCGCGTGAGACGCACCTTGCCTTGGTTCAGGAGGGAGCACCACCGGCGTCCATAGCGGCACCCGTGATGATCTCTACGCCTCCCGCTGCGCCCATAGAGGCGACCCCCGTGGTGCCCATCACGGCAGCGTTGGCGGTCTCTACCGACGCCCACGTCGCCATGGAGGTTGACCACATGGTCGCCTCGGCGGCGCCGCCACTAGACATTGATGCTGCCTCCAAGATGATTTCTAAGGAGGATCAGCTCACTAGTATGGAGATTGCGGCTGAAGTGAATGGCTTCTTCACCGAGTCCACTTAGCATACCTCTTTGGTTATCATGATTCGGTGATTTGATACAATAAATTTGAATAAATTCGATTTGGTTGCAAGCTCTATGAGAGCATAAACTTATTCTTTACTTTGGCGATTGGACGACATTTATTTCATTCATTTATTCCATTATTTATACATGATAGCATGTTATGTTCTGAGATGTGTGCATTTATTTTTAATGTATTTTCTTCCTCATTACATTAATTAAATGTCATATTTTAGAAGCAGCGTGTGGCGCCGAATGGAGAAGCGTGCCTTGCCGATAGCGCCACCACTCATACCATTTTACGAGAAACTAAGTACCTTGAGTCCATTAAAAAATCTCCAGGAAGTATTATGACAATCGCTGGGTGCGGTTCTCACATAGTTGGCTCCGGACGAGCCACTATTATACTCCCTATGGGAACAACTTTGATCATTAATGATGCGTTGTTGTACCCGGAGTCGACTCATACTCTTTTGAGCTTTAGAGACATCCGCGCTAATGGTTTCCATGCTGAGACTGATGATGAAAACGGCAAGGAGTGCCTACTCATCACAAAGCGGGATGCAGGTGGTAAACCTGTTATCGAAAGGCTTCCTTCGTTTGACACAGGGCTATACTACACTAAGATAGTAGCACCGCCCGTGTACACTACCCTCAAGACAGTCTTTAGAAGCTCTGAACTCTTACGCCTCAGCACGATAGGTTAAGCCACCCGGACTTAGGATGATGAGAAATATAATTAACAACTCGCATGGCCATAATGTTAACGTGAAGAACTTCCCGAACCCCGATGATTTCGTGTGCTCCGCATGCGCTAAGTGGAAGTTAGTCATTAGGCCATCACCCCTCAAGGTGAGGGACGAAATCCACTCGTTCTTGGAATGTATCCAAGGGGACACATGCAGTCCAATTCAGCCCCTCACGGGGCCGTTTCCGTACTTCATGGTGCTCATTGATGCTTCCTCTAAATGGTCCAATGTTTGTCTGCTGTCAACATGGAACCATGCCTTTGCAGAGTTGATCTCTCAGATCATACAAATGAGGAATAATTTCCCGGATTATCGTATAAAGTATATTCGAATGGACAACGTCGGAGAATTTACTTCAAAGGCGATCAATGATTATTGCATGGCAATGGGAATCAAAGTTGAGCACTCGGTACCACATGTTCATACACAAAATGGACTTGCCCAGGCATTGATTAAAAGAATTAAATTCATTGCCCGACCGCTCCTTCAGGGTTGTAATTTACCAACTACATGTTGGGGCCACGCGGTGTTACATGCGGCTAATCTCATCAACTTTCGACCGTCGGCCTACAACATCCACTCTCCTGTTCAACTTGCACAAGGGTCGGCATTGAAAATTTCCCACCTTCGTAGGTTCGGTTGCCAGGTATATGTACCAATACCACCCCCTCAACGATCGGCGATGGGCCCGCTCCGTAAGTCGGGGATATGCGTTGGTTATGAGACTGTGCCCGTAATCAGGTATCTGGACCCCATGACAGGTGACTGTCACACGGCTCGTTTTGCTGATTGCACTTTTGACGAGGAGTTTTTCCCGACTTTAGAGGGAGAGAATCAACCCCTTGATGCTAAAAGTCGATAAATCACGTGGCAAGCCACGGGGATCCACGCTCATGGCCCGCGCTTCTGCTGAGGCCGAGAGAAGTCCAAAAGATAATAGATTTGCGTCTTTAGCAAATCAACTGCTGACCACTTTAGTGACTTAAAGACTGTGACAAAATCGCATGTGCACGCACGCAATGCACCGGAAAGGGTTGAAATACCGAAGAAAAATGATGGTATACCGCTCCGTCCAAAGGCCTAAAAGGACGAAATCCGGCTTCTCAAATCCCAAGTACTCGGGACGCTTTGACGAAAAAGGATAAGAGATTTATTACAGCTGTCGCCAAAGTACCCCAAATTGAAATGGAGAGCGGTCGAGACACAGCACAAGCACGGAAAATTCAGTGCACGAAATTCGGACTTAAACTTTCCCATAGAAACACCCAGCGGAGATGTGGCGCACACATCGGCGCGGAAATCTAAAGGACCTTGCTCCCATAATGGGAAATTTAGTAGAGCAAGTGTTTGCGCGGATCGCTCCATGAAGAAATGGCCATAATTATATTTATACGGGAGTCCCTGAACCGAGCAACGGTGATTGTCGACATTAACTTTGCTCTAAAATTGCCTCAATCATAGATCTTGACCCTGAGCCTAACACGCTCGCTGATTGCAAGAAAAGGTCAGATTGGAAAGATTGGCAGCAGGCAATTACTGCCAATTATTATCTCTCAACAAGAGGAAGGTGTTAGGACCAGTTTGTGAACCCTCCCACATTCGCCCTGTTGGCCATAGGTGGGTTTTGTTGGAAAAGATGAAAATAATAAATTAGTGCGATACAAAGCAAGGCTAAATCGCTCAAGGTTTTACTCAACGACTAGGTGTCGATTTTGAGGAGACTTATTCCCGGTCATGGATGGAGTTACCTTTAGATACTTGATCTCGATGGCAGTAAGCGTGGGCTTGAAAATGAAACTAATGGATGTTGTCACTGCTTACCTGTATGGTAACTTGGATTCGAACATATACATGAAGGTTCCGAAGGTATCCCTGTTCGAACCATGATAGAGCAAACAGGGTCTATACAGTGTTCAACTTCAAAAGGCCTTGCACGGACTCGAGACGATCTGGTAGAATGTGGTACAATCGCTTAGCGATTTCCTTCATGAGAAGGGCTACACGAGCAATAAAGATTGCACATGTGTTTTCATCTGGCGATCCCAAGATGGATTCGTATAATCTCGGCGTCGTGGACGATTTAAACATAATCGGTACACCGAGGATATTGAGGAAGCGAGTTCCTACCTTATGTCGAATTCGAGATGAAGGATTTAGGTAAAACCAAGTTACGTCTAGGTGCGCAACTTGAACATTCCCTTGATGGGATTCTAGTGCACCAGTCGGCCTACACCCAGAAGGTGTTGGAAAGATTTGGTTTTGATAAGGCATATCCTTCTAAGACCTCGATGGTCGGGAGATCTTTACACCGAGACAAGGACCCGTTCAGGCCAAAGGAAGAGGGGAGAAACTCGGGACCAGAGGTTCCTTACGAAATCTTGATTGGAGCACTTATTTATCTATAAACTGTACACGACCAGACATTGCGTTCGCCGTCGGTTTGCTTTCGCGAGGTACTGATTCGAACCTACTAAAAGACATTGGAAAGGTGTCAAGGACGTCTTCCGTTACCTGCAAGGGACCAAAGATCTTGGCCTGTTTTATAAGAGGAATCAAGACCTATCTACTATAGGCTATGCCGATGTTGGGTACCTATCGGACCCGCATGATTACAAATCTCAGACTGGATATGTTTTCCTTTGTGGTGGAACTGCATTTTCCTGGTAATCGTCCAAGCAAACTCTTGTGTCGACTTCCACGAACCACTCGGAAATCATGGCACTATTCGAAGCGTCAAAAGAATGTGTATCGCTTCGGCGGATGATCGGCCACATTCAGCAGACATGTAGTCTGAACACCGTTCAAACCCCTGCCATTATCTATGAAGATAATGTTGCTTGTGTTGCACAAGTCCAGATGGGTTATGTGAAGAGTAACCTCACAAAGCATATTAGTCCCAAGTTCTTTTATGCATATGAGCTGCAGCAGTTGAACGAGGTGAGAGTTTTGCATACTAAGTCATGTGGCAATCTTGCTGATATGTTCACTAAATCATTACCGGCATCAACCTTAGAGAGGTGTGTGCGTGGAATCGGTATGATGAGACTTAGAAATATGCAAGGTTCAGGGGGAGAAACTTCACAAACTCGTCGCTAAAATCTCAATCCTGATGATCGAGTACTCAACTTGATGGTTGAGTGAATTGTACTCTTTTTCACTTGAGTGAGTTTTCCTGATGTTTCTCACACGAGATTTTTGACGAGGCAATTCGTGCAATACAACAACGTATATTATGTGCTCTTTCTCCATATTTTTTCCCCCTGGGTTTTTCGGAGTTTTAAGGCATGGACATACGGATAATTACTCAAGGATAATTACTCAAGGGGGAGTGTTGGAAACCGGACCACCCGGGAGGGTGGCAGGGGCGCGTGCAAATCGCACGGGCTAGCCCCTCCCGTTTCCCCTCTTTACGTTAAGTGGGTACTTATCCCTTGACCACTAGTCCCTATATAAAGCAACGAAGAGCCATCATTGTAACCCCTGATCATTGATTAATAAAGCTGGTCTCCTCCATATCTCTCTGTGTCATTTACTTTCGCGTGTTCGACTATTTCGTCTACGACGCTCGCTCTCGCTCCGCAACCTCGGACTGGACTCGCCGGCAGAGTTGAGGAACAGCAACGTCCATGTTGCAAAGCTCTAGAGCACGACACAGTCCTTTGCAAGATCGAACGGTTGTCTTGCAAGCCATCGGCATGCTAACGCCACCCAAAAAAACAAACAAGCAGTCACAGCAACAAACAATTTTTCTTCTTCTACACCCAACACCGGTGAATTTCAACTGGCATATTGATCTAAAATTACTTGCTACCCAAAAGTTTCCAAGAATTCCATCACAGTATGCTCAAACAAAAATGAGTGACCAGCTATCACAACTACATGTCCTCAGCTTTCAAACAACAGTATGGGTTACTGTTAGTCTTACGAAAACAAAAAAGTTCATGTCCTCCTGATGCGATAAATGTCAAAGCAATCACCCCAAACCATCTCGCTTGCCACTTCCCACCTGGGACGAAACCTTAGGATCTATTTTTTGGAGGTTTGACCTTGTATATGCGCACTATCCAGTTTGATGTTGTGAATGCCTCCTCCAAGTACTCAAGCTTTATGTCTTTGTTGCCTATCTCCACTCCTCGCACTCTATCGTATCTGCACCGAGAATGAACAAAGTACAAAAATGTAGTGTTACTATCGATCACTAGCTACCATAATAACAACACTAGTCTACAGGTATTGGAAAGAACACACAAGTCTGTCTACCAGTGTTATGAGAAAAGAACAAGTCTGCAGGAGAAAGGATCAAGCATGCTTAAACGAGCACATATGCTGCTTATCTAGAAACCAACAATGACCTCGGCAAAATCAAGTTCAGACACTCCAGTCAAGACTAATTAATCTCGAACTTGAAACAGGCACATAAAAAACAATAATAATGGTGAGCATGTACAATACCCTGGAGGTTTTCCATATTCCGTGGTCAGTTCTCCAAATCGATAATAACAGAGCTTGTACCTGCCAAACAAATAAGGAGATGAAGCCACTGAAAATAGCAATGGTTAACTCTAGTTAATGGAAGGATAATGCTGGCACATATTTAGACATGCAAATGTCCTGAGAATTTTCAGAAGTTCAACAATACCAAAAACGGGAATAAAAAATTAAATGTCAAAACCATATCTTTATTAGGCATATACCTACCACAACAGAAACAAACAAATCTCAGCAGATCTGCTACAGAATAGACAAAATCTATTTGTTTCACATTGTATCAGCTCCATCGCAAATTTTGATTGATACTATAACAATTTTCTTCTCATTCTGGCAATTTATTTATCATACGAACCAATGAAAGAAAGCAGTATCACAACACACACAAATTTACTTCACTTGTAAACAGTACTTACATTAGACAGTTCAACATTTTTGGTGATGCCCCCTTGTCAACACGATATTCCCCATTGACAAGGTAATCAGGCTCTTTGATCACAGGAAAAACTCCTCCACCAATACGCACCATCCATAAGAACCTGGAAATGAGCAGCTAAGTAAGAGAATCTGTTTTGTGATTCAGATTAAAATTGTCTTGCCCCAGCATCAAATTAGAGGCATATATAAATTACATTATACGTGATCATGATTAAGTTTATTAACTTACTTATTGATGTCATCAGAGGAGTACCCAGTAACACCTCCAAATACGACAAGCACATAATTCACATCCAGTGACTGCATTATCTCATATGCCTCGTCTTCATAAGATGACATTGCCCGCCCAACAGTTGCTATGTGTGTATTATTCCACGTGTTATTATCAACAATAACAGTTCTGTTACCCATGGCTGTAATTTGGTAGCCATAGTCCCACCATGACATAATCTTGGCATCAGTAGGAGTGTTCTGACGAAGCCAGTAGTAAGCCTCACGATAATCATCAAATATAACCCTTCCTCCATTGTGACCCCTTGCAGACAGAACGATGGAAGGAGAAGAGTAAGCCTCAGAGGTCACCCAGGTACAGTGTATGGCATATCTACTGAGCAAGTAGAAAGCGCCCAGAAGTAAAGCAACAGCCACATTATGTTGGAAAGGCAAGGGTTGATCAACTGCTCCCTGTTTTACACAAGAACACAAGTCAGTTGCAAAGTAAAACTTAAAACAGTTGGCAGAGATAACTGAAGCAAACAAAGCCTATCTGAGAAAGTTTTCCGGAGAGGGTTGTCACAACCCAATGGATTGGTATGTCATAAACATCTGGAGATTTCTATACTAGTGACAGGACTATGGTCGCCGACATCAATGGGTAGGCACAGGGATGAATAACAGCGCTGACCTAAAAAGCACGGACACGATAGGATGTGCAGAATCGCCGTGCTGATACGGCCGGAAACGGCGACACACTCGTACACGCAGGGATACGCGTATCCCACCGTATTTCCTGAATTTCCAATTAAAAAAGAAAAGGCAGAAAACGGCTGGGACACGTGGGGGACTAGGGAGAGGCCCAATAAAGCTTCGGCCCGATAGAAAACCTATTTTGCAGGGTCGCGGGCGCCAGGAGAGCTGGGAAACCTATTTTCCAGGTCCTGGACTTGATGCCCCCATCTCCAGGACTCGCCGCCGCCGCCTGGACTCGACTGCCGCCGTCTTCCAAGTGCAGCAGCCTCTCCTCCCAACAGCAACCACGCTGGAGCAGGTAACCTCAACCTCGACCTCTTTCATCTATTTGAATCAATTTTTTTGTTCAGCTGCTGCTGCTTGCTTCCCCCATTCCCCATGCCCTTGCTGCTGCTGCTGCCTGCTTGTGTTGAACTGTTGATTGATGCTTGATGTTAGGGAACATGGTATGTTCAGGAAGTTACTACTGCATCCCCTACTGCTTCGACTGTTAGCCATGGATAATCAACCAAGCACGTGAAAAAGGATACAACAAATGGCAGCATTCTGATCTCACTCTCATTGTTTTTTTCTTTTGCCTTTAACTTATATAACATGGCATATTTTTATTTTTATTTATATATATACTTGCTGTGTCCCCTATTGGCTGTTTTTGGAAAATGTCATATCCATGCTTCTTAGGCCCTGACAGCGTGGCACTGGCATCGTGACCAACTTTCCTGCGCTGCTCCCCATCATTGATCCAATCTTAATTAACTTGCTCTATTACCATACTACTAGTAACAGTAGTAAGTGAGTGAGGTCTTCCTTACGTCTCCAGGGGATGGTGTTATTACCTTATCCTTATCAAAGCTGGAGATAGGGTGAACAAATGATCGATAATGGAGGGGCAAAAATACTGAAATACCCTAGAGTTTCAGTCTACTATAGTAGCATACTCATTACATTAATTAGTATGATAAGATGGTGACAGGATGAGAATGGATAAAAATAACTCTTCCTTTATCTCACAGTTCTGTGTTCCACATGCGATTGGCCATGTTTGGGTCTAGCTAGCTAGTTTAGAGCACTATTGAATGTGAACACATGGATCGACAATAGATGGTGATCACAATTAAGCTACAGCATGCATTTCTCACGTCCAGGAGGTGCTGTCATTTATAATTAAAAAACTTAATTATATGCTAATTAAGGCTGGAGATCACATGGATCGATAATGAACAGAGACCAGTAGATTGGGATATCCTAGAGTTTTAGGCTTTTAGCATACAGTAGAGCACACATTGTATTAAAAATGTGACAAGATTAGGATGGGTTAAAAAAAGTTATCCCTTCATGTACTAGTTTTGCGTTGCACATGTGATTTGGATCTAGCTGGACCACTTTAAAATACTACAAAAGATTGCAAACTATGGACAGACGGGCAATTAGTTAACCTACCGCACGCATGTTTGATCGATCCCAATCTATCATGTTGATCCAGAAAATACATTGTATTCAGTATGTCTAGTACTATGAGCTGAGAATTAAGTAGTACTTCTCGATCAGATTCCATATACATAACTCTACATGTGGTTTTTTGTGGGCTACCAACCTAGACCATGGGATCCCATCTTTTGCCAAAGAAGTACCAAGGTCCATATTATGAATTCCTGCTTCTTGTCACTCTTTATCATTTATCAGTCCGAAAAATAGCAGTCTCACCTTCAACAGGATGGTGACTTGCCCAAAAATGTAAGTCAGTTTGAAATCCAACTGTTTACCATTATATGCCAACTAATGAAATATGCATACCTCTCAAATAAAAGATGTACAATACCAAATAAGAAACTTCAGTTGCATTACTTTATTCTCAGTCAGGAAGACTTTTATTTGGAACCTGTTATCGGACTTACTTATCTATACATCGGTTTTAGGGTCCACTACACCACAGAAGTAAATTGTACAAGTGTAGGTGAAAATAGAAGATATAAATACCTTTGCAGCTGCCTTCGAACCTGTTGTTTTTCCTGTAGTCTGTGGACTTTTGCTTTTTGACCGGATCAATGTTGTCAGATTCTTTATTGTAGCAGATACAGCAATGGCACTAATAAGGCAAACAGCAGGTGCTGCAACAAGAATCAACCTCACCATCACACCAGCAAAGTACATACTCGTGAGGCCATAAATAACTATAAATATTGTGGCATCTGATAGGCGCTTGAAGCAGAAATAGAGGCCCGCTGGGAACAGGAAAAGAAGGATGTGGAAATCAAACATAAAAGAAGACCAGGCTGTTGGCTGATGCTCAGAAACAGATGCAATGATTGGTATATGGTCTTTCGCATAGGTCGGATCAAGCAGGGAATAAAACCGCCCAGTCCAAGGGGAGATGTAACCTGACGCAGTACCAATACCAAGAGCCAGGGTGCCGACACTTATCACACAGGTCAGAGTAATTCTCAAGAATGACTTGAATAGTTTGACATCATTCAGCATGTATTTCACCCAATCCAGGAAGAAGAAAACCTGCAAAAGCAAGGAAGGGGTTTATGTCAGCTCTTCTTTTTCCATGCTACCATGATACATCTAGACTCTAGAGAAAGTACAGGAGATCTCGACTACAATAGATAACTATCCACGCAGAAATCAAATTATCAACAGTACAGCAGTAGATCTACAGTTCTAAACGCTTTTGTCCGCAAACAGAAGTGAACATTTTTTCTTGAGACAGAGAGGATGGTAAAAGCCTCTCTGCATTTCATTGAGAAATAGGCAGTAAACATAACACCGATGATATAAGTTAGTTGACTGTTGACACTCATAATTGAGAATCGCGAGTATTACTTGTTGATTTAAATAACCGTATATGAAATAGAAGTTAAGTGTGGTAAATTAGATGGTAAGTTCTACTTTGCAAAAGAAAAGTGGGTATGACCAGTAACACAATCTACCTAAAGGCGAAAGATGAATAAATTGGCAGTGGTATCTCATAATGCCGATACTGCATTAATCTGAACGCACTTTTCAGTCAACTGGAGCCTAATGGAGGTCGTCAATGGTATAAACAACCTGATTATGTAGCATGCCGTTTAGTTTTATTCTAGACAAACTTTGATGTTCTACTAATTTAGTTTTTCTGCTCTCAGTTCTGAATTCAGAAATGAGATGAATGCATTTTCCAAGTCAATGAAGCCTAACAATTCATTAACAGGGTCATTTCAACTGAGCAACTCTTATACTAAGTGAAGTGTTAACACTTCAGCAGCTTGGCCATTTAATTATTCCAATGTTTCTCATCTCTATTCCCAACAAATATTTCCCTTGAATTTCTGAGTAATGTTTGCGAAACTACCTGCAACAGGAAGAAGACTCCCATGGCGGCCATGTGTTCCCCAGACTGAACATGCTGGAAGCCAACAAAGCGGATCTGCATCCCGAGCAGCATTCCCAGCACATAGGTGCAATTGTAGGCCACATAGAGCCTCTGCGAGTACCTCCCGGTGACGAGCAGGACGAGGACGTAAAGCGGGAGGAGGTTGATGATGAAGACGTAGCCTCCCCAGGCGGAGACCATGTAGAAGTAGCCGAATGCGGCGGCGAGCGACCAGGCGAGGGACCCGGTGTTGACGGCGCGCACGAAGAGGTAGAAGGTGAGCAGCAGCGCGAAGATGGCGACGCCCTCATTGTCGTAGGACCCCGCGACGGAGCGGGAGATGTAGCCGGGGCAGACGGCGATGAGCGCGGCGGCGACGAGGCCGGCCCCGGAGTCCCAGATCTCGCGGCCGAAGGCGTAGGCGACGAGCGTGGTGTTGGCGGCGAAGAAGGGGGCGGTGAGGACGCAGACCTCCCGGATGTGAACGGCGAGGGAGAGCGCGCGGAGGAGGCGGTGGAGCAGGGCGGCGGTGACCATGAGGCCCGGGAAGAGGGTGCCCCCGACGACGCGGCCGAGCGGGTACCAGCTCTCGTGGTCGAACCAGTTCCAGAACTCGGAGTAGCCGTGCTCCGTGAGGTAGAGCGTGGTGCGGTAGTTGAAGTAGGGGTCGAACTCGTGGATCATGGACTCGTAGCGGAGCACGGAGAAGAGGCGCACGGCGAAGGCGAGCACGTAGATGAGCGCCAGCGCGGAGACCCGGAGGAGCAGCTCCTGCTGCTTCGTCTTGAGCCGCAGCGCCCGCAGCAGCGGCGCCGGGAGGGAGTCCAGCATCGTCGCGGCGGCGGCCATGGCGGACGGGGTTCGGGATCTGGGCTAGGGTTTCATCCGCGCGCGGGGCGGGAGGGGGGTTTAGTTTAGGGGAGTGGCGGAGCTCGTGTGGTGTGGTTTGGTGGTGGATCTGGGAGATCGGGGAAGACGATGGTGGCGGGCGGAGTGGGTCCGGGCCGGGCCGGGCCGGGGATCTGAATGGACATCTGTTTGGGAGGGTCGGGTGTGGTGCTGACTGGTGGGGCATGGGAGGCCGGCCGGGCAGTTAACTGACGTGGATGGTCGCTTCGGGAGGTTTATGTGAGGCTGTGTGGTGGGCCGCACTTGGATCGGAGCAGGCGATTGGCTGGAGAAGGTAGAAGACACGTGGTCTTGGGTTCTCAGAGAAAAAACGTGGTCTTGGGTTCAGCGGACACGGGAAGATCTGGTGGGGATAACCCTACCAAATGAACACCCAGGTTTCATATCCCAAAAATTCATATATATTTTTAATTTTCTTAATATGTTTTCAATGCTATATTCATATCGAAACTACTACACACGACACTTTCAGTGAACGACACGAGGACGATAGCTAATCCAACCGTTGTAGATGTTTTGCCTTGGACTTTGATGGTGGGACATGTTATATCGTCTGCATGTCGTCCAGCCAGTGTCGGGATGTGTGGCACCCGAGAGCCACAAATCCTCTTCCACATTTAACCTTAATTTTGTACTTAATGCTACTTCTGGACTATTTGTTGGGTTTATAATTATGTTCAAGGAAGATTATACTACTTCAGTGTAATTTTTTCAAATTATGTATATCAATGCATTAATGTTTGGCACCACTTGTGCTTTGGTCCTAGGTTCATCACTGTCAGGATAGAGGGCCTGGCTCGACGCATGAACCCCAAGCTTGATGGTTGCTCTAGTTTCAGCGAGGAAAGCCGCCGGCTAGCCCGAGTGTGGCTTGTCAGTTGTGAGTTGTGACATCATTAAGATGATGGTCAAGATGGTGTGTACCTCATCATTGAACCATCTCTACTTGCTTGGAGGCTAGAGGTTGAAGGATATTGTTTAAGGCTTTAAGGACATTTACAATGCAAAGGTGCTTGCGTGGGCGCTTAGACAATAAAAAAACTAATTAAGAAAATAACATCGGGGTAGGAGTCCGTCTCTTCAACGCGCGGGCGCCTATTTGAGCGCTAACGTAATTAGCTAAACATAATTAGCTCAATAAGTGTATATGTGCCTAGAGACTTGACAATCCAGACTTAATACATATGACTATATTTGAAACATAATGTGAGTCCTTGTCTGACAAGTTGCATCCAAAAGAATAGAGTGAGTCATCATGTTACCACACGCACGACAGAAACACAAAAGACATTAAAAGGCAGGAATTCAATTCACATATGGAAGAACTCTAACGGTTATTTTACCGAAAAAAGCTTTCGCCCTGCTTTATATATAAAGTAAATCACAGATTACAACCGGCCATACAACAGGAAACAGAAAATAAAACGACAAGAACTCTAACGGTTATTTTATAAATGACAACGCGCAACTCCACACCTTCTTCCCTACAAAGTATACAATTTTTTCAAATAAAATCAATGGTTAGCTAGGCATAAGTATTCATCAATATTCGGCTGACAATTGAAAGATAACTCCAATTCAGAAGGTTAATTAGATTGATCGACTAACCCTTCCGGAGCTGCGCCCTCTGGTTCCATCTCCTTGAACTAACAGCACACGTACTACTTGTGAAGCCTGCGTACTAACTCTGCCTCTCCACCATAATCTCCATGGTCTAGAGTTCCTTAGTACACATGTCAGACCAAATTAGAGAGAGAGAAAGAGAGGAGAGAGATAGAGAGAGAGAGAGAGAGGAGTGGCAACCTATCGAGCGCGGTGCAGAGCGTACGTGTGGAACATCGGGGGAGGAGAAGAAGCAGGACAAGGCGACGGCGGGAAGGAATGAACGACGATGTGGAGGTGTGGGGGAGGAGGGACAGCGAGGCGGCGGCGGCGGGAGGAAGCGAGGCGAGGCGGTGGCCCGGTGCTTCGATCTACGTCGGCTGCGTTGATCGGTTCTTCCTCTTCTTTTTTTATCTGTCATGTGTTGATCATGGAAACGACCTGAGGGTAAATCTGTCCTAGCAAATATGTTGTGGGTCTGGACATGGAAAAGAATGGAAAAATCAATTTATGGTATTTTGTCCAACTATCAATCAAAGATGTGCTATTTACTCCAATAAAAAGAAAGGTGTGGTATAGGAGCAAAGTCCCAGGAAAGTTGTGGCATTTTCTCAAATTGCTCTATTGTTTAAGGCTTTAAGGGCATTTACAATGCAAAGGTGCTTGCGTGGGCGCTTAGACAATAAAAAAACCTAATTAAGAAAATAACATCAGGGTAGGAGTCCGTCTCTTCAACGCGCGGGCGCCTATTTGAGCGCTAACGTGATTGTTTTTTCCGCAGCGTAGCAGTCGCTAAACAAGCTCATGCAAAAGAAAAAAAGAGGAAGCATCCGGCGCCAGGCTTTGCATCGATGCTAGCCAAAATCCCCTGGTCGAACGTCTGGGAAAAGAAGCCTGGCGCCTGGCCTAAGCGCCGGCATTGTAGATGCCCTAAGCAGTCATGCCTGCACCGTAAGTCTAGTATTTTCGTTAAATTATTGTCATAAGTGAAACTTTGTGAGACTGAGTGCAAGATAATGTCTCACAGCACTTTCAGTTTCAGGTCAGACTAAAATGCGCAAGATAGTAAGCTCAAATCCCAAGGTACAGTGTGCAAGATCGTGCCCGCATCCAAGGTACATTTGTCATGCCCAAATCCTACACCATTATATTATATTACAACGATCAATCGTCTCACAACAAAGGCCCACCACAAGCTTACAACGGAGCTGAGAAAACACAGGACCAAATAAACGACATGCTAGTACACAGGGGAGTGGCATGATTTATTTAGCGAGCACCACTTTGGACAACTTTGGGCTAAACAGAGAGCACCTCTCTCCCATCCATGGCTTAGCACACATTACCCAGACAGCCCCTGCTACTTGCCACCGGCATGTGTGCCAGAGGTGGAGAGCAGGGACCAAGCAACGGTGACCTGCATCTTGCAGAAACGAAGATCACACATGCCAACGCTCGTCCCAGACATCTTGGGCTCGAAGACGGCCTGATTTCTCGTAAGGAAACCGACGCGGCGCGCCTGCACGGACACCATGAGCTTATCCCTCCCGCCCAGCTCTGCGCAAACAACGCGCCTGGAGAGCTCAAACATGCCGTCCGGACCGATGGGCATCGTTCCATCTGGACAGTCAAGCAGCAACATCTTGGTATCTTTTATGCTGTCAGTGCAGGAGAAGACTTGCCCCTGGTGATCGTCCGGCCACGACCCGTCGACGAGCTGGACAGTGACGGTGGCCTCGACCGAATGCCGCAGAGGCGCGAGCGCAAACTCGAGCGTACAATGCTTGTAGGGGATGCGTGTACAAATACTGTCTTCTCGACGAGATCCCTGGTGGAAATAGAAGACTTTGGAAGCGAGCACTTGATCTGCAAGTTCAGTTTTGCTCTTTGCCATCAGCTGTACTTCGAAGGTGACCAGACCAGCAAACAAGACTGCGCGAGACGGGCCTGTTAACAGCAAAACTGGATCCTGCAATGCAAGCATAACCGCTAATTAGTTATCTGACAGACTGCTCGAGATACCTTGTTCCTTCCAAATAACAAAGCATAGAAATTAAATGGTATTGCCCACTACACCCTGGAGCTAGATAACATACACAAGTCCACTGGTAGGGGGAATACGATTTCAGCAGATTATGATGCTGAATATTACTAGCTAGCAGCAAAAGGATGGGGAAAAAAGGTAAACAAACAAACACCTTTTTGGTAAGGATTTGGCAGTTATCCCTGGTGCGCCTGAAGAGAAAGTTGCAATTATGATCGGCCCTGTCTCTGGTGGCAACGTAGCCATAGACATGAAGTGGCCACCAGAGACCGTTTTTCAGGTCAGTAACTCTGACAGAGAAGATCTGCAAGGTGCTGGCTGGAACAGCATTCTCTGGGATAGGTCCAGATGTATAGCGCATGGGACCAAGGGCAGCTACAAGAAGCCAGATTAAGTGATTAGATGGATCAAAGATACTTTGGATAGCAATGCCAGCTTACTTACTATCAGGAAGATGGTCTGTTTGTTCATCTTATAATTTATAGTTACACTGAATAATTATTGTTACACTGAATTAACTATAGCTCATCTTATAATCAGAAGATGGTTTGTTTGTTCATCTTGCAATTAGCTATTGTTACACTGAATTAACCAGGAATCGCATCACGCACGCTACGTAAATCGCATGTCGGATTGTGCCGGAACTTGATTTGACACTAGCTTGATGGAAAGATAAAGTGAGTTGAGATGCGTAGGCACAGACAGTTATGTTCTTACTTTCGTCGTCGAAGGAGCCGCAGACGCCGCCGAAGGAGGTATCCCAGGCAAGACGGTAGATGGGGATCGCACCCTCATCTTTCTCGTCGTCTCGAGGTGGAGGATTCTTCTTCCCAGGCACTGAATTGAACGAATCGCGAAGAAGTTGGCGCTCCCGCCTTGCCCTTTCGCCGCCTATCCGGTTCGCATCGCGAAGACCTCGGCCCTCCCGCCGTGTGCTTGCCCCGACCTTGCTGCTGCAGACCTCCTTCCCGGTCGTCGCAACCCCGCGAGTCCCGCCGGCCGGTCTTGATGCGCCATCTTCGTCGCTGGTGTAGATCTTGAACCCCGCGAATCCGCTGCTCATCGTCTCCATCTCCGCCGCTCCGCCGCGCCGCCGCTCAATCAATCGATGGTGGTTAGGGTTTCCTCGGGTGCTGCTTTCCCTTCGCTATAGCTTTTCTCTCTTTCTTACTTTTTTTTTAAGGCGCGGTTGGCTATACCTTTGCGTACGGGTGGGCCGTGGACGATAGGCCTTTGTTCTCAACAAATTCGACACAACCGCGAAGGAGGAGGGAGGGGCATTGTCCTAAGGGCACCCCCCCTATTTCTCGCTTTAAGCGAGCCAGGGGGTAGCTCTCGCGTCTGGGCAACCCCAGATGGCCGGCCCAGCCGCGCGGGAGGCCAACCGCATGGAGTGTCCTTTTTTTTCTTTCTGTTTTATGTTCTCATTTTTCCTTTATTTTCGTAATTTTCTTTATATTTTAAAAATATTCTACACACACACACACAGATATATATATATATATATATATATATATATATATATATATATATATATATATATATATATATATTATAAATAAACACTCTTTAAAACACATTAAAAAATTTGAACAACTATCTAGAAAATGTTGAATAAATATTAAAAAATATTGAACAAGAATTTGAAAAATATTGAACAGGTATTTGAAAATGTTGAACAAGGTCTGTAAAATATTGAATAATTATTAAAAAATGTTGAACAAGCGTATGAATTTTTATGAGTATTTGAAAATGTTGAATAAGTATTAAAATGATGAACAAGTATTTTAAAATGTTGAAATAAATATAAAAATGTTGACAAAGAATTTAAAAAGTGTTGAAAAATATTTGAAAAATGTTGAAAAGCGTTTGGACAATGTTGAAGGTGTGTATAAAAATGTTGATCACTTATTAAAAAAATGTTTTTGACATATACGAAAATTTAGAGTGAAAACAAAATCAAACATAAGGAAAAAACAAAAAATGAAGAAGAAGAAAGAAAACCAAACAAAAATGAAGAAGGAATAACCAAACAAAAAATTGGAGAAGAAAAAAATCCACATAAAAACGAAGAAAACCCTATAAAAAAGGAAAAATTAGAAAAAAAACCATAAAAAACAAATGGAAATAACCGCCTTCGTTCACCTGAAGTATAAAATGCGCCACCAACTTATAGTGTGCAAAGACATTGGAGTAGTGGCTAGCGTCACGAGCTATCTTCCCAGCGATAAGAGATTGATCTCCGCTTCTCCCTATTTCCAGTTCCCTTTTTCGTCCGAACGCTGCGTGAAAATGGACCGGCCCAACTAGTCTACAACCTTCAACGAGACATCTTCGTGCGACTTAATGCGATAAATAGCATTCACGTTGTCCTAACAGTGAAACTCCTAATACATGTCAGACAGGCGGACAACCATGGCCGACCCATTAGCTGTGTCGTTGCGTACATTCCTTTTTTGTTTTCCTTTTTTCCGTTTGTTGTTATTTTTTTTTCGGTTTCCTTTGTTCTTTATTTAATTTATGTTTTGTTTGTTTCCCTTTTTCATTCGTTATGTTTGCGGTTTTCTTTGTTTTTTCAAAGATTTTCTTCGGTTTTTCTTTTTACCTTCTTTATACTTTGGTTTTATTTCTTTCTTTCTTGGGTTTGTTGGTTTTTTTGTTTGTTTTATTGTTTTTAACACAGTACAGATGCACGCGTTCATATATACGCGCATACACTAATCCATATGAGATAGATCTAAGAATAAATGCGAGCATCAGGACTTAATCCTGCTGGGCTAGGGATATCACTGTCTACGTAACCATTCAACCACGGGTTGGTCTGTTGCTTTTTTTATTTCTTTGCTGGTTTTCTAATTAATGTTTTTTCAACATGTGTCTACTTTTTCATACACCTTGTACTTTTTTTATGTGTGTAAAAAATTCACAAATAAAAGATAAGTAATCACATATCTATATCTATATCTATATCTATATCTATATCTATATCTATACCTATTAAAGGGAATAGGTATTCTTGGTTTGGTCCCGTTTTGTTTCGTCCCGTTTTTTCGTATCTTCGTCCGTCCGTCTTTCCTTTTCTTGTAAGTCAAGAGTGCCTTCGTACGTCACGATCGATTGTTTTTGGCTTCTGGTCTGTTCACCCATCGCTTGACTGGGCCTCAGCCCGTTAAATTAAACATGGCTGAACCGTGCATTGTAAGCTGGCCCAGCTACCATGCCTGATGCGCGCTATAAGCTGGCCCAACTACACTAGCAGCCCACGCAAAAAATAAACGTTTCAATCATGGTTTTCGAACACATGACCTGTGGTCTATCCCCCTCACGTTAGGGTTTCCTCTCCTCCAGGCGACGGCGGCCGCCTTGGAGAAAATCGCTCCCCTGCCCCCCTCGCCGGCCGTTGTTCGCCGGGGTTTTGCCTCGGGACGACGAGTTTGCAGGAGACGCTAGGGAACCCCGCTCGCGGAAATCGTTTCTTTCTTCGGGCGAGAGATATAACAGATGGAAGATCCGTCTTCGAGCTCGGCTGAGGCCGTGAGCGACATGGAGGCGATGATGAAGGAATTAGGTCTGAAGGAGGATGACCTAGAAGATGTGGTGATCGAGGAGGACGAGCTACCAGAGGATGCTACCAGGTGGATGGCGCTGGCCCGTGTTCACACAGATAAGCTGTATAGCCAATACTGGTTCTTCCGTAACATGCGCGTGGCGTGGGATCTTGCACAAGAGGTTAAATTTCGTCCGCTTGAAGAGAAACTCTACACCCTCCAATTCTCGTGCCTCGGCGACTGGGAACGTGTGATGGAGGAGGGGCCCTGGGCCTTCAAAGGTAAAACGGTGGTGATCGCTCCATATGATGGCTTTACAAAACCATCTTTGATCGAGCTGAATAAAGTGGATATATGGATCCAGATCCATGACTTGCCCGAGGGCTACTTCTGCAAGATAAAATCGCTGTCCTCTACGGTGGGTGAGTTCATCTACGCAGAGCCAAAATCCCAAGACTTTGAAGGCAACTTTTTCAGAGTTAGGACCAAGATAGATGTCACAAAGCCGCTGAAGAATGTTGTCTCGCTTGTCGTCAAGAAGCAGAAGGAGGTCGTCAGATTGATCTTCAGGGTCAAGTATGAAAGATTGCCGGATTGGTGCGCTGTGTGTGGTCACTTGGGCCATAAATACAAGGAATGTGGTGATGGGATCCACCTTCCAGGAGCTCTGGTATTCAAAGAACTACAGGCAGCATGGTTCAGAGGACTAGGCCGTGGTCCAGGAGAAGGTAGGGAATCTGGTGGAGGACGAGGCAGAGGCCGTTCGGGTTCAGGTAGAGGACGCGGCAAAGGGAACAACCAAGATCGCCCATCATATGAAGATGAACCCGCTATGGGCAGATCAGCAGATGCAGAGATGGAAGAGGCGGATCGAAACAGGAAGCGTGTAGCCCCTCAAGCTACGGTAGCTTCACTAGATAGCAACCAAACTCCGGGGGGCAGCAAACTTCTTGCCCTTCCACCGCCAACGATGCCGGAGAGCCCCTCTTCAAAGCAGGAGGCAAAGAGAAACAAGTCAACAGCCCAGATTCCTGACAAGGCAAAGAAGAAGAACCCTGCAGCAAGCAAACCAACAAATGCGTGTTTGGCGGACTCCCAAGGGGAGTCGCGCCTAGCGCAATGAGTATACTTTGTTGGAACTGTCGCGGGGCTGGCAAACCCGCGACAGTTCGAGAGCTTCGTGATCTCACGAAGCAGTATGCCCCCTCTATGTTATGTATCTTAGAAACTCAAATAGAGGGATCTCGTGTTGAGAGCTTAGTCGGTACTCTTGGATTTGATAAAAGCTATGCAGTTAGCAGTTCCGGTAGAAGTGGTTGCTTAGGAATTTTTTGGAAGGATTCAATAAAAGTTGAAGTTCTTGGTTACTCTGAGTACCATATTAATGCCGCTGTTGAGGATCTTGTTGATCCACAAATACGAGTAACGTTTGTCTATGGTGAGGCGCAGGTAAACCAGAGATATAAAACTTGGGATATGCTCCGAGGAATTACAGGAGTCAGTACGTTACCATGGGTTGCGTTGGGTGATTTCAATGAGGTCATCTACGCCCATGAACATGAAGGGAATGGAAACAGAAGCCAGGCACAGATGGATTTATTCCGGGATGCTCTTGACACCTGTGGTCTTACCGACATTGGATACACCGGCACAAGTTGGACCTTTGAAAAAAAGGTAGCGGGAGGGACCTACACCAGAGTACGGCTGGACAGAGGAGTTGCGAACTCTACATTTATCTCAGCTTTTCCCAATGCCAACGTAGAGCACAAGAGTGCGGCCTCGTCGGATCATAGTCCCATTCTACTACAGCTCCGCGACGTGCATGCATGCAGAAGGGGCCCACGTCCGTTTAAATACGAGTTGTGCTGGGAAAGGGATCCGGGGTTACATGCAGTAGTGGAGAATGGATGGGCACAGTGTTAGTAAAACTCCTTAGGGATGAACATGACAGGATCTTAAGCCTAGAATTAGATCACCTAAAACAGATTAACAGAGAAGGAGTTCATGAGATCTTACGGGTATTGTGTAAGGCCTCGTGCCTGCTCGATGCAGGCATAGCGTATTCCATGATCTCCAGAAACGAGAAAGCGGTGGATGAAGATGAGCGGCAGAAAGGCCACATAGATGATGGCAGCAGGCCGCCGGCACGACCCTGCGGTGGCCGGCGGTGGAGATGGCCTTCTGATCCCTTCTAGCGCCCTTTTTGGATCGGCTGTTAGGAGTCTGGGGTTTTAGCATGTACATGTGCGTGAGAACCCTTGATGGGTACGACTTCCTCCTTTTATATATGGCGCTAGGTGGACCAGGGACCAAAACCAAAAGTCGGTTGTGGGTGCCTCCGATCAGAGCACAATCGTTAGGGGAGGAGACTTTTTCTCCCATATTTTTCTCTCGGTTAACAATAACCTGAGATCAAACCCAACATTCTCCCCCTTGATCGTAAGGTTAATAAACATCATAAGCCCACTCTCAATAAAAATAATATACCAAAGTAAGGTGTTGCAATGGCCAATGAAGCGTCACTGAACCTCAATCCTTATAGTATAGCATTCTATCTCGAAATGGATAACATTTTTCTTTATGGGAGTTGGTTTATTTAATGGTCCTAATTTCCAGGATCAATAAGGCTTTATGAACCCATGCCGGCAACATATTCATAAAATGGGTGGTAAGCCTTTACTAAGCGGTACCGCAATACTTTATAAATCAAACACCATAGGTTTGATCCTGGACTCTATCTTTCACAACAGAGACATAATGACAATGGTTTTGGCAATACCAATTGACTTGTTGTTACTCGCATAGAGAACTACGTGTTCATAATCACAGTAAGTGGTTTAATGGTGTTGTCACCACTTTCAATTCCGGGAATAATATTTCTTGACATACAACCTGCCCAATAGCCTCTTAACATGCCACATAAGTAAATGCATTATTTCCAATGCCATCGGTGTCATTATAGAGCTCTTCCACGATATAGCTCCATATGTGAGAATGAGGATGTAACATAGCGTGGAAACTTTAAGATCCACACATCTCGCATAAACAATGTCTGAATAACTCAGAATATCAAAGTTATTAGACTCCTTATAAGTGAGCATGTAAACTTTATTGTTTTGCATATCTGCAAGACATTTGGCGGCTTTTCCAGTGGTCCATTTCTGGACTTACTTGTATATTTTCCAAGTATCCCAATTAGAAACAAGGGTACGTTCATATTTGAATACACATATTGCTTCTGATAGCTAAAGCATAAGGAACCGACATTATCTGATCAGTTCATAATGGTTCCTTGGACACTAAAATGTGCACCTTTATCGCCCTTGACTTTAGTAGCAGGTGTGATAGAGTACTACCACATAATATTTTCTTTTGTACTCTACCAACGTATGTTATCACAATAAAACTTACACTCCTTTTGGACCTATATCTTGGCGAAATCAATACAAGCAAAGTATGAGGCATCACCAAGATCCTTTATGTCATAAATAGAAGATAGTTTTTTTTGGCTCGCCAAAAAAAATCCATCTTCACAAGGTAGTAATCTTGCTCCCCCTCGTCTTATGGTATGAGTGTCCCAACACTTGCCTTATTTAATAATTGTATTTATTTAGACAACACGCCTCATGTCAACTTCACCAATGACGAAACCTTACTGTTGAGTTATATGTACATTCTCAACTAAGTCGACACAAAGAGCATGTGTTAGTAATAACACAAGCGTCACAACAACTCACTTGGGAAACTCTATTGAGTTTCATACATCGTTAGAGCTCATAATTTTCATCCAATGTGGCAACAAGCCAATAAGATGACCATTCACACACATTATCAACCACGAGGAAATTGTTGAGGCTCAACACAAAGTGTTGCATTAAGAATTTCTTCTCAATTTACATGATGCATATGAACAAAAATCTAATGGAGTTATCCTTAAGATTCATGTTCATAAGCTTCAGGTCCCGGTGATCACTTTATTTAGAAGATAAAAAATATATCCAAAATCTTTATAACAATCACCTCAGGTCTAATTCTCAACACCGTTGGGCAGAAGATGGAAAAAAAACTTAATGAACTGTGAAACATGATTATAAACGACGTTGGTCAAAAATATAACCACGAGCCACATGATACCGACAAACTTGCCACTTGAGTTAAGTGTGTCACAAAATTATAAACGACGTTGGTCAGATATATAATCAGTATGTTACATCATAATGGTCATTACTCTAGCAAGCTTGTCACTTTAGCATTCATGCGTGTTTCTTAATGCTCATAAGGGGTAAGTACATAAACATAATAAAAGGAGTCAGCACATTAGTGTGATTTTCATTCATTCTTCTAAATAGGACTTGTTGCATCTTACTTAGAGAATTTACACAACTTTTGTTGTCCGTGTCATGGTTTTAGTAAGAGAGGTGAGTGTGATATCTCATCTAAAATGAGACATCCATTCTCCCCCCCGAAATGCGGTCTACTAAAAAACGACCACAATTTCGATGAGGTCTCATTAGGAACACCTCTCTTATGACTTGATTGTACCATAACACACGTAATAATTCGAAAATAAACATAAGTCTCGCCTCTTGGCGATAATAACATCACATAATTGGATCTGACTTAATCATAATCATAAGCATGTCATCTGTTACATAGACAAAATGAAGTTTCTCCCATAACGAGGAGCATAAACCAACATAATTTCTACAATGAAGAATTAAGCCATCTCCAAATGCTAGTGGAATATATCCAATAGTTTTGATTTCAACCACCTTTCCATAAGTATTGTGCATGATGGCACATAAAACTTTCAACATTAGTGGCAGAAACATTGGAAGATTCCTTACACAAGGCAAGGATCTCCACTCTTCATGTGGGAACACTATTTACATAAGGCATGTCTTCGCCAAAAAAATGGCATCATTTTTAATGTTCATTGCTGGAAAAAGTGGAGGCAACTTTATCACCATCACAATAAAAACATCAACATGAATTAACCATGTAATAAGATGAACTAAAGACATGCTTAATTGTTGTTCTAAGATGTATCCCCGTTGGAAAAAAAACATAAAGAACCTTATTTACTCATTAATGACACATGAAAAATAATCAACGTTGGTCGGAATATTATCATATGCCATTACATTATTTTCTTGAAAATCACTAATCAAAACTTCTCGTTGGTTCCATTTCGACCTGAGAGATATAAAATCACATAATGACCAGCAAGAACACCGGTTAAATTAATAGCCAACATTTGCATAAAGCAACAATATTATATAATCATGTGTGCTATGAGGCACAATGATGACTTTTAACACTAAATGTGACATTGATAATATAAATATTAAACTTAAGTGTTAAAGTTATCAATAAAATTCTCAATGACATACAATGCAAATGACATTAGAATTAACATATAAATGTAAATTCATTTCCACTGAGTAAACATTAATCTTGAGACTCAGAGTGAAAACAACATTAATATTATTGTCAGGATATCATACCATTTTCCAAATAAGAAAATTTGGATATAAATATTCATAAGGATTCAGAAATTAACAATATTTGGCAAATGAGAGTTGTCAAACAAATGACAATATGTACTTTGGAAAATAGATACCCTAAGCAAAAAAAAAAATTCTTAGGGGATTGATCATGACTCCATAAATAATATTTTGTCTCTTTATGCATATTTTCAATGGTGCATATCATAATAAAATGGCATGAAATGCACCAACCAAAAAAAACTTTAGTTTTGCCCAATAGGCACATCGCCGCAACATTATTATGCCGCATAGTGCAGTGCGGAAAAACTGAACCATGCGACCATCACATTCTCCTTGAGGTGGCTTCAGCCCAGTAGAAACGATCACATCATTAAGAAATGCCATAAGACTAGCCTTAATATGAATTTCACAATAAGATAAAATTTCAAAAAAAAATTATCATCATAGGAAATCTCTTCACAATAAATACAATTTTATGACATTAACATTCCATCATTAAAAGGACCATCATTAAGAAAACCCATAAAATCATATTAACATGACCACGACATAAAAAAAATTCTAAATAAATTTCCTACCATAAAATCTAAACATGATCTTAACATATCTTCAGGCAATTAATACTTTGGTGCAAAACATGATAAAAACATTAGTAAATTATAAAGCAAACGCACCAAACATAGAAAATTGCCTAAAGAACACAATCCAACCCATAAGTAACCACGGCCTTTCATCAAGAAACCTTTATCATTATTAACATTATTTTACATGATTTTTGGCACATGAATTTTCCAAGCAAAATTTCTTGTTGGTTCCATTCCACTCAGAAAACTCAAGGAAGATTTACAGCAAAAATTTCTGGCTATTTTCATTTTATAACAGCACAAAACATTTTGAGGATAATCATAATTTAGAAATGCACTGAATATACACGGAAATACAATTTTAGCTCATAAACCGACGACAACATTTACTCATTCGGCCCAGGAGAATAATTCTCAGAGAAAAAGAAAAAAAAACTCCCCAGGGCCGAGACAATCTAGGTCCCAGCCCACGGCCAGATTTGGCCCGTTTTCTGCCCGAAGGCCCAGTAGCTGTCCAGCGCCGATCTCAGTCGTTCGATCCAATCGACGGCCGGGATAGTCCCCAGCAGGAACAAAACAGCCGATGGTCAAACCCTAGGCCGTTTGCTCCCGTCCTTTCCCCGATTCTTCCGGCGCCCGCCCATGGCGGTGCAGCAGCCCCGTTCGTCGGAGCAGCGTGCCTTGGCTCAAGGCCGCGCGCTCCTCCGCCGAACGGCGCCAGCCGTGTCGAGCTCATGGCGAGACCCGGAGTCCTTGAGCGCCAGGGAGGCATCTCGTCGGAGGCTGCCGATGCATGCATTTCGCGGCGACGGCGACGGCAACGTGCAAGGCGCAAAGGCCAACCGACGCGCACGTCCACAGCGGCTCGGGTTGGAACCTTCCCGCGCGTCGTCCCGAGAGACGGCGGCGTTGCCGGCGTCGGGACCCTGAAGGAGAGCACCGCGCGGCGTCATTAGGTGAGCCCCATAACTTTCTGTTCTTTCAATTTCATCATTTTGGGCTCCGATTTGGGAAAATTTCGGGTTCCAGGGATTGAAATAGGGGATTTTTTTTAAACATTTGATTCCCCTCCTTCTAATTGCTTAACCAGGGCTAAGAGTGCTAATTTAAAACACTAACGTAATGCGGAAGCATGGCTCAATTAGTCTAACCGAATAGGTTAAACATCATCATTATCGAATTAACACTAACCCGTACCAATTAGTATCTTAACTGAAACCATTAACCCTAATCCCGATAATTAACTTTAAAGGCGGGCAATAATCTTAAACATAAAGCATTAGGACGTATTCATAATTATCAACTTAAACAGATTGCTATTAAACTTGATTAGGGATCTAATGTAGGCATTAACGTGCTCAAGATACCATTGTTAGTAAAACTCCTTAGGGATGAACATGACAGGATCTTAAGCCTAGAATTAGATCACCTAAAACAGATTAACAGAGAAGGAGTTCATGAGATCTTATGGGTATTGTGTAAGGTCTCGTGCCTGCTCGATGCAGGCATAGCGTATTCCATGATCTCCAGAAACGAGAAAACGGTGGATGAAGATGAGCGGCAGAAAGGCCACGTAGATGATGGCAGCAGGCCGCCGGCACGACCCTGCGGTGGCCGGCGGTGGAGATGGCCTTCTGATCCCTTCTAGCGCCCTTTTTGGATCGGCTGTTAGGAGTCTGGGGTTTTAGCGTGTACATGTGCGTGAGAACCCTTGATGGGTACGACTTCCTCCTTTTATATATGGCGCTAGGTGGACCAGGGACCAAAACCAAAAGTCAGTTGTGGGTGCCTCCGATCAGAGCACAATCGTTAGGGGAGGAGACTTTTTCTCCCATATTTTTCTCTCGATTAACAATAACCTGAGATCAAACCCAACACACAGACCCCGGGAGATTCGGTGGAATCAATCCATGCAAAGCTGCATGGTCTGGCCGATGACTTGACAAACTGGGAGCGCACTCATTTTGGCAGTGTCAGGCGGGAAATTGATCAGCTAAAGCGACAGCTCGAGTTAATGCGCCAGATTCCAGGACGTTCATGCCCGAGCCATGCAGAGGTGAAAGTGACTGATAGGCTTGTCGAACTCTTCCATCGAGAAGAGATTCTTTGGCGCCAACGGGCGAGAATCGATTGGCTAGTGCATGGGGACAAGAACACCTATTTTTTTCATCTCAGGGCTAGCAGGCGCCGGAGAAAGAACCAAATCAAATCACTACAACGTCCAGATGGGCAACCAACGGAGGACGTTAATGAGATGGAGATGATAACCACAACATTTTATAAGGAGCTATACAGGACAGAAGGCACTCATAACATGGAACAGGTGCTAGAGACAGTTCCTCATAAGGTAACTCCAGATATGAATTTGGCTTTAAATGCACCATACAGTCAGGAGGAGGTAAAAAATGCTTTATTCCAGATGTTTCCAACCAAGGCACCTGGGTCAGATGGTTTCCCAGCTCACTTCTTCCAGAGGCATTGGGAGATTTGTAAGGATGAGGTGACAAATGTGGTGCTGAAAATTGTGGAAGGAAATGAATCTGCTGAGTGTATCAATGAGACAGTCCTGGTTCTGATCCCGAAGGTAAAAAACCCTACGCTACTCACACAGTTTCGTCCAATAAGCTTGTGTAATGTTCTTTATAAGATAGCTTCCAAGGTGATTGCAAACCGCCTAAAAGTGGTCTTGCCTGACATTATATCTGAGGAGCAGTCAGCATTTGTTCTAGGGAGGTTAATAACTGATAATATCATCACTGCCTACGAGTGCCTACATTTCATGAAGCGGAACAAGGCAAAAAAGCACCAGTCATGTGCGTTGAAGCTTGATATGATGAAAGCCTATGATAGACTGGAATGGCCCTATCTGAGGGCGATTATGCTTAAACTTGGGTTCACCACTAGATGGTTGGACATAGTTATGAGCCTGGTTACCACAGATAAATTTTCTGTGATGTTCAATGGTAAGAAACTTGAAGAGTTTGAACCATCAAGGGGTTTAAGACAAGGAGACCCAATCTCTCCATATCTGTCCTTGTTAGCAGCAGAGGGCCTGTCGTGCCTACTAAAAACCAGAGAAGAGTCATCCAACTTGCGTGGTCTACAAGTGGCACCCTCAGCGCCACTGGTGAACCATTTGCTATTTGCTGATGACAGCCTGCTGTTCTTCAAGGCAAACCAGGAGGGAGCTAATGAGGTGAACCTAGTTTTGGATCAATACTGTCAAGCGTCAGGACAGCGAGTAAATACTGCTAAATCTTCTATCTTTTTTAGCAAGGGGGTACCAGATAGTTCGAGGCAAGACATAAAGAACTTGCTGAACGTACAGAATGAAGCTTTGAATGACAAATATCTTGGTATGCCATCTGACATTGGGGGTTCAAAAAATGGTGCCTTTAAGTATCTCAAAGATCGCCTATGGAGCAAGATACAGGGTTGTTTAGCTAAAGCATTGTCATCAGCCGATAAAGAGGTGTTAGTAAAATCTGTCGCTCAAGCAGTCCCGGTCTTTTCCATGTCGTGCTTCATACTACCCAGGGGTTTATGTGAGCATCTCAATAAGCTGATCAGAAAGTTCTGGTGGGGAAGCAAGGATGGCCAGCGCAAACCACATTGGGTATCATGGGAATCTATGACGCAACCCAAAGGTATGGGTGGTTTAGGTTTCAAAGATTTTGAGCTCTTTAATCTTGCTATGCTAGCTCGCCAGGCATGGCGTCTATTGCGTAACCCAGACTCCCTAAGTGGCCGAATACTGAAGGGAGTTTACCTCCCTAATAGCACCATACTGGAAGCAGAGCTGGGTACACACCCGAGCCAGGTCTGGAGGGCCATAATAGCGGGGAGAGACACTCTGAAACTTGGCTTGATCAAATGTATAGGGAATGGACAATCAACGAACATTTGGACAGATAATTGGCTCCCTCGGGATGAAATGTTACGTCCTTTTGGAAGCGTGTCTCCAAACCCTCCTAGTTTAGTCTCTGATCTCATCGACCCTACATCTGCTAGCTGGATAAGGGAACGAGTGGAGGAGGTGTTCATGCCAATGGATATCCCGATCATTCTTGGGATTCCTCTCTGTACAAGAAACATGCCGGATTTCTGGAGCTGGAATTTTGAAAAGAAGGGTAATTTCACTTTTAAATCGGCATACAGAATGTTGGTTACTATTAAGCAGCGGAGAGAGGCATGGCTCGAAGGAAACGCCGGTTCCTCTAGTACGGCAGCGGAGGAGAAGTCATGGAAAAACCTGTGGAAGATCAAGGTACCTGGAAAGGTAAGAATGTTCTTATGGCGTTTGTCCAAACAGTCGCTACCGACAAATGATGTGAGGGCTCATAGGCACATGACGGACTCCCCTGCATGCGGTATTTGTGGCTCACCAGATTCATGGAGACATTCACTGGTCAATTGTACAATGTCGCGGTGCATCTCGGCCCTAGTCGATGAGGAGATGGCACAACAATTGATATCAACCACGGACAATGCAAAGAACTGGTTGTTCACACTGATGGAGCTCTTGTCTCATGAAATGTTTGTCAAACTTTCAGTTACATTGTGGGCGATCTGGACAGCTCGACGGAAGGCTATTCACGAGGGCATTTTTCAAACCCCTCATGCTACACACTCTTTTGTCAACAGATATATTGAAGAACTTGAAATGATTTCTGGGAAGGAAGAGACGAGACGAGCAGAACCTCCAATGCAGGGACGAACGCCGAGACCTAGTCGACCACCCATGGGATTTCATAAAATCCATGTGGATGCAGCAACACGCCAAGGGAGAGGTGGAGCCGTTTCAGCTGTATGCAGAGATGGCAACGGCAACTTCGTCGGCAATTCAGCTCTGGTGATAGTAGGTGTTTAGGACCCAGCAACACTTGAAGCCATCGCGGTGAGGGAAGCTCTATCACTTGCGGCGGATATGCATATTCAGAACGTGGTGGTCTCTTCGGATTGCAAGCAAGTAATCTTGGATATAAAGAACGATACAAATGGAAGATATGGAGCGATCATCAAGGAAGTCAAGATCCAATCAACTCTTTTCAACTGTAATTTTATTTTTGAAAGTCGTAGAGTCAATGTTGAAGCTCATAAACTAGCCAAGTATTCTATTACTTTTGGTCCGGGACGGCACGTTTGGTTTGGCCAATCCCATGACCAAAGATGTATCCCACACTCTGTGGTCTATGATGAATAAAACTTGGTTTTCCCCCTCAAAAAAAAAATCTAGCTACGTCACTTTTGTATTAGATAGAGGCGCAAAGGTTGTTTTTGTTTAGTCCCACCTCGGTTTCTTGCACACAATACAACCAATTTATATACATTTTTAAGTTTCCTGGTTATCGAGGAATTGTCCCAGGAAATAAATAAAGGAGAATTCAAGGAAGGAAAGGAAATTGAGAAACGGAAAATAATTGAGGGAAAATTCATGCCACCTTTGAAAAAGTAAATAAGGAAAGAGAATTGAGTGGAAATCGTGCGATTGTGTGCTCAAAGAGGTGTGAGACCTTCGAGCCGCTGCCAGCCACGCATGGGTGGACTGCATGAGGCAAGAATGAACCAGCATAAGGCCACGCACCAACGTGTTGCAGCATAATGAAAGACAAGATCAAGCACATACATGTTGAGGCCGTGCTAACCTGGGGATGAGCTTTATGAGTTGTCATTCAAAAAAAGAATGAAGCAGACTGACTCCACAAGGTCACAGTAGTATCTTTGGCATAGGGGGCTAAACCTGAATTTTTTTGTAAGCTTTTGACGCCCGACAAAACCACAGTTGTTGAAATTCTAATGAAAGGCCTGCTTCCTGCTGCGCTGGAGATTTTTGTATGTCCATGTTGAGTTGTCGGTGAAACTAAGAATGTTAACAAAAAAATAAATATCATATATGACTTTGTTTTTAACAAGAACCGTGGTGAGCCCCAAACACTATTTTTAAAATCTAGAAAATATCCAAATATCCCCACTCGAACAAGCCCAAAAATATAATAGTTGTTGCGAAGGTATGCTATCTCTCTCCGAATTTTGTGAGCGGTATTGGCTAAACTTTACCAAGTTCCTAATTTATTTTAAGGAGAAGTTCGTAATTTTATTTTGTTTCATGGACGAAAGTATGTTGATGTAGGTAAAGAAATATTCTTTAAGATTAGCATGTCCTATTTCGATAATTTTGGATCTTAAAAGATGACTAAAATTTGCATGAACAACGAATGTATTTTTGCACATATTAAAATAAACTTGAATATAAAAGTTTTTACTCGTTGCAACGCATGGGCATTTGTGCTAGTCCTATTCTATGGCCCCGTGGTGTGTTTGGATCACAACCAATGCTTACCAAGCCGAAAAATTGGCTGGCCCATGATTTTTGGACGCCGTTTGGATCGGTGCCAAATATTTGGCTCGCCCGAGCGTCCCCGCGCCCGCCCATGTAATTCTCGCCAACTTCCGGGCGAGCCGATGGTGTGGAAAATGTCCGCCAATATTTTGGCGTGGTAACGTTCTGTCGTTTCTTCCGTGGGTCTCGTGTCTTTTCTCTTCATGCGATGCATGCAGCATGTTAGTTCCGATCGTTATGGCCGCTAATTAATTAGAGGGCTTCGTCGTGATTAGGGATTTGTGCAATCGTGCTCCAACAGCAACTTCCGGACTCTCCTTTTGCGATTTTTTTATTCCTCATTAGGACAACTTTAATTCCTTTGCATCTGAGCATTTTTCTACCAAATATGTATCTAAATATTGCAGGACTACAATGGTCAAAATCACAGTTGGTTGCAAAACCATATAAGAGGTTTGTTTTGCCAAAATTTTGGATGTTGTGGTGGCCGCGAACCAAACATCAACAAGCTACCAAAATTTTGGCCATGCCCACACCTTGGTCATGCCAATTTTTTGATGGGGCTAGTTGAGGCTCAAACCAAACACACCCAAGTCTTAGGACTTTTTCTAGTTCCAACTAAAAAGTCCTTAGTCCCTAAAAAGTCCCTCCCTGTTTGTTTTCAGGGACTAAAAAGTCTCTAGTCCCTCCTAGAGGTTATTAAATGACTAAATTACCCCTAGTATACAGAAAAATAACAACCAAACAACACCATGAGGCGGCGGGGCAATGGGTGCACGGAGGTGCATTATTGGAAAAGTCCCAAAAAGACTCTCCTTGAGAGTCTTCTTCATTTAGTCCCAAAAAGCAACTTTTAGTCCCAAAAAGCAACTTTTAGTCCCTAATAGTCCCTCCTGTTTGGTTAAAAAATCTTTAAAAGGGACTTTTTTTAGTCCCTACACCAAAAAGTCTCTGGAAACAAACACCCCCTATATATCTAAGAAGTTCATTCCCATAAACCTATTTATCTTCGCATGCAGCTTATCCACCTCATCATGCATATTCCCCACATGCCACACAGACACATGCAGCCACATCATCATTTTTATTTCTGCATTCAGACACTAAATAAATCTCTTATTTCAGGTAACTACAGCGGCCTACCCAAACACAGATGCATGTAAAGTTTAGCCAAACGGATACTAGCAGCTTGATTCCCATTAATAGTTTAGTTTCCAACCAAAGGAGCCGAGTAGCCCCTCCGTCCCCATTAATTCTTCCGTTTCCGACTGGAAGATCCTAGTAACAGTCTTTCTCCTTCGAAACAAAAAGCCCTGCATCTCAATCTCCTACATCAGAAAAGGTGAGTGTATTCCTTTGCCTACACACAGCTGACGGCCGTGAATGGCCATCTCTCTCTCGCTCGAAACAAAGGAGCGACTGGTAGGCATTCTGCGCATGAAGTCTACTACACTCGCACGACTGCTGGTCCGCCTCGCCTTCAACTCTCTACGCGGGCCGAGCCATGGTTTTGTTGCCGGCCACCGAGATATAGTAAGGAAGTCACACCTGAATCGGCATGTGTGCATTGCTGCTCTCCCTCCTCCTGACCTCCTCCAGCACACCCAGCGATTTGCCTCGCCTCCATTTCTTGGGGTGTTAGAGCATGTCCAGTCGCGTCCCAACAGACCCCCAAGGCCTCGTTTTAGCCCCGGCGCTGAAAAAACGATCCAGTTGTGTTTTGGAAGGACAATTTTCGCCGGTTAGGGCTGAAACTGGCGCCGGCGGATCCAAGCCGAACCCGGCATGCTGGGGTGCCGGGGGAATCATTTTTGGCACGAAAGAACGACGGGCCCGCCGAGTCAGCGACCCCGGCGCATCTCGTCCTCATCGCCTCGGTTCCCCGTGAGGAATCAATGCCAAAGCTGCCGCGCCAGTCAGCCTCCATTGATGTCTCACGGGCGGCACAGTAAAGGCTTGGCGACGCGTGTCCCGCCTGATCCCGTCACGCGTACACACGTCGGCCGTCCTCCCACCGCCCACGCCCGGCTACAAAAAGCCCCTCCCTCGCCGGGGAGCACACACACTCTCGCCACCGACGCCCCTCTCGACCGAGCTCGCCTCTCCTCTCCCTTTCTCCCCGCCGACGAGCATAGCCGAGCGTTACCCAGGCAACGCCGCGGCGGCTAATGGCTTCGGCCGCCGTCACCTGCACGAGGACGAGGCGCGGCTCCTCTACGAGGCCGACTACCCGACACCGCTGGACATGCGGGTGCCGGGCACGTGGAAGTTGAGCGCCGGCGGAGTCCCGGTGTCCGACGCGCAGAGATCGCGCGCATCCGGTCCTCGTTGACGGAGGAGGTGCGCAACCAGCCGAGGTACGCCCCCGACAGCAACACGCTGTGGACGGCGTACTTCGAACGGCGCCGAGCCACAACTCTGAGGGGCGGTGCAGATGGTGGGGCATCCCCGGCCGCACCCTCGAAGCCGTCCTTGAGCACATCGAGGCCGGCAACATGCCGCGCTTGGAGTACCCGGCGCCCCCACCTTCTCGCGCCGTCGCGGCAGCTTCTAGACGCCGCGACGGGTGGAGACGGTGACCTCCTTGTCGTCGGGCTCTGGCTCCCTCTCTTCCGGTTCACCGGCACTCCGCCCCGTCAAGCCGGAGCCACAGGAGACGCCGCTCGAGCGCCGCACCCGCGGCGGCGCCTCGTATTTGTGACAAGGCCACCGTTCATATTTTTTATACATGTTATGCTAGATCATTGCACATCCTGATACACCACCGGAGGCACTCATATAGAGTCATATTTTATTCTAGTATCGAGTTGTCATTCTTGAGTTGTAAATAAATAAAAGTGTGATGATCACCATTATTAGAGCATTGTCCCATGTGAGAAAAGGATGATGGAAGCTATAATTCTCTCACAAGTTGGGATGAGACTCCGGACTAAAAAAGAGAGGCCAAAGAGCCCATACAAGAAAAATGTGAGAAAAAGAGAGAAGGAGCAATGTTACTATCCTTTTTTCCACACTTGTGCTTCAAAGTAGCACCATGATCTTCATGATAGAGAGTCTCATATGTTGCCACTTCTATATAATACTAGTGGGAATTTTTCTTTATAGAACTTGGCTTTGTATATTCCAGTGATGGGCTTCCTAAAATTGCCATAGGTCTTTGTGAGCAAACAAGTTGGATGCACACCCACTTAGTTTCTTGTTGAGCTTTCATACACTTATAGTTCTAGTGCATCTGTCGCATGGCGATCCCTACTCACTTGCATCGATATCAATTGATGGGCATCTCCATAGCCCATTGATTTGCCTAGTTGATGTGAGACTATCTTCCTCTTTGTCTTCTCCACAACCTCCACCATATTCTATTCCACCTATAGTGCTATATCCATGGCTCACGCTCATGTAGTGCATGAAAGTTGAAAAGGCTTGAGAACACTAAAAGTATGAAACAATTGTTTGGCTTGTCATCGGGGTTGTGCATGATGAAATATTTTGTGTGATGAAGATAGAGCATAGCCAGACTATATGATTTTCTAGGGATAACTTTCTTTCGCCATGTTATTTTGAGAAGACATGATTGCTTTATTAGTATGCTTGAAGTATTATTGTTTTTATGTCAATATTAAACTTTTGTTTTGAATCTTATGGATCTTAATATCATGCCACAATAAGAAGAAATACATTGATAAACATGTTAGGTAGCATTTCACATCAAAAAATTCTGTTTTTATCATTTATCTACTCGAGGACGAGCATGAATTAAGATTGGAGATGTGCTACTTCTTGAGCTTGCATTGCTTTTTCCCTTTAAGAGGAAAGGGGTCATGTAGCATAGTAAAGATAAGTATTTCCCTCGGTTTGGGAACCAAGGTATCAATACAGTAGGAGGTACAAACAAGTCTATGATAATCCCCAAGTGCAGGGAATCATCGTAGCAATTCCCAATGGTGGAAGTGATAAGTATGGAGTGTCGAACCCACAAGGAGCTAAAGGTAAGATCAATATTCTCTCGAGTCCTATCTGCCACTGATACGACTCTACGTACACCGAGCGTTTGCTTCCAACTAGAAACGAGAAATAAAACTACGCTGTGGGTATGAAGAGGATAACTTTGCATGATATCGAGAGCTAAAATATAAAAGTAGGTGCTGTTATAATAAAGTTAGAATATATTACTAAATATTATAAATAGCGAGTGTGGAATAATGATGGATCGGTGTGCGGAATTGTCCTAGGCAATTGTTAACAAGACCGGTAGTCGTCATTGCAATTTCATATGAGGGAGAGGCATAAGCTAACATACTTTCTCTTCTTGGATCATATGCACTTATGATTGGAACTCTAGCAAGCATCCACAACTACTAAAGATCATTAAGGTAAAACCCAACCATATCATTAAAGCATCAAGTCCTCTTTATCCCATACGCAACAACCCCCTTACTCTGGTTTATGCTTCCGTCGCTCAAGCAATCCACTATTAGCGAATCATGAACGTATTGCAACACCCTACAGCAGGAATCCCTCACGCTTGCGCGACACGGAGGGCACAATAGGACAGCACCAAAATAAAACATACAACTCGTACCAATCTAGATCATCAATCAACCCAAAGACAAAGGATGTCTACTCAAAACATCATAGGATGGAAACACATCATTGGATCATAATATATGGCATAAAGCACCATGTTCAAGTAGGGATTGCATCGGGGTGTGGGAGAGTGGACCGTGTAAAAGAGATGAGGATGGTGATGATGATGGTGATGTTGATGAAGATGATCACCGCGGCAATGATTCCCCACCCGATGGCACTCCAGCGCCACCAAGAGAGAGGAGGAGAGGTTCTCCCCCTTGTGCTTCCTCCTCCATGGCTTCCCCCTTAGATGGGGAGAGGTTCTCCCTCTGGTCCTTGGCCTTCATGGCGATGATGGCCCCTCCAGGATCCTCCTCCATGGCCTCCGGTGATGATGGCCAGAGAGGGCCTAGATTGATTTCTCGTGGCTACAGAGGCTTGCAGCGGTGAAACTTCCGATCTAGGTTATTTTCTGGAGGTTTCTGTATTTATAAGAGAGGACGACGTCGAGAACAAGTCAGGGGGTCCCCGAGGCGGCCACGAGATAGGGGGGCGTGCCCCCCAACCTCGTGGGGCCCACGGGACTCCCCTCTGGTAGATTTTTGTTCCAATATTTTTTATATTTTCCAGAAAAATTCTCCATTGATTTTCATCGCATTCCTAGAACTTCTATTTCTGCACAAAAACAACACCACGGCAGTTCTGCTGAAAACAACGTCAGTCTAGGTTAGTTCTAATCAAATCATACCAAAATCATATAAAACTATTGTAACCATGGCATGAATACTTCATAAATTATAGATACGTTGGAGACGTATCAGCATCCCCAAGCTTAATTCCTACTCGTCCTCGAGTAGGTAAATGATAAAAGAAATAATTTATGAAGTGTGAATGCTAACAAGTGCACAAGTTTGATCAATAATAATTTCAAACACCTTTTCTAGCATAATTATATGTCATAACAGTAGCTCATCTCATAAAACTTTTCATGATCAAGTAACAAGCTATTCACATGTTAAAGTTTAGATCATAAACTTTCTTGAAACTAACAAACTATATTCTCAGTCATCAAACAATTGCAGTTCATCTTATTTTCAGGAAGGGTCTATGTCAGAGCTTTGATTTAGCAAACTCTACATACTCAACTATCATTTAATCTTTCACAATTGCTAACACTCATGTGATATTTATGGGTTCAAAGTTTTAATCGGACACAGAGAAAGATAGGGGCTTATAGTTTCGCCTCCCAACCTTTTACCTCAAGGGTAATGTCAACAATAATACTTTATGAAAACCTACATCCAAGGGGATATATATCCGGATCGCTCCAACACAAAGTGCTTGCCAAAGGAAAAAGTGTAAAAAGGAAAGGTGAAAATCACCATGACTCTTGTATAAGGGTAGAAAAAGTAAAAGATAGGCCCTTCGCGGAGGGAAGCAGAGGTTGTCATGCGCTTTTATGGTTGGATGCACAAAATCTTAATGCAAAAGAACGTCACTTTATATTGCCGCTTGTGATAAAGACCTTTATCATGCAGTCCGTCGCTTTTATTTCTTCCCTATCACAAGTTCGTATAAAGCTTATTTTCTTCGCACTAATAGATCATACATATTTAGAGAGCAATTTTTATTGCATGCACCGATGACAACTTACTTGAAGGATCTTACTCAATCCATAGGTAGGTATGGTGGACTCTCATGGCAAAACTAGTTTAAGGTATGTTTGGAAGCATAAGTAGTATTTCTACTTAGTGCAAAGAACTTGGCTAGCATGAGAGGGAAAGGCAAGCTCAACATGTTGGATGATCCAAGACAATATAACGTTTCAGATATAGGAAAACATAACCCATTAAGTTGTCTTCCTTTTCCAACATCAACCTTTTAGCATGTCATATTTTAATGAGTGCTCAGAATTACAAAAGATGTCCAAGATAGTATATTTATATGTGAAATCTCTCTTCCTTCAATATTCTTTCATGAATCGTTCAAGTGACCAATTATGCGTTTGCTAACTTTCAATAAGTTTACTACCTATACTTATTCTGTGTGAAGTCATTACTCCCCACGGTATAAACATATGAAACATATATAAATTCAGATTTATGATATTCAATTCATTCAACCATTTACTCATAGGATGTATGTGAAGCACGTGAGTAAATGATAAACTACTCCAAAAGATATAAGTGAAGGACACTGAGTAGTCAAATAATTAACCAGCCATGGGAGGATTCTTTTTCATTCAAGATTTCAGATGCAATGATTTTATTCAAACAACAAGTAAAATTGAAAATACGCTCCAAGCAAAACACATATCATGTGATGAATAAAAATATAGCTCCGAGTAAGGTATACCGATAGTTGTGAAGACGAAAGAGGGGATGTCTTCCGGGGCATCCCCAAGCTTAGGCGCTTGATTCTTCCTTCAATATTACCTTGGGATGCCTTGGGCATCCCCAAGCTTAGGGTATTTCCACTCCTTATTCTCCTCATATCGATATCTCACCCAAAGCTTGAAAACTTTAATCACACAAAACTTAACGGAACTTCGTGAGATAGGTTAGTATGATAAAGAGTAAACTATTCACTTTGGTACTGTCAAAGACAAGGTTCATAATTGTTCTCACACAATTCCTACTGTACCATGTCATTTCTACAATTTATATTTAGAAATATAATCCATAGAAACTAGAAAACAAGCAAACTATGTAATGAAAACAGAATCTGTCAGAAACAGGACAGTCTGTAATGATCTGAACAACAACCATACTTCTGCTACTCCAAAAATTATGAAATAAATTGGTGGACGTGAGGAATTTGTCTATTAATCTTATTCAAAAAGAATCAACTCAAAAGCACTCTTATGTAAAAAAATGACAGCTAATCTCGTGAGCACAAAGTTTCTGTGTTTTACAGCAAGATCACATTAACTTTCACCCAAGTCTTCCCAAAGTTCTTACTTGGCACTTTATTGAAACAAAAGCTACAAAACATGATTACTACAGTAGCTTAATCATGTAAACACACAAAAACAGTAAGGGTAAATATTGTGTTGTCTCCCAACAAGCGCTTTTCTTTAGTGCCTTTTAGCTAGGCATGATGATTTCAATGATGCTCACATAAAAGAAAAGAATTGAAACATAAAGAGAGCATCATGAAGAATATGAATATCACATTTAAATCTAACCCACTTCCTATGCCTAGGGATTTTGTGAGCACATAATTTATAGGAACAAGAATCAACTAGCATAGGAAGGCAAAACAAATATAACTTCAAAATTTTAAGCACATAGAGAGGAAACTTGATATTATTGCAACTCCTACAAGCATGTATTCCTCCCTCATAATAATTTTCAGTAGCATCATGAATGAGTTCAACAATATAACCATCAAATAAAGCATTCTTTTCATGATCTACAAGCATATAAATTTTACTACTCTCCACATAAGAAAAATTCTTCTCATTCGGAATAGTGGGAGCAAACTCAACAAAATAACTGTCATGTGAGGCATAATCCAATTGAAAATTAAAATCATGATGACAAGTTTCATGGTTAACATTATTCTTTATAGCATACATGTCATCACAATAATCATCATGGATAGCAACTTTGTTCTCATAATCAATTGGAATCTCTTCCGAAATAGTGGAATCATTACTAACTAAAGTCGACACTCTTCCAAATCCACTTTAGATGATAGTATTATTCATACTCCAAAAGATATAAGTGAAGTTCATGGAGAATTGTACAATTAATATAGACTAACCAATATCCAAGCTCAAAATATATAAGTGAAGCACACGAAGCATTCTATAAAACCATACTCAAAAGATTTAAGTGAAGCACAAAGAGCATTTCTATAAGGTCATACTCAAAAGATATAAGTGAAGCACATGAATCATTCTATAAATCGATGAAGGGATATCTCATACTAGCATGGTTCTTAAAGAAAAAAGAAAAACACAAAGGACACAAATCATGTGAACAAAACAAAAACCGAGGTATACCGATAATTGTTGAAGAAGAAAGATGGGATGCCAACCGGGGCATCCCCAAGCTTAGATGCTTGAGTATCCTCGAAATATTTACTTGGGGTGCCTTGGGCATCCCCAAGCTTGAACTCTTGCCTCTCTTTATTCTTCTCATATTGATAGCTCCTCGATCTTCGAACACTTCATCCACAAAAACTTAACAAAAACTTTGTGAGATCCGTTAGTATACTAAACTGTCACATCCCTAGCTTCTGGTTTGCTCTGAGCTAGCTAGTCATGTGTTGCATCATGTTTAAATTTCAGTGAAACCTGAAATGGGGATTGTTTAAACCCTAGCACCAAATGAATTCAAATAGGCTCAAATAAAATCATTTTCAATAAACCCAAAATGCCTTTGAAAATGTTCATGATTTCTGATAAAGGTGAAAACCTCTGCCAAAAATGATGCACATATTTCTAGGCCATTCTGGATTTTTGAATTAAATCTTATTATATTTGACTTTGGGCATTTAAATTCTATAAATAATTTAAATGTTCAAATAATGTTGGAACTATTTTTGGGCCACTGAAATAATTCAGCAAGTGTCCATGAATATTTTCAGGATTTTAGGAAATGCCTTGGTATTTTTTCCTAAGCTCAAAACAGAGGCAGATAATTAGAAAACAAAAACAAATTAGAAAACAGAAGAGAGGGAGAGCTTACCTGGCGCTCACCTGGCAGCCCAGCCAGCCCACCTGGCAGCCCACTGGCCGGCCCGGCACTGTGCTGGCCCGTGCCAGCCACCTGCTTCCTCTCGCCAGGCAGGCAGAGAGGAGCGCGCCGGCGTGCGCGCGGGCGCCACGCCACCAGGCTGTCTGCCTGCATCGCCTGGCCACCGCGACGCCTCGCGTCTTCTCCTCGGCGCCACCCCGCAGCCCCCTTGGCCCCTCTCACTCTCTCTCGTGCTCTTCCCCCTCCTCTGCTCTCTCTCCCTCTCTGCCCGAGCGGAGCTCGCCGCCGCCGTACGCCGTAGACGCAGCCTCCGTGCTCCCCTCGCCTCCCCGACGTGTCCACGAGCATCGCCACGCCTCCCTCGTCCTCCCCGTCCAGCCACGCCTCGCCGGAGGCCCTGCATCGACGCCATCGTCGTCATCTTCGTCCTCGGATTGCCGAAGATCCCCGTCGTCGATGCGCCACCCCCAGAGCTTCCCCGACCTCGCCGTCACCTCTCCTGCCCCCGTCGTGAGCTTCTCTCTCTATCCCCCCTGCTACCTCACTCCCGCGCGTCCTCTAGCCGCATCTTCTGTCAAGGACGAAACCCACCGCCGCACGAGCTCGTCGCCGGTGATGCTCCGGTGACCATTTGGTCCCGGGCATGCGGCCATCGTACTCACAGCACCACGTAGACGCCGTAGGTGCTAATCGCACATCGCCACGGCCACCGCAACCGCGTCCCCGCACGCCCCCGAGCTCCGGCCGCCGCAAAGCTCGTCGCTGGTGCCTCTGTAGGCCACCCCAGCTCCAGCCGCCTCCACCACTGGATGCGCCACTCCGCCAGCTCCCCGTAGATGCTCCCCGCGCGCCAAATCGGACCCCATAGCGAAATCCCGATGCCCTCCACCGCGTTTTGGTCGCCGCCGGCAGAACTCCGGCGAAGCCGACGTGGCGCTATCATTAGCCACTAATTACGCCCTAACAAACCCCCCTAGCTCACTAACACCTGGGCCCCACGCCCTAACTAATCTAGGTTTAATTTCTGTTTAGATTAGGTTAATAAGGTGGGACCCACCAGTCAGAGTTGACTATGCTGACATGTCCGTTGACCCGACCCCACCTGTCAGTGTCACTAACAACACTGGGTCACTGACCAGTGGACCCCACTGGTCAAATTTGACCTGGTCAACCGCAGTTGACCCGTTGGCGTCATAGTGATGCAATGCTGACGCAGTTAACCATTTTCTGGATTTATTTTAATTCTGAAAATTCCAGAAAATGACCAAAACTTCTAAAATTCATAGAAATTCAACCGTAGCTCCAAATCAAATAATTTATATATGAAAAATGATCAGAAAAATTCAATCTATCCATCTTTACCATTTTCATGCATGTTAGAACAACTTATGACTACTATTTAGGACAATTCAATTAAATGACATTTAAACCTTCACATATGGAGTTTGAATTTGAATCTTGGATTCAAACCAACTTCATTTAACTTGTTGCTAGTTGCATTAGCTCAAACCACATCATATTGCCATGTCATGAGCATGCATCATATTGTTGTATTGCATTGATTGTGTTCTTTCTCTGTTGCCGGTGTTTGTTCCCCCCTCAGTAGACGTTGTTCCGACGATGAGTTCGATGACACCGATGAAGAACTATACTATCTTCAGAAGTGCCAGGCAAGCAAAACCCCCTTGTTCATTCCGATACAATCCCACTCTCTCGCTCCTGCTCTCTTTTACTACATTAGGACAACAACGACATATTTGTTACTTGCTGCGGTAGCTGAACCCCTTATCCTCTGCATGACCTATCATTGCCACAGTAAATAGATGAAACCCACTAGCATGAGTAGGAGTTGTTTGAGCCCTGATGTGCCTACTCATTCATGTTTGTTTGTCATGCCTGCTAGTGCTTAGAGTTGTGTCAGGTCTGATTCATCGGGGATGAATCGGAGGTGTGTGAACATGTCCTACTGATGAGAGCTAAATGTGTGAACACGATTTGGTAAAGGTAGCGGTGAGAGGCCATGTAGGACTACATGGTGGGTTGTCTCATTGCAGCCGTCCTCAGGAACTGAGTTCTGTGTTTGTGATCCATGAACAGTTACTACCACACATTGGGCTCCGGGCACTCCAAGCTCTCTCGACTTATTAATCAACTTGATCTCTGTCCAGGAGTTGCAACTAGTTTCTGGTGTTTGTAGGTAGTGTTAGTAGTCTACCAAGTGGCACCCGGTACAGGTGGGCTTGGGACAGACTAGGCACCGTGGCACGGTGTACCAAGCGTAGATCCACCCGTCGAGGTGGGCTTGGGAACCCTGCACACATCGTTTGGGGCCGTGAGCGACACCCCGGCCGGATCTCCTTGCGGATGGAACCCGAATAGGCGATAAACCTGGACGAGAGACTTGTGTGGTTAGTCAGGTCGTGGCCGACACCTTCGCTGGGCTTCCGCTTGAAGGTTGCCGAGTACATGTCGTGTAAACGGCGGTAAGTGGTGAGAGCGTGTGTGAAGAAGTACACCCCTGCAGGGTTAATATGATCTATTCGAATAGCCGTGTCCGCGGAAAAGGACTTCTGGGTTGCCTGTACGGTTCATAGACAAGTGAAAGTGGATACTCTAAAATACGCAAGATAAGCGTGAGTGCTATGGATGGCGTTCTCGTAGGGAGACGGGAGCGGATCCATAGTGGTGTATTGATATGGTGAATATGTGGACTCGTGTGCGCCACCTCAAAAGAGTTACTCGCAGTCGTAGTTCAGGATAGCCACCGAGTCAAAGCTGGCTTGCTGCAGTCAAACTCCACCATCCCCTTGTTGATAATGATGCATATGTAGTTAGATCTGATGTAAGTCTTGCTGGGTACATTTGTACTCACGTTGCTTAATTTATGTTTTTGCAGAGAGACTTCAGTCTCGCTAGTAGTTCCGCGTGGACTTCGACGTTTAGCTTGTTACCTCAGCTACGATCTTGAGCCCTCGGCAGGATCTAGTAGTTAATCAGGCTTCTCAGCCTTTTTCATTTGTAGATGTCTGTACCCAGACATGTTAAGCTTCCGCATGTGCTATGACTTGTATGCTCTGATTGTTGGGTCATGAGATCCATGATTGTAATATCTCGCTCCTCGGAGCCTATTGAATAAAATGCTTGAGTTGTAGAGTCATGTTGTGATGCCATGTTGTATTTGCATATATCGAGCATATTGTGTGTATGTTATTGAAATGCTTGGTATGTGTGGGATCTGACTAGCTAGTTGTTTATCCTTGGTAGCGCTCTTACCGGGAAATGTCTCCTAGTGTTTCCACTGAGCCATGGTAGCTTGCTACTGCTCCGGAACACTTAGGCTGGCCGGCATGTGTCCTTCTTCGTTCCTGTGTCTGTCCCCTCGGGGAAAGGTCACGAGATGAATTCCGGAGTCCTGTTAGCCCGCTACACCCCGGTTCACCGGAGTCCTGCTAGCCCAGTGCTACAGCCTGGATTCACTCGCTGTTGACTGGCACGTTCGTTGTTGGGTCATGTATGCCTGTCCCTGTAAGTTAGTGCCACTTTGGGTTCACGACTAGCCATGTCAGCCCGGGTTCTTTGTCATATGGATGCTAGCGGCACTATCATATCGTGAGCCAAAAGGCATAAGCGGTCCCGGGCCAGGTAAGGTGGCACCCGTGGGAATACCGTGCGTGAGGCCGCAAAGTGATATGATGTGTTACATGCTAGATCGGTGTGACTTAGGATCGGGGTCCTGACATAAACCAAATCACTACCTTTAGGTACTGTTGCAAACTCATTCCAATTTCAGATTAGCACTTTATCTACTGCATTCCAACTTCACCATGGTTCATACCCCCCGATACTACCCATAGATTCATCAAAATAAGCGATCAACACATAGAAAACAGAATCTGTCAAAAACAGGACAATCTGTAGTAATCTGGAAGTTTAGTAAACTTCTGTAACTCCAAAAAATTCTAAAAAAATATGAAAATTTGAAAAAATAGTACAGAATTAATGTGCAAAAAGTTTCATACCCATTTGACTTTCCAGTAAAAAAATTTAAATTCACGCACTACAGCCAAAGTTTCTGTTTTTGTACTACACATAGTAAACAAGCAATCTAATCATCCTAAAACCAAAGCTTGGCACATTATTTTTTATAATAAAATGGATATATACAAGGAGATATTATTTACAGAGAAACTTCCATGAAAAATTCTACATCGTTTCCATGAGCATGAACACAAGTGCTCAAGGTCGACCCTCACTTCTTCAATGCATAACTTTCCAATCACTTCTCTTTTTGAAAAACTTTTTAGGCATGAGAGGCAAGTAATTTTTTTCTATTTTCATTCTTTTAATTTTTTTGTATGTTTCATCCACAACTAAATAGAAACAAAAAGGAAAAACAAAATATACTTAGTGAAGAAAGCAAACAAGCACACACGAGAATATCAACCCCACGCTATTGCTCCCCGGCAACGGCGCCAGAAAAGAGCTTGATAATCCCCAAGTGCTTCCCAATGGTAGAAGTGATAAGTATGGAGTGTCGAACCCACAAGGAGCTAAAGGTAAGATCAATATTCTCTCAAGTCCTATCTGCCACTGATACAACTCTATGCACACCGAGCGTTTGCTTCCAACTAGAAACGAGTAATAAACTACGTTGTGGGTATAAAGAGGAGAACATTGCATGATATCGGAGAGCTAAAATATAAAAGTAGGTGATGTTATCATAAAGTTAGAATATATTACTAAATATTATAAATAACGAGTATGGAATAATGATGGATCGGTGTGTGGAATTGTCCTAGGCAATTGTTAACAAGACCGGTAGTCGTCATTGCAATTTCATATGAGGGAGAGGCATAAGCTAACATACTTTATCTTCTTGGATCATATGCACTTATGATTGGAACTCTAGAAAGCATCCGCAACTACTAAAGATCATTAAGGTAAAACCCAACCATAGCAATAAAGCATCAAGTCCCCTTTATCCCATACGCAACAACCCCCTTACTCGGGTTTATGCTTCTGTCACTCAAGCAACCCACTATAAGCGAATCATGAACGTGTTGCAACACCCTACATCGGGAATCCCTCACGCTTGAGCGACACGGAGGGCACAATAGGACAACACCAAAATAAAGCATACAACTCGTACCAATCTAGATCATCAATCAACCCAAAGACAAAGGATATGTACTCAAAACATCATAGGATGGCAACACATCATTGGATCATAATATGTGGCATAAAGCAACCCAGGGTGCGGGATTACAACAGGGTGCGGGAGAGTGGACCGCGTAAAAGAGATGAGGATGGTGATGATGATGGTGATGTTGATGAAGACGATCACCACGGCGATGATTCCCCTCCCGATGGTACTCCGGCACCACCGAGAGAGAGGAGAGGTTCTCCCCCTTGTGCTTCCTCCTCCATGGCCTCTCCCCTAGACTGGGAGAGGCTTTCCCTCTGGTCCTTGGCCTTCATGGTGATGATGGCCCCTCCGGGATCCTTCTCCATGGCCTCCGGTGATGATGGCCCCCTCCGGCAGGGTGCCAGAGAGGGCCTAGATTGATTTCTCGTGGCTGCAGAGGCTTGCGGCGGTGGAACTTCCGATCTAGGTTATTTTCTAGAGGTCTCTGTATTTATAGGAGAGGACGGCATTGAGAACAAGTCAGGGGGGTCCCCGAGGCGGCCACGAGATAGGGGGACGCGCCCCAGGGGGGTGGGCGCGCCCCCACCCTCGTGGGGCCCATGGGATTCCTCTCTGATAGATTTTGGTTCCAGTATTTTATATATTTTCCAGAAAAATTTTCCATTGATTTTCATCGCATTCCGAGAACTTCTATTTCTGCACAAAAACAACACCATGGTAGTTCTACTGAAAACAACGTCAGTCTGGGTTAGTTCTAATCAAATCATACCAAAATCATATAAAACTATTGTAGACATGGCATGAATACTTCATAAATTATAGATACGTTGGAGACGTATTAGTCTCCAATCTATGCACCTGCACAAACAATTAAACACTTGCACCCAACGGGATAAAGGGGTTGTCAATCCCTTCATGGTCACTTGCAAGGATGAGATCTAATAGAGATAGGTATAAACGATAAATAAAAAGGCGAAATAAAGTAAATATGAATAAATTGCAGCAAGGTATTTTTGGGTTTTTTGGTTTATAGATCTGAATATATATGATGGAAAATAGACCTGGGGGCCATAGGTTTCACTAGAGGCTTCTCTCTTGAAGATAACATACTGTGGGTAAACAAATTACTGTTGAGCAATTGATAGAAAAGTGCAAAGTTATGACGATATCTAAGGAAATGATCATGAATATATGCATCACGTCCGAGACAAGTAGACCGAAACAATTCTGCATCTACTACTATTACTCCACACATGGACCGCTATAGCATGCATTTAGAGTATTAAGTTCATAAGAACGGAGTAACGCCTTAAGTAAGATGACATGATGTAGAGGGATAAACTCAAGCAATTAGATATAAACCCCACCTTTTTATCCTTGATGGCAACAATACAATACGTGCCTCCCTACCCCTACTATGTCACTGGGTGATGACACCGCAAGATTGAACCCAAAACTAAGCACCTCTCCCATTGCAACAAAAACCAATCTAGTTGGCCAAACCAAACCGATAGTTTGAAAGAGAAATACAAAGATATATTAATCATGCATAAAAGAGTCCAGAGAAGACTCAAATAATATTCGTAGATAATCTGATCATAAATCTACAATTCATCGGATCTCAACAAACACACCGCAAAAAAATATTACATCAAATAGATCTCCAAGAACATCAAGGAGAACATTGTATTGAAGATCAAAGAGAGAGAAGAAGCCATCTAGCTACTAGCTATGGACCCGTAGGTCTGTGTTAAACTACTCATGCATCATCGAAAGGGCAGCAAGGTTAATTTATAGGCCTGCCGTGACCGAATCCCCTTCCGGCAGATCACCGGAAAAGGCCCCAAGATGGGATCTGACAAGAACATAGGCTTGTGGCGGCGGAAAAGTATTTTGGTGGATGCCTTTGATGGTTTGGGAATATTTGGGATTTTATAGTGCGAAGATTAGTGTTAGGAGACCTCCGAGGGGCCCACAAGCCCTCAGGGCACCCCCAGGGGCGTGCCTGGCAGGCTTGTTGCCTCCTCAGGAATCTTCTGGCCCCTTCTCCAAGCTCCGTGGATGTCTTCTGGTCCAAGAAAAATCATCGCGAAAGTTTTATCCCGTTTGGACTCCGTTTGATATTCCTTTTCTGTAAAAGAAAAAAGAAGAAAAAAACATAAACTGACACTAGGCTCTAGGTTAATAAGTTAGTCCCAAAAATAATATATAATAGCATATTAATGCATATAAAACATCCAAAACAGATAATATAATAGCATGGAACAATAAAAAATTATAGATACGTTGGATACGTATCAAGCATCCCCAAGCTTAATTCCTGCTCGTCCTCGAGTAGGTAAATGATAAAAACAGAATTTTTTATGTGGAATGCTACCTAACATATTTTTCAATGCAATTTTCTTTATTGTGGCATGAATATTTAGATCCATAAGATTCAAAACAAAAGTTTAATATTGACATAAAAACAATAATACTTCGAGCATACTAATAAAGCAATCATGTCTTGTCAAAATGACATGGCAAAAGAAAGTTATCCCTACAAAATCATATAGTCTGGCCATGCTCCATCTTCATCACACAAAGTATTTCGTCATGCACAACCCCGATGTTAGTCAAGCAATTGTTTCATACTTTTGATGTTCTCAAACTTTTTCAACTTTCATGCAATACATGAGCGTGAGCCATGGATATAACACTATAGGTGGAATAGAATATGGTGGTTGTGGAGAAGACAAAATAAGGAGAAATTCTCACATCAACTAGGCAAATTAATGGGTCATGGAGATGCCCATCAATTGATATCGATGCAAGTGAGAAGGGGTTACCATGCAACGGATGCACTAGAGCTATAAGTGTATGAAAGCTGAAAAATAAACTAAATGGGTGTGCATCCAACTTGCTTGCTCACGAAGACCTAGGGAAATTTGCGGAAGCCCATCATTGGAATATACAAGCCAAGTTCTATAATGAAAAATTCCCACTAGTATATGAAAGTAATAAAATAGGAGACTCTCTATCATGAAGATCATGGTGCTACTTTGAAGCAAAAGTGTGGAAAAAGGATAGTAACATTGTCCCTTCTCTCTTTTCTCTCATTTTTTCTCATTTTTTCTTTCTTTTTTTTCTCTTTTTTTGTTTGAGCTTCTTTGTCCTCTTTTATTTTTTTATAAAGTTCGAAGACTCATCCCAACTTGTGAGGGAATCATAGCTTCCAACATCCTTTCCTCACATGGGACAATGCTCTAATAATGATGTTCATCACTTTTATTTACTTACAACTCAAGAATTACAACTCGATTCTAGAACAAGATATGACTTTATATGAATGCCTCCGGCGGTGTACTAGGATGTGCTATGATCAAGAGTGACATGTATAAAAAATATGAATGGTGGCTTCACAAATACTATGCCAACTACATGATCATAATAAACGAAATGGTGGAAGTTGCATGGCAGTATATCTCAGAATGGCTATGGAAATGCCATAATAGGTAGGTATGGTGGCTGTTTTGAGGAAGGGTATATGGTGGGTTTAATGCACCAGTGAAAGTTGCGCGATACTAGAGAGGCGAGCAATGATGGAAGGGTGAGAGTGCGTATAATCCATGGACTCAACACTAGTCATAAACAACTCACATACTTATTGCAAAAGTTTATTAATTATCAAAACAAAGTACTACACGCATGCTCCTAGGGGAGAGGTTGGCAGGAGTTAACCATCACGCGCTCCCAACCTCCATACAAAGGATGGCAATCAAAAAAAAAATCATGCTCCGACTTCATCACATAACGGTTCACCCTACGTGCATGCTACGGGAATCACAAACTTTAACACAAGTATTTCTACCAATCCACAATTACTCACTAGCATGACTCTAATATCACCATCTTTATATCTCAAAACAAATGCAAGGAATCAAACTCCTCATATATTCAATGCTCTTTATATGAAAGTTTTTATTATATCCTCTTGGATGCCCATCATATTAGGACTAAATTCATAACCTAAGCAAATTACCATGCTGTTTAAGACTCTCAAAATAATATAAGTGAAGCATGAGATTTCATAAATTTCTATAAAATAAAGCGACCGCCATGCTCTAAAAAGGTATAAGTTAAGCACTAGAGCAAACTGCCTTGCTCAAAAGATATAAGTGAAGAACATAGAGTATTCTAATAAATTCATGATTAATGCGTGTCCCTCAAAAGGTGTGTATAACAAGGATGATTGTGGCAAACTAAAAAGCAAGGACTTATATCATACAAGACGCTCCAAGCAAAACACATATCATGTGGTGAATAAAAATATAGCCTCAAGTAAATTTACCGATGGGTTGAAGACAAAAGAGGGGATGCCATCCGGGGCATCCCCAAGCTTAGATGCTTGTTTGTCCTTGAATATTACCTTGGGGTGCCTTGGGCATCCCCAAGGTTAGGCTCTTGCCACTCCTTATTCCGTTGTCCATCAAATCTTTACCCAAAACTTGAAAACTTCACAACACAAAACTCAACAGAAAACTCATAAGCTCCGTTAGTATAATAGAATAAATGACCAATTTTGGTACTTTGAACTCATTGTAAATTTGTATTTGTTGTGAAATGTAGCATGCAATTTCAAAAAAAATCCTACGCTTAGGCAAGATCTATCTAGGAGATGCATAACAATGAGAGGGGGAGAATGTGTCACCCTCGTAGACCGAAAGCGAAAGCGTTTGACAATGCGGTTGATGTAGTCAAACTTCTTCTCGTTCCGACCGATCAAGTACCAAACGTATGGCACCTCCGAGTTCTGCACACGTTCAGCTCGATGACGTCCCTTGAACTCTTGATCCAGCAAAGTGTCAAGGAAGTAGATGAGTTCCGTCAGCACGACGGTGTGGTGATGGTGATGTTGAAGTGATCATCGCAGGGCTTCGCCTAAGCAATGCGAGAATATGACCGGGGGGGGGGTGTAAACTGTGGAGGGGGGCGCCGCACATGGATACACTACAAAAAAAAAGACACATCCGTGACATTTTGGGCCGAACGCATTTTTTTTCCTGTCATGCTTATGACACTTCTGTGATGATAATTGTGACAAAACTCGGTATCATCATAGATGTGGTGGGCTACTACTTCTATGACAAAAATGACAGAAAATGGGCTTCTCGTCCTGTGTGGGCCGGAGATGCAGCTGCATGGCATTCTTTGTGCCATCCATGATGGAAAAAACCATGGTAGAAGCGAGGGCGAGGAAAATATCAGGGAGTTCCCGGTTATGATGGGTGGTCGGGGCCGAGCGATGCATAGAGGTTTGCGCGTTTCTCTCGTACACGTGCGCACGTATGTGCGAGGCGTTGCACTCTAACTGAACCCGAGCGAGGCGTTGGGCTCTAACTGAACCAGAGCGATTGCACTAGGTACGTTACTCCCGATCGATCCCTTGCTGTTAACTGAACACGAATATTCCTTTGCTACTGCTGCTAATTGAAGCCGATCGATGCTTCCTCTGGATGAACAGTGAGCGTTGTTGGGGGTGGGGGTGGATGAACAGTTCCCGGTGGGGGGTTGGATGAACAGGACCCCGTGGTAGTAGAGGCTATTGCCGCTGGATGAACAGGACCCCGATCGAGCCGGTTGGGGGTGGATGAACAGGACACCGTGGAGGGCTGGATGAACAGGACGCCATGGAGGGCTAGTTGAACAGTAGCCGGTGGAGGGCTGGATGAACAGTAGCCCGTGTAGGGGTGGTTGAACAGGACACCGTGGAGAGGGCTGGTTGAACAATAGCCGGTGGAGGAGCAGTGGAGGCTAGATGAACAGGAGCCTGTGGATGAACAGTCACAGGTGGAGGCTGGAGGAGGTCGACAGTGGATGAACAGTAGCCCCTGGAGGCTAGAGGAGGTCGACGGTGGAGATGAAAAGTATCCAGTGGAGTCCCATTTTGCGGTACGCCACACCCCTCCCAATGAACAGGACCCCCGTTTCGACCGTAGCGCTCCAACACAAGTCCGTTTCCTCTGTTTTGTGGTACGCCACACCCCTCCCGATCAACAGGACCCCGTTTCAATCATAGGAGGTCCAAGAGAAGTCTGTTTCCTCATTTTTGCGGTACGCCAGGCCCCTCCCGATGAACAGGATCCCGTTTCGACCGTGGCCGGTCGAACACAAGGCCGTTTCCTCTGTTCTGCGGTACGCCAGGCCTCGTTTCCATCAGCTGTTCCGACCAAGCCGGTTGGGTCCCAATAGACACGAAGATGAGGCAGTTTCTCTGTTTCGACCCAGCCATGTACACGAGCCCTGGCTGTACGTATACGCGAGTAGGCGTTCAAGACCCCGCCCATATTTACGTACGTGGCCGTATTTACTTTCTTGCACCCTGGCCTTTGTACGTACGTGTACATGATATTAACGGGACTGCGTGACATGCTACGTGCGCGCCTCTACTACGACACATGTGCGCCTCTACTATGACACGTGCCTTCCTTACACGGCCATGGTTCATTGCTGCAGCCTACAGACAGATCGATCGGCCAATATGTACGTAAACGTTTGCGACCAGAATGAGAACGCTACATACGCTTCGACCAGGTAGCTCCCGACTGTCAGGTACTTCCTTGCATCCGAAGATGTAGCTGGTCAGTCCCAGCAGTCAGGGGGCGAATCATTTTTTTGCCCGTAATATGGACACACTTCCTTGTGTGCGAAGATGTAGTTGGTGGGTCCCAGCAGTCAGGGGAAAAGTTTTTTTCATGAAATACGGTGGCCCGTCCGATGGGTCCCTGCTATCAGGTGGAGGAATCATTATTTTTTGTGTAATAAGGAGGCACTTCCTTGCTGTGGCCGTGGACCCAGCTGTCAGCCTCTCCATGTACAGTACTCTTCCGATGGAAGTCGTTCCTTGAACATGTTGAACACGTCGCGCCGAGAGCACCAGAGCGATGGACAATGGCGAGGCCTAGGAAGGGGACGACACGGAGCCGGGTAAGACACGACAGTGGATGCCTACGCGGAGTGGAGTACGAGGGTTCACTGGTTTAGCTACGGTGTGAGGCTTCCGTCGCCGCAGAATAACAGGGGGTGTGGGTGAGTAGAGGGATAGCCTGGTCAACGGTGGGAGTAGTAGGGGGCGGTGAGGCCTCCGTGGCATCACAACCAGTCACGGGAGGCAGGAGCACGCGGCATGACCGGGGCTGGTTTGGGCGGCTGGAGCAAGAAGACCAGAGGTTGAAGAAGCACTATGGCCGTTGATGGACAATGTACGGTCACTGGAGATAGAATCATTCATATTGGCTAACTTGACAAAGCCCTCCATCCGCGTCATCTTAGTAGGCCCACAAGTTAGCCTCCCACTATGGTGGGTCCCAGCTAGCAGGGTGAGTATTTTTTTTGTGCGTAATAAGGAGGCACTTCCTTGCATGCGAAGATATAGCTGGTGGGTCTAACCTGTCAGCGGGGGGAACGTTTTTTCGCGAAATACAGAGGCCTTCTGGTGGGTCCTAGCTGTTAGGTGGAGGAATTATTATTTTGCGCGTAATAAGGAGGCATTTCCTTGTGTGCGGCCGTGGACCCAGCTGTCAGCCTCTCCACGTACTGTCCACTTCCGATGGATGTCGTTCATTGACCATGTTGACCACGCTGCGCTGCGGGCACCAAGGCGGTGTGATGACCCACAAGTATAGGGGATCAATTGTAGCTCTTTTCGATAAGTAAGAGTGTCGAACCCAATGAGGAGCAGAAGGAAATGACAAGTAGTTTTTAGTAAGGTAATGTCTGCAAGTGCTGAAATTGTAAGTAGCGGAGTAGTTTGATAGCAAGATAATTAGTAACGAGCAAGTAACGATAGTAGTAACAAAAGTGCAGCAAGGTTGCCCAATCCTTTTGAGCAAAGGACAGGCCAAAACAGTCTCTTATGATAAGCAAAGCATTCTTGAGGGTACACGGGAATTTCATCCAGTCACTTTCATCATGTTGGTTTGATTTGTGTTTGCTACTTTGATAATTTGTTATGTGGGTGGACTGGTGCTTAAGTGTTGTTCTTACTTGAACAAACCTCCTACTTATGATTAACCCTCTCACAAGCATCTGCAACTACGAGAAAAGTATTAAGAATAAATTCTAACCATAGCATTAAACTTTTGGATCCTGTCGGTCCCTTACAAAATAGCGCATAAACTAGGGTTTAAGCTTCTGTCACTCTCGCAACCCACCATCTAATTGCTACTCCACAATGCACTCCCTTAGGCCCAAATATGTGAAGTGTCATGTAGTCAAAGTTCACATGACATCACTAAGGGAATCACAACATACATACTATCAAAATATCGAACACATATCAAGTTCACATGATTACTTGCAACATGATTTCTCCCGTGACCTCAAGAACAAAAGTAACTACTCACAAATGATATACATGTTCATGATCAGAGGAGTATTAAATAGCATAATGGATCTGAACATATAATATTCCACCAAATAAACCATATAGTAATCAACTACAAGATGTAATCAACACTACTAGTCACCCACAAGCACCAATCTATAGTTCCGGTAACAAGATTGAATACAACATATGAACTAGGGTTTGAGATGAGATGGTGTTGTTGAAGATGTTGATGGAGATTGCCTTCCCCAAGATGGGAGAGTTGTTCGTGATGATGATGACGATAATTTTCCTCCTTCGGGAGGGAAGTTCCCCCGGCGGAATTGCTCTGCCGGAGGGCAAAAGTGCTCCTGCCCAAGTTCTGCCTCGAGACAGCGACGCTCCATCCCAAAAGTCTCCCCCTTATTTTTTCTAGGTCAAAATGACCTATATACCAGAAGATAGGCACTGGAGGTGGGCCGAGGAGGCCACAACCCACCAGAGCGCGCCTGGGGGCCTGGCGCACCCAGGTGGGTTGTGCCCACCTGGTGGCCCCCCTCTAGTGGTTATTGGCTCCAGTATTTCTTAAATATTCCATAAAAAATCTCCGTGAAGTTTCTGCTTATTTGGAGTTGTGCACAATAGGTGGCCTGACGTAGCTCTTCCAGGTCCAAATTTCCAGCTGCCGGAATTCTCCCTCTTGGTGTGTTCCTTGCAAATTATGAGAGAAAAAGCATTAGAAAAAAGCATTATTATGGATAAAAACATTATAAATAAAACATGATGCAAAATGGACGTATCAAGTCCCCCAATATTAGACCTCGCTTGTCCTCAAGTGAAAACCGAAATCGAAAAACATGTCCACATGCTTTGAGAGAGAGGTGTCGATGAAAACAAAATACAGACATAGAAGCATCATGTTGATTATTATAACAACAACAAAATTAAACATATGACTTTTATCGTAGAACTTTTATCATGCACTTCTCATGAATAAGTAATAGTTCATCACAATCGATGTATAAAGAAAAAACTCTATTACAAACCAACAAACTATGTTCTCAGTCAACTTTGCAACTACAATTCATCATCTTTTCAGGAAGGGTCATGTGTCGGAGCCTTTAGGCAAGTGCACATACTCAACCATCATATAGTCTTCTATGATTTCTAACACTCACCTCATACCCATGGGCCAAACGTTTCAACCGGACACAAAGAAAGATAGGGGCTTATAGTTTCGCCTCCCAACACACTCACCTCAAAGGTGATGTCAACAATAATAACTCATGCTATCTATATTCAACTGGACATATGTGCCTAGATCTTTCCTCACCACATGATGCTTGCCAAAGGAGAAAATAAAAAGGAATAGAAGGAAAACTTTGACTCTTTGCATAAAAGTGAATACGTAAAAGTAAAAGATAGGCCCTTCACAGAGGGAAGTAGAGGTTGCCATGCGCTTATTTGTTTGTATGCTCAATCCATTAGTGCAAGAGAACGTCATGTTGTATTGCCCCTTAAGATGACAACCTTTATTACACAGTCTGTCGCTTTTATTCTTTGTCATCCAAGTTCGTGCAACGCTCAATTTTCTCTTACAATAAATGATCTCACACATTTAGAAGCAATTTCTATTGCCTTATTGCACCGATGACAACTTACTTGAGGGATCTTGCTCAATCCCTAGGTAGGTATGGTGGACACTTGAAAAAGATTTGGGTTTAAGGGGTTTTGGATGCACAAGTAGTATCTCTACTTAGTGCGGAATTTTTGGCTAGCAAAGATAGGGGGCAAGCATCACATGTTAAAGGATCTATGACAATATGACTTCTATGTGAATATAAACAAACATAAATCATTAAGTTGTCTTCCTTGTCCAACGTCAACAATTTTGGCATAAAATATTTTGACGAGGGCTCACAATCACAAAAGATTTCTAGGATAGTATATTTATATGTGAATCGTCTCTTCCCTCATTAATTCTTTCATGAGTTGCATCATTGACTAATGCTATGTTTGTCAATCTCTAATAAAATTTCCTACTTATACTTTTCCTTATGTGGTGCTATCACCTACCATAGGATTAGTATATGATCTTATTGATTTATTTCCTTATTTTTATTTATTTCCTTTCTCTTTTTCTTTCTCTTCTTATTTCTTTTATTTATTTGCAACATGGAAGTAAAGAAAGCAAAAACTCAAACTAACTTTATTATATAACTTGCACACGATTACAAGGATAGATCACTAAGCAAACTCTCAAGAAGAAAGGATCGAACTAAGGTAAGTAAAAGTAAAAAGATAGTGGAATGATACGATACCGGGGCACCTCCCCCAATCTTGGCAGAAGCCAAGGGGAGTGCCCATTCCCGATACTTAGTTCTCCTTTGGTGGTGAAGAAGATGGTGGTGGTGATGAAGCAATCCTATCCTTAAGGATCAAGAGATTTTCCAACTGATGGATGACGCTTCGAAGATAGGTGATATGCTCTTGATGCAAAATATTTTCGCAAGTGAGATACTTATTTTGTATGCGATCTATCTTAATGACGAGAAAAGCTTCAATCTCAGTAGGAGTAAGATGAGGAAGGTAGGTTTTAAGGATATCTTCCTCCTCCTCCCCAGCCAGCAGTGCTTGTGCTGCCACCGGGGGTGGATCTATGGTAGCTTCCTTGCCCTTGTCTCCCTTGACGGCATCTATGGGCTCCTCCCTCTTCGTCTCAACCTTCATCAGCCAAGCATCTTCTTCCATGTTGTTGGAGGAGCAAAAATACATGATGCCTGGCTTGATAAATTTGACCAGAAACAACAAGGAAAGAGAACAGAGGATTTCTCCATGATACGGTGGTTAACAGGTTCGAGAAGTATATATAGATTTTTTTATCTTGCAGGACAAGCATATGGAAGAAAAATGTAGTACAGAAGGTGTCCCAGGTGGGGACAAGCCTGGCGCGCCCTAGTGTCCTGTGCCCACCAGGGGACGCTTCGTGGGAGTTTCTTTATTTCAAAAATTCTAAAATATTCCAAAACTGATAAAAAATATTTTTATGGATTTGTCGGAGTCCGTTTACTTACCGTATCACGTACCTCCTTATTTTCACGATTCTGGAGTGTTTCGGAACGACTCTTTTATGTGTTCTTCCAGTGTCAAAGTTTGGATAATATTACTTTCAACATTAATGGGCGTACCTGAGATATAATGCTTTATTCGTTGCCCATTAACAACCTTCGGGTTAGTACCTTTGAAATTATTTATTTTGATGGCTCCGGACGAGTAAACCTCCTCGATGACATATGGGCCTTCCCATTTTGAGAGGAGCTTTCCGGCAAAAAATCTAAAACGAGAGTTGTACAAAAGAACATATTCATCGACTTTAAACTCACGCTTTTGGATTCTTTTGTCATGCCATCTTTTAACCTTTTCTTTGAATAACTTTGCATTTTCATAAGCTTGGGTTCTCCATTCATCTAATGAGCTAATATCAAATAACCTCTTTTCATCGGCAAGTTTGAAATCATAGTTGAGCTCTTTAACTGCCCAATATGCTTTATGTTCTAACTCAAGAGGCAAATGACAAGCTTTTCCATAAACCATTTTATAAAAAGACATACCCATAGGATTTTTATAAGCTGTTCTATAAGACAAAAGTGCATCATTTAATTTCATACACCAACTCTTCCTGGACCTATTGACAGTCTTTTGCAAAATTAATTTTATTTCTCTATTGCTAAGTTCAACTTGACCACTAGACCGATAATGATAGGGTGATGCAATTCTATGGTTAACATCATACTTGGCAAGCATTTTACGGAAAGCACCATGAATAAAGTGTGAACCACCGTCAGTCATTAAATATCTAGGGACTCCAAACCTTGGGAAAATAACTTCCTTAAGAATTTTAATAGAGGTGTTGTGATCAGCACTACTGGTTGGAATAGCTTCTACCCATTTAGTAACATAATCAACAGCAACCAAAATATGTGTATACCCATTAGAGGAAGGAAAATGTCCCATGTAATCAAATTCCCAAACATCAAATGGTTCAACAGCAAGTGAATAATTCATAGGCATTTCTTGACGCTTACCGATATTACCTATTCTTTGACATTCATCACAAGATGAGACAAACTTACGGGCATCCTTGAAGAGAGTAGGCCAATAAAATCCAGATTGCAATACCTTGTGAGCAGTTATATCTCCAGCATGATGCCCTCCATAAGCTTCGGAGTTACATTTCCGTAGGATTTGTCCCTGTTCATGCTCAGGTACACAACATCTGATAATACCATCTACTCCTTTATAAAGATGTGGGTCATCCCAGAAGTAATGTCTTAAATCATAGAAGAATTTTTTCTTTTGTTGGTATGTAAAGCTAGGTGGTAAATATTTAGCAACAATGTAATTAGGATAATCAGCATGCCAAGGAGTACTATGAGAAATATTTACTGCAGCTAACTGCTCATCAGGAAAACTATCATCAATAGGTAGTGGGTCATCAGGCACATTTTCAAGCCTAGACAAGTTATCAGCTACTGGGTTCTCAGCTCCTTTTCTATCAATGATATGTAAATCAAATTCTTGTAACAAGAGAACCCAACGAATAAGTCTAGGTTTAGCATCTTTCTTTTCCATAAGATATTTAATAGCAGCATGGTATGTGTGAACAGATATTTTGGAATCAACAATATAAGGTCTGGATTTATCACAAGCAAACACCACTGCTAAGAATTCTTTTTCAGTAGTAGCATAATTTCTTTGGGCACTGTCTAGAGTTTTACTAGCATAATGAATAGCATTCAATTTCTTATCAACTCTTTGTCCTAGAACAGCACCAACAACATAATCACTAGCATCACACATAATTTCAAAAGGCAAGTTCCAATCAAGTGGTTGAACAATAGGTGCAGATATTAAGGCTTTCTTGAGTGTTTCAAAGGCTTCAAGACAATCATCATCAATAACAAAAGGAATATCCTTTTGCAAAAGATTAGTAAGAGGCCTAGAGATTTTAGAGAAGTCTTTGATAAATCTCCTATATAAACCAGCATGACCTAGGCAACTACGAATACCTTTGATGTCCTTAGAACATGGCATCTTCTCAATGGCATCAACCTTAGCTTGGTCCACTTCAATACCTCTTTCAGAGATTTTATGACCCGAGACAATGCCTTCATTAACCATAAAGTGGCACTTCTCTCAATTCAAGACAAGATTTGTTTGTTCACATCTCTGCAAAACTTGCTCAAGATTCCTTGAACAATCATCAAAAGACTTCCCATAAACAGAAAAATCATCCATGAAAACCTCAACAATCTTTTCACAGAAGTCAGAGAATATAGCAGTCATACATCTTTGAAAGGCAGCAGGTGCATTACATAAACCAAAAGGCATACATATATAAGCATAAGTTCCAAAGGGACAAGTAAAAGTGGTCTTTTCTTGATCAGGTTGAGAAACAGGTATTTGTGAAAAACCAGAATATCCATCAAGGAAGCAAAAGTGTGTGTGCTTAGATAATCTTTCAAGCATTTGATCAATAAAAGGCAAAGGGTAATGGTCTTTTCTAGTTGCTTCGTTTAATTTTCTAAAATCAATTACCATTCTATAGCTTGTAACAATTCTTTGTGGAATAAGCTCATTTTTATCAGTAGGAGCAACAGTAATACCTCCTTTCTTAGGGACACAATGAACATGACTTACCCATCTACTATCCGCTATGGGATAGATTATACCTGCTTCCAGAAGTTTTAATATTTCCGTTCTTAAAACTTCGTTCATTTTTGGATTTAACCGACGTTGGTGATCAACAACGGGTTTAGCATCAGGTTCCATATTAATTTTGTGCTGACATAGAGTGGGACTAATGCCCTTTAAATCATCAAGAGTATATCCAATGGCAGCCCGGCGCTTCCTTAGAACTTTCAATAATCTTTCTTCTTCATGTTCTGAAAGGTTAGCACTAATAATAATAGGATATATCTTCTTTTCATCAAGATAAGCATATTTCAAAGTGTCTGGCAATTGTTTTAATTCAAACACAGGATCACCTTTAGGTGGAGGGGGACCTCCTAGAGTTTCAATAGTCAAATTGTGTTTAAGTAGAGGACGTTGTTCGAAGAAAATTTTATCAATTTCATTTCTTTCATGCATATGTAAATCAATTTCATGGTCTAGCAAATATTGCTCTAAAGGATCGGTAGGTGGTACAACAATAGAAGCAAGACCAATTAATTCATCATTACTACACAATTCTTTCTCACGATGATTCCTACTAAACTTGGAAAAATTAAACTCATGAGACTCAGCACCAGAGCTAACACCAACAATTTGTTTCTTACAATCTATCTTAGCATTAACTATGTTCAAGAAAGGTCTACCAAAGATAATGGGACAGAAGTCATCTTGTGGGGAACCAAGAACAAGACTTCAACATCTCTAACAATCAATTGGTGATATGATGTCTCTATTAGCAAGTTTAATAGTAACATCTATTTCTTCTATCTCAGTAGGTGCTATGTCTTTCATAACTTCTTGATATAAAGTGTAAGGAATAGCACTCACACTAGCACCCATGTCACATAAACCATGATAACAACGATCTCCTATTTTAACTGAAATAACAGGCATGCCCACAACATGTCTATGTTTATCTTTTCCATCAGGTTTAGCAATTCTAGCAGCTTCTTCACAGAAGTAAATAACATGCCCATCCATTTCTTCTTCCAAGAGATCTTTAACCATAGAAATACTAGGTTCTACTTTAATTTGTTCATCAGGTTTAGGTGTTCTAATATAGCTTTTGTTAACCACAATTGAAACCTTAGCATGTTACTTTATCCTAACAGGGAAAGGTGGTTTCTCAATATAAGCTGAAGGAACAACTGGATCAACATTATAAAGTATAGTTTTTTCTTTAACTGGTACTGGTTTCTTAATTTCTTGTTTAATAGGTGGGTGATATTTAAACCACTTCTCCTTAGGGAGTTGAACATGAGTAGGAAATGATTCACAAAAGGAGGCTACTATCTTAGAGTCAAGTCCATATTTAGTGCTAAACTTTTGAAAAGCATCGGTATCCATAAAGGATTTAACACAATCATACTTAAGCTTAATACCCGACTCTTTACCTTCGTCGAGTTCCCAATATTCAATTAATTCTTTCCAAAAGATCCCACCGGAATTCAATAGTCTTATTCATAAAAGAACCAGCACTAGAAGTATCAAGCATGGTTTGATCATTACGAGAAAGCCGAGCATAAAAATTCTGGATAATAATTTCTCTCGAGAGCTCATGATTGGGGCATGAATATAACATTGACTTAAGCCTCCCCCAAGCTAGAGCGATACTTTCTTCTTCACGAGGCCAAAAATTATATATATAATTCTGATCATGATGAACTAGATGCATAGGATAAAATTTCTGGTGGAACTCCAATTTCAAATGATTCCAATTCCATGATCCAATATTATCGCGTAGCCTATACCATGCCAATGCTTTTCCCTTCAAAGATAAAGGGAAACCTTTTTCATAACTTCATCCCTGGGTAAACCTGCAAGCTTAAACAATCCACAAATTTGTTCCACATATATTAGGTGGATATCAGGATGTTCGGTTCCATCTCCTACATAAGGATTAGCTAGCAGTTGTCCTATCATACCTGAAGGAATTTCATATTCAATATTTTCAATAGGTGCAGTAGGTTGAGTGGTAGCTAATTGTGGTTCTGGATGAGGTGAAGATACCCCGAACAAACCCCTCAAAGGATTGTTTTCCATAGTAACAAGTAACAATAAATTTCAGCATGCTATATAAATGTTTCCTTACCAAATTCCACTTACCAAAGGCGCTTCACTCCCCGACAACGGTGCCAGAAAATATCCTTGATGACCCACAAGTATAGGGGATCAATTGTAGATCTTTTTGATAAGTAAGAGTGTCAAACCCAACGAGGAGCAGAAGGAAATGAGAAGTAGTTTTCAGTAAGGTAATGTCTGCAAGTGCTGAAATTGTAAGTAGCGGAGTAGTTTGATAGCAAGATAATTTGTAACGAGCAAGTAACGACAGAAGTAACAAAAGTGCAGCAAGGTAGCCCAATCCTTTTGAGGCAAAGTACAGGCCAAAACGGGCTCTTATGATAAGCAAAGAATTCTTGAGGGTACATGTGAATTTCATCTAGTCACTTTCATCATGTTGGTTTGATTTGTGTTCGCTACTTTGATAATTTGATATGTGGGTGGACTGGTGCTTAGGTGCTGTTCTTACTTGAACAAACCTCCTACTTATGATTAACCCTCCCGCAAGCATCCGCAACTACGAGAAAAGTATTAAGAATAAATTCTAAACATAGCATTAAACTTTTGGATCCAATCGATCCCTTACGAAACAACGCATAAACTGGGGTTTAAGCTTCTGTCACTCCCACAACCCACCATATAAATTGCTACTCCACAATGCATTCCCTTAGGCCCAAATATGGTGAAGTGTCATGTAGTCGACGTTCACATGACACCACTAAGGGAATCACAACATACATACTATCAAAATATCGAACACATTCTCTACAAAAAAAAGACACATCCGTGACATTTTGGGCCAAACGAATTTTTTTCCTGTCATACATATGACACTTCTATGACGATAATTGTGACAAAACCCGGTATCATCATAGATGTGGTGGGATCCTACTTCTATGACAAAAAATCATGATAGAAAATGGGCTTTTCGCCCTGGGCGGGCTAGAGACGCAGCTGCATGACATTCTTTGGGCCGTCCATGACGGAAAAAACCGTGGTAGAAGCGAGGGCGAGGAAAATATCGAGGAGTTCCCGGTTACGGTGGGTGGTCGGGGGCCGAGCGATGCACGTTTCTCTCATACACGTACGCGTGTGTGTGCAAGGCGTTGGCTCTAACCGAACCCGAAGCGGCGTTGGGCTCTAATCGAACCCGGCGATTGCCTCGCGAGCTCGCGTTATTGAACCCGGCGATCGATTCGCCGCTCTGCTGCTAAGCTGAAGCCGATCGATGCTGCCTCTGGATGAACAGTGTGGCGTTGCGGGGGGTTGGATGAGCGGTGAGTGATGGGAGTGGATGAACAGGACCCGTGGCATTGCCTCTGGATGAACAGGACCCCGATCGATCAAGCGGTTGTGGCTGGATGAACAGGACCCCGTGGAGGCTGGATGAACAGGATGACCCGTGGAGGTTGGATGAACGATGAGCGGTGGAGGGTGGATGAGCAGTAGCCCATGGAGGGTGGTTGAACAGGAGCCCGTGGAGGGGTGGTTAAACAGTAGCCGGTGGAGTAGCGCGCGGTGGAGGCTGGATGAACAGGAGCCCGTGGATGAACAGTCGCAGGTGGAGGCAGGAGGAGGTCGACGCTGGATGAATAGTAGCCCGTGGAGGCTGGAGGAGGTCGATGGTGGAGATGAACAATATCCCGTGGAGTCCCGTTTTGCGGTACGCCACACCCCTCCCGATGAACATGACCCCCGTTTCGACCGTAGCGCTCCAAGACAAGTCCGTTTCGTCCGTTTTGTGGTACGCCACACCCCTCCCGATCAACTGGACCCCCGTTTCGACCGTAGGAGGTCCGTTTCCTTCGTTTTGTGGTACGCCAGACCCCTCCCGATGAATAGGACCTCGTTTCGAATGTGGCCGGTTGAACACAAGGCCGTTTCCTCCGTTCCGCGGTACGCCAGGCCTCATTTCCATCGCCTGTTCCGTCCAAGCCCTCTAGATGAACACGACCACGCATTCCGTTCTGACCCAGCCGGTTGGCTCCCCATGAGCACGACGACGACGCTGTTTCTCCGTCCTGACCCAGAAAATGTACACGAGCCCTGGCCGTACGTATATATGCGCGAGTAGGCGTTCGAGACCCCGCCCGTATGTACACATACGTGGCTGTATTTTCTTTTTTGCACCCTGGCCGCTGTACGTACGTGTACATGCTACGTGCGCACCTCGACTACGACACGTGCGCGTCTCTACATCCACCAGTATGTACGTACACGTTCGCGACCAGAATGACAACGCTACGTACGCTTTGACTAGGTGGGTCCCGACCGTCAGGCAATTCTTTGCGTGCGAAGATGTAGCTGGTGGGTCCCAACAGTCAGGGGGGCGAATCATTTTGTTTTTTTCCCAGACGTACTTCCTTGCGTGTGAAGGTGTAGCTGGTGGGTCCCAGCAGTCAGGGGGCGAATCGTTTTGTTTTTTTTGCCCGAACGCACTTCCTTGCGTGCGAAGGTGTAGCTGGTAGGTCCCAGCAGTCTGGGGGAAACGTTTTTTTTCGCGAAATACGGTGGCCCATCCGGTGGGTCCCCGCTGTCAGGTGGAGGTATAATTATTTTGCGCGTAATAAGGAGGCACTTCCTTGCGGCCGTCGTGGACCCAGCTGTCAGCCTCTCCACGTACATTACTCTTCCGATGGAAGTCGGTCGTTGACCACATTGACCACGCCGCGCCGAGAGCACCACGGCGGTGGACGACAGCGAGGCCTAGGAAGGGGACGACGCAGAGCTGGGGAAGACGCGGTAGTGGAAGCCCACGAGGAGAGGAGTACGAGGGTTCACCAGTTCGGCTGCGGTGTGAGGCTGCCGTCGCCGCAGAATAACAGGGGGTGTGGGTGAGTAGAGGGATGCCCTGGCCAGCGGTGGGAGTAGTAGGGGGCGCTGAGTCCTGCGCGGCAGCACAGCCGGCCATGGGAGGCGGGAGCAGGCGGTCCTGCCGGCGCTGCTTTGGCGGCTGGAGCAAGAAGATCAGAGATTGAAGAAACACGATGGCCGTTGGATTGACATCCAACGGTTACGTCTGCTAGAATCGTTTGTTGACGTATATAATAACTAAAAAATCTTGCATACGCGTCAACTAAACAGGCCCACAAGTCAGACCACTCCTTTTTTTCAATAATTTATATATAGCTCATGGTAACTTCTTATGCAATTTATTGCAGTCGTTTTTTTTGGTTGGTCAGGGCCAATTTCGCATATTTCTGTGGGTTCCAAACTATTTTTAATACCCAAATGTCGAGCCAGATTTAAAGTACTTTGAAGACATATTTAAATTAGCTTAATGCCCAGTGAAATAGGAATCTGAAAATGTGAAAAAAATTATAAAGTAATTGCCAATTTGTCATCTGTTTTTATATTTACAACCCATTTCATATTACTTTCAAGATTTGCAGGCGTCTTGAAAGAGTTGCAGCCCATCAGGGCGTAGAAAAATAAGTAGGCCTGGATTGGGTATTCTTCAAAAAAAATAAACTGGGCTCATTTTCACAAAGAAAAATAGCTGGGCTGGTCACATGGTGAACATAAAATATAAGCCTGGGCTAGACGAGCCACAGCCTAGTTCAAACCGTGCTCCATCTCAACAATAACAAATAAAATACTGTCGAGCAGCTACGTCCCAGGTGTTAGCCGATCTTGTGCTGTTCTCTTGTCTATTGACTATATACGCTCACAATGTCGTGGGTCCCAGATGTCAGGAAAACACTAGGAGGAAGCATTTTATTTTTCCATACGCTGACGTGGAGGGCCCCTACTATCATCCTATCCATGTACTTCTGCCGATTCCTGTTGTTTGTTGACCATGTTGACAATGCGAGAGGGCGGCGCCGCAGCGAGCGCACCAAACCACATGGAGGACGTCGGCGTTAACAATTTAGGAGACGGTGGGCGGCGATCGTCTTGTTGGCGCAGCCAGCCGTGGGAGGCGGAAGCGAAGCGGCCCTTGGCGCTGGTTTAGTTTTGGCAGCTGGAGGAAGACATGACTGAAGAAACATGACAGACTGTAAAAGCAGCAGGAGTACTTAACAACCTTAACTGAAACCAGCAGGGCACTTAACAACCAAAGTGAAAGCAGTATGAGTACTTATACAGGTTCAACCGTACAAAGAATGCCTCGAATAGTGCTACTTTGCCTACAGTTAACCAAGGGTGAGGCCGCCAAGCCCCAGGACAAGGCCCAGGCGCCACCCAGTTCATCCACAACCTTCTGAAAGCGGCTTCATCTCGCAATGTGGTCAATAAACATGATATTCACTTTAGAGCCATGGAAAAGCATGAACATAATCTTCTGTCCTATTCTCCAAGATGGACGGGCCTTCATTATTTGAGACCACCCATGAATAAGTATCTTTTCACCTCGAAGGGGAATTGAGTAGGTCGACATAAACATCATGTTGTGACCAAGCGCAAGTCTGACCCGACCATTGTCAGGCATCTGTATAGGAACAATAGAACTGGGCCGTTTCTGTTTCAAGAAGATCACAACCGTAAAACTGTGTATAAGCAATAGTTTATGAATAGCATATATAACAGAAAACAGCTCGTACCATAAGTTTCTCGACACATTTGGACCTGTTCAACGAGTGCAGCAGTGGCACACATATCCCACGTGGCCTTCCACCATTGAAACGCCCCACAAGGACCTCAAGACGATCAATAAAGTGTAGGAACTTGTGGATGTCGTCCCAGTCAACTTCAGTGCCATCAGTAACAGCCGAGTTACTACAGAATAACAAACGAGCTGCCTGCTTAACTCTAAAAAAACCTACACGTGCTACCAATTATGAGAAAATATTAGTTAGAAGTAGCATCTTCGTGAGAGATTCGTTGCTACTTCTAAAGTTAAATTGTGATTAGTTAAACAGAATAGGTGGATTAAGAAGTAATCGAGGCAACAAGAAAGAACCAGATACAAAACTAACATGGATGAACAATTGGAACGACGTCGGGGTGGAAGATCGCACTGAATATGAGACCAGGTTCTGCTATTTCCATCAACATTCGTGCGCCAACTTTCAGTCCATAACACTTGAGAAAGTTTATCCAAGTTCGGCCATAAAAAAGCAGTGATCTTCTTGGTTCATGAAGCCAACTCGGAACTTATATCCATGGCTTGTCTTCACTTGACCATTAAACTAGTGTATTCAGTTATGGCAAGGCCGAGCATCTTGAGTACATGTGTTCTGGAAGAGCAAATAATGCACTGCAGGAAAAATAATATGAGAACACAATGTATTCCCTATCCAAATCTAGAAATAACTACCTCCTTCACGTCAATGTTGACCATTGTACTAGTAGTACCTTTTATCCAAATATAGCAATCCAAATTACCAAATTAGTCGACAGCATGTTCAAAAAACCCCCACCCTCTCGGATAGAAAAGAGGATTCTAGGAACATACTGTGCGTGTTTCAAAATCCTGTGTTAGGATGAGAAGGAACAAGTGTGGCGTCTCGCCGAGGGCGCAGAAACCTGTAGGGTACTCGCACTTTGGGCACTGCAAATGAAACACACTAGATTCAGTAGGAAGAAAAATGCATCAACGGCAGCGGCTGCCATCCTAGGATTACCTGTGACCAAGGGACTTGGATTTATCGGGGATGGGTGAAGAATTCATACCTGGTTCTCCATGAGAAAACCCTATGCAATTGCCAAGAGGGGTTTTTCTCTGAACAAGCAGACGAGGGAGAAGGAGATTCAGGCCAAGTGAAATATTGCCGCTTCGTCCGTCCAGTTTACTGCTAAAGCCGGAAAGGGGGGGGGGTTGTGATTTGACGGCTCATTGGGCATTACTGCGGCGCTACGACCGGGGTGTGTCTACCGTGCACCACTGGGCATCGAAGTTCGCCACCAGTGATCATAAAGCGCAACGAATAAGCCGATTACAAAAACTGGGCACCATTGCAGCATAACAAAATAATATTGAACCGAGACCACTTCCAACACATTTCAAGAAAGGTTAGCCTTGCGGGGGGACTGCTGCGCAAGCTGCTGAGCAAGGCTGTGATACCGGCCTAGAATGTCGGTCATAGCTTCCAGGTGTAGTTGTTTAGTGATGAGGTTCTCATTGGTGTTCTCCGCAATCTTTCTTAGAGATAGGACTTCAAGTCGAAGTTGAGTTGTAGAATGCCTTTCTCCTAGAACTTGGGACTGAAGAAGTCGAAATGATTCAGACAACGAATTTTGTGAGCTTGTCTGACTGCTAGTCTCAAGTAACTTGAGTACTGCATCAAGACAAGACTTTGGGGTTGTCTCGCTATCTTCAAGATGGTTTGCCTTCTTTGCTGCAATATATGTTGCGTTTGTCTCACAGCCTTCAACAGACTTGTGCATGCCATCAGGCATATCACCCTGAAACAAAGTAGAGAGATGACAGGTTTTGCACGTGTATAAACAAAGATGATAACTGTGCTGTCAATTCCATCCAATTTCAAATTAGAAAATAAAGAATAAGTTCAAAATATCAATAGCATAATTTGGCATTGTTCATAATTAGGGAGCTTCACCACACTCTTTGGATTACCATGTCAACATAACAAGCATAGTTGAAGGGCAAAGAAAATCATTGTATCTATTTTGGATAATGTGCATGGCATGTTGTTCATATCATCACCACATCGGTAAGATAAAACAGGAGATGACAAGGTGTAAGCGTGGGCTGCTTCACCACACCTTTGGATTATAGATCCACAAAAAAGCATACATATAGGGAGTATTAAGTAATGTGCATGGTATGAATAAGGAATTTGGTTTTACAAGTAAAACTTAGAACCTACGGTTCTTGCGAACATGCACTTTGGTAGAAACAACAAACTAAACAGCAGTAAACGATGGGGAGCATGAGAAAATTAAACAGTAGTTGAGGATAAAGCCTTTAGAAGGACTGACTTACATTAACAGTTAACACTGGCTTTATAATGCCCTTCTCCATGTCAAGGGAAGGATAACTCAAGAATTTCAGCACAGAATCTTCTTCATAAGCATTGCATGTACTCTACATTTTGTAGAGAGTAATTATAGATATGATAATACTGGAAGGGATAGAGGATAATGAAGATAAGATGTAGATTGATGCTACATAATCAACTATCAATCCTTGAAAGTACAAGCGTTACAAGACAAAATGTACTGACAAGAGCAATGGGCTACACTTCTTCACTGGCATTGTCTGTATTCTACTTGTTGGTAAGATTAAATATAGATCTGATGTTTTTAGTAAATGGTGGGCGGGGGAGATAAGATGCAGAATGCTACACAATGAATCAATCCCTCTTCCCATAATACAAGAGTGTTTTGAATACTGGTGTACTGTACAAAACGTTCTTATATTATGGGACGGAGGGTGTAGCTGTTAATGTAAGTACAGTGATAGACCACGTTCAATCCTTACAAGAGGACTGCAGAGCTAAACCTCTTCAAAAGCATTGGGTTCATTCTAAATTTATGTAAGAGTCCATACGGATCTTATAATGTCCACCAAATGGACGATTACAAGGCTAACATGTGCAGTGATGCTACATAATCAAACAACTATGAAAGTAAGTATGGTCATACAAGGCAAGAGGTACTCACAAGAGCAATGCAGTGTGCAGTATAGTTGCGAGATTCTGTGGTCCCTTGAGAATGAATGTTCTTCTGCTAACAGTTTTCGTACAAGTGAGACATTAAGGCAAATGCAGAAATGTAGTTCAAATTGTGATGTGATAGCATAGACAGTACCTTACACTGCAGCCGAGACCAATGTGTAACAAGATTATTCCAGTCACCGTCGGATAAATGTAGCACCGGAGACTTTACATAAATTTTGTTCAGAGGCTTGCCATCGAAGTTTGCTTGCCTCAGGTAGGAACGATACTTCATCAATGAGTGATTGAAAAGTGCAACCTACCCTTGCTCGTCTTCACAATCGAGTTTGCTCCTCGCCTATTTAAAAGAATGAAGTCTTGTGTCTTCTGTCAGCAAAAACATATGCAGTAATGACCATGAATAAAATTAGTACATTACTTACGCGTAAGTTGCGGTGGAAGACTGGAAATTGTTCTGTGTCTGCGGTATAATCTTTCCATGAAGGAAAGATGCGCACAAAGTTCCTGACAACAACATAAGCTTCATCTTCTAAACTGGGAAGAAATGGAACAGGGGTCCTATTTGCTGCAATTGGGGCTCTCTCTGGTTCGAAAAGGGATTTGGCAACTGGATTTGGTGTACTCTTTGCTGGAATGGGGGTTTTGCATCGTAGAGCTGGTGCTATGTCAACTGGCAGAATCATACTGTTTGCTGCAGTTGGGGTCTGCTGAGTTGGGGCATTAGAAATGACCAGTGTAGTAGGGCTAGAGTCTGCTAGAGTTGCGGTGTTTTGTGGGTCAAGTGATGTTGCAACTACACCTAATGGGCTATTTGATTTATCAGGTGCCACTACCTTTTCCAAATACTTTGCTTGTGCTCCTCCACGATCAGCAATCACCCTCTTCCTTTTGAACGTCTGATACACAAGAACAGCATTTGAATGGATAAATATGGTATGATGACAGATGGAATATGTCTTGAAAATTGATAGGCGGTATTCACATACGATGTGTAAACTAAGCTAATGGCAGTTCAACAAAGTAGAAGCAATGCAAAGCATCAGTTGCAAGATATGTGCGAGCAATGTAACCTTGGAAAGTTAGAGCAAGTACCTTGACGGGTGAATAAGATAGGGCATCTTCCTCTGACTCCTCCAGTAGGGAGCTACATTGACTTAGGTCTCCCTCTAGCTCAGAATCACTGTTAGGATCATATTCTGAGCAAGAATCTGTAGGTGGAGAGCGTTTGCATTGCATTGCATTCAGACTTGATTTCAGTCCCTTAATGCCAAGTTTGACAGCCATGGCATTGTTCTGCTTTATTCTTTTCATGCGCGCAAGCTCATAATCATTATGATGTTGTTCAGAATCTAAGATTCACAAAAACATAAAAAGTAGTCAGATTATCTATGGAATGCATTGCGGATTCAACTCAAAGAGTGTCTCCCTATAAACCCCTGCATATGCAAAGTTCACCCCCAACCATGCTGACCAGACCACACACAGAAATACAAACCCCTTATGTCTCTATAATAGGCAGGCACACATTTCAAAACTGAAGTAGGAACATTAGAATCATATGAAATTCGTATTTGAACAAATAAACTAAGCAAGTATGAGTGGCATAATGTTTAGCTTCAAGGGTGGAGTGTTGGTAGTGCGACACAAAGCAAGTAGGCAGATTGTATTCCATGTAAAAGATCGAAACCTATGTAAAAGCGGGAAATGACACTTTCTTTCTATACAATGCAGTGTTTGTTGCCCACACATGATGGAAGAGATCACATAGAGAAATACTATTCACTTATGTCTACGGTTCCAGTATTTACAAACAGGGTGGTCCACCCTAAAAGAATATTGACAACAAATATGACAAGGCAAGCATAGATGTAGTGAATCAATCATTTACTTGTGAGCTTACTAGGACAAGTATGCAGAATTGTAACTGCAGTAAGAGACCGTCCAAAATCTGAATGAGGAAGTTTGTCTAGCACTTATTGTTTGCAACTAATCAACGTGATAATTGGATATTGTATCAAATGAGTAAGAAAGACAATTAAAATTGTCAACAAACCTAGCTTGCAGTAGTAATCTGGGTCAATGTCACTACGACCAACAATCCGAAATGACTAGTGTCTGTTCCGAGGGCCGGAATTTTGAAAACCCTGTGAACTTTAGAGGTACTAAAGATTACTGAAATACATCTGAACCAGTAAGTGTAGGTAGCACTGAGCACACAACAAACCCTAATGACAGTCCTGCCTAATGAGTAATGAATCAATTAGAAAATGGGTGATGAGGAGTTGCTACTGAGTGTTGAGGAAGTATCTCAGGATAAATCGGGTTGGCTTGGTGGGTGCTACACGCCTCAGCCCTGAACGGACTGGGAAGGTAAGCACGGCGGCGCGCCCGGGCAGCGGTGACGTTGTTGGGTGAGCGGCTCTTGGCCTCCTGTTTTTTTTTACTATAAACAGTAGGGTAAGACCCAACTTCAATTTTTATAAATTAATAGCAAAGTAACAAGTAGTCTTACACAGGCTTGAGGTAAGCCCAAAGAACAAAAAGAAACTAAACCTAGGAGGAAGGAAAAAAACAAGGAAAAACAAAAAGCCAACTAGCCTACAAACAGAGGAAATTTACGACAAGCCTTCAAGCCAATCAGAGAATTGCCTCTCATGTTGCTTCTTCATTCTAAACTTTTGAAGCTTTAGTTCCTCCAGAAATATGAACTTCCAGCCTTGAAATGAAGGAGCAATGTTTTCAAAAATCTTATTGTTTCTGGTTATCCAAATGGCCCATGCTCCAAGTATGATGATCTCCATGTAAAATGGGTACCTTAGTTGTTCTTTAAGGTCCTGGAAAGCTTCTAACAGAGACAAGTTTGGTGTTCGTGTTGGACATATGAAATCCCAGCATTGCTGAACAAAATGACAACCCCAAAAGAGATGATATAGAGTTTCTTCTTGCTGACAGCCTCCAACAACACAGTTATAAGCCTCCAACACAAAGTTCTTCCTTCTAAGTAAATTCCTTGTATTGACTCGATCATGTAGCAGTTGCCAGAAGAACACTTTATGCTTTGGCTGACAGGAACTCTACCATATCCAGTTGAAATGTGGAGGGGTTTGCTTGTGCCCAATTAAGACTTTATAGGCTTTGATGGATGAATAGTGTTCAGTCCCCCAAATGTAACTCCAGGTGTCTAATGTGTCCAAATACTCAGATTGTCTCATGGAAATGCAAATGTCTTCCATTTGTAGGAATTCCTCGTATGCCTCAGTAGTCAGAGGGAGAAAGAAGAGATCCTGCAAGTACTCAGTCTCCAACACTTGCTGAATATTCAGTTGAGGGTTTCTGACAAAGGAGAATAAGTGAGGGAATTGGTGTTTAAGAATTGCATGGCTCCAAAGATCATCCCAAAAGGATGCACTGACACCATCTCCCACATTACATCTAGCAATAGCTTTGTACTGATCAATGAGAGCTAAGTTCGACTTCCACCAGAATGATCCTATCATGTTGTCCCCTGGTAATTTGCCATCACTATAGTAAGTTTCCCAAATCAGGTTGACCCAAGGAATATCATGTCTGTTGAAGAATTTGTGAAGGTTCTTCATGAGCAAGGTTTTGTTGTGTGTAAAGATGTCTAGAACTCCTAATCCCCCTAGTCCTTGGGTCTACACACAGTGTGCCATGCAACCAAAGCAGGTCTTCTGTCTTCCATATCTGGGCCTCTCCAAAGACAGTGTCTCAAATACTTGATGATTTGTTTTTTTATTGTAACAGGTATGTCCAGATAGCACATGAAGAAAACTGATAATGAGGTCATCATTGACTTGACAAGAAGTAATTTTCCAGCTTGGGTCATGAAGATAGAGATACCAGCCAATCTTTTTGCAATTCTGTTAACTAGGGGAAGACATTGCTCAACAGTTGGTTTGTATATTCCCAAGGGCAGACCAAGGTAAGTAAAGGGGAGTTGACCTCGAGCACACTGCAAGGTGTTTGTATAAATATCAACCCTGTCTTCAGCAAGATTCATAGGTACCATGATTGACTTCCCATAATTCACTTTGAGCCGAGTTGCAGTAGCAAAAGTATTGAGTAGTGCCTTTAAACAGAACAACTGTCTAGCATCAACTTGCATCACCACAAGAGTGTCATCTGCATATTGCACAATTGGGAAGTGAGGGCAGGAGTTGACTTGAAGTGGAGCATTAAGCAGGTTTAACCTCATGGCTTTGTTAAGAATGGATTGTAACAGATCAGCAGCCAGCACAAAGATTAAAGGAGAGTAAGGGTCCCCTTGTATTACTCCTCTTCTTATGTAAATTCGTTTCCCAGGTACACCATTTAGTAATACAGAAGATGACGCAGTTGTGAACAGAGCTTCCATCCATGAAATCCATTTCTCTCCAAAACATTTAGCTCTAAAAATATCAATGATTGCAGCATGTTCGATTGTATCAAAAGCCTTCTCAAAATCCAATTTAATTACTAAGATTTCCTCCTTTGACTTATGACACTGGTGAATGTACTCATATGCCCATCCTAGGCAGTCCTGGATCACTCTATCTTTTAGGAAGCCATATTGATTAATATGCACCATTTGCAGAATAACTCTTTGTAACCTATTGTCCAGCAATTTTGTAATGATTTTCAGAACTCCATTTAGCAAGGAAATTGGCATGAAGTCATTTGGGGAAAGTGGCACCTTTGTTTTTGGTACCAGAGCTATGAAAGAGGAGTTAATGCTCTCAAGATTTACATTCCCACCATGGAATGCCATTATAAGCTCAAAGACATCAGTCTTGATAATATCCCAACAACTTTTGAGAAACTCGTTATTGAATCCATCTGGCCTTGGTGATTATCTGCAGGCAGGGTTTTAACACCTCTTCAACTCCTTCTTGAGAAAATGGAGTTTCCAAATCAATGAAGATTTGGGGGTCCACTATGTTTTCATAAAGATCATTGAGGTCAAAGTGCATTAAGTGTCCAGAAGATTGTCCCAATCGATTCTTAAAAGCCTCCCATAGGATTGCAGCCTTTCCATCATGCTCTGTAACTTCAACTTGATCCTTGTTCAACAGCATAGCAATCTTATTGTGTCTATGATTAATAGAGGCTTTAGTCTGGAAAAAATTTGTGTTTTTATCTCCAAACTTTACTCCTTTAATTTTACCCCTCTGTTTCCATTATATCTTATGATCATTGAGCACAGTTAATAAGTAGTCCTTGAACAAGGTCCTGCAATTATTCTCAATCACTGAAAGTTTCCTGTATTCCTCAATCATATGCCACAGAAAGATACAATCATTTAGATCTGCAATTTGCTTCTTATGACAAGCAAAGTTTTTAGCCCACAGCTTAAGTGCTCTGCTGACATTTTTGAATTTTGCATTGATCCTCTTTGCACAATCTGAATGACCTACTGGAATGTTCCAAGCAGTCTCAACCACTTTCTTAAAAGAGTTGTGATTAATCCAATAGTTTTCAAATCTGAACACTTTAGATTTTGGGATATTTGTGCCAATTTTTATCATGCAGGGAAGGTGATCTGGTATAGGCTTAGCCATGGGAAGAGCCACAGAATTAGGGTAGCTGGTCATCCAAGCAGCAGAAGTGAAAAACCAGTCTAACTTTTCCAGTAGTGGGCTGTCTTGCATATTACTCCAGCTAAACTGCCTGCCTTTCAAAGGGAGTTCAATCAAACCAAGTTCACTTATTGCCTCATTGAACATAAGCATTTCATTAACATCCCCTCCAGGTCTGTTTCTGTCTTCAAGTGATCTGATAAAGTTAAAATCCCCCATGATAATCCAGTCCACTTCATTAGGCATTTGTATATTACCAAACTAGTCAATGAACTCAATTTTATCCTCATGATTGCAAGGACCATAGATGCTTGTGAGGATCCAAGTTCTGGAAGAGGTTCTATAAGTGAACTGAATGGATAAGGAAAACTTGTTTTGAAACACTAGTTGTCCAGTAAATAAAGCTCCATTCCAAGCACTGAGTATACCACTTTAAGATCCAATTGAAGGTAAGAATTCAAATTTATTAAACCTCTGAGGACACACTTTATGAATATAGGCTAAATCAAAGTTCTCTCTCTTAGTTTCCTGCAGGCACCCAATCCCAGCAGCACTTTCTTCCACTTTTTGTCTAATGGCCAACCATTTATCTGATGAATTGATACCCCTCACATTCCAGTTTAGGATATTCCATGATCTATTGTTATTCATAAAAAACCAAAGTTTTGTTTCTTTGGTTAGCAGGGCCCACCCCCTGATGATTAGCCCATACAACTATGTAATTGGGATCCATATCAAGGACAAAGCACCTGAAGCAATGGGATACAATCCAACATTTCACAGAAGCAGAGGGCCAGGAAAAACAAAACCAGTAACAAGATCCAATAGTTTTCAAAGAATCAGGAAGAGCAATAGTCCCTCCCATAATAAGATAGCAGAGCTGACACTTCAGCAAAGTACAGGTAACAGACAAAAGGTGCCATCCAGAGCAAACATCCATTGGGTAGCAGGTGCAAGGGTTACAGTTCATTGCATACATAGGACAATTATGTTCCAAAAGAAAACAGCAGACCATTCTACAGTAAAACACAGGCAGGTGTTGCAGACTCGACATCATAGAGGCCTTGACTTGACTGCATCTCCTGTGGCCTTGGGCACCTTGGCCACCTCTTCCTGCCCTTTCTTCTTAGGTTTCTTGTACAACTTTTCCTGTAGCTCTTCCTCAGCAACCTTACAGAAAGATTTAGACAGGTTTTTAACCACTGAATTCTGAATAAGTGGAGGTACAACATTGCATGGCAAACAAGATTTAGCATCACATGATTGCCTTCTAAAGCCCTTATTATCCTTTCTAATCCTGTCACTCCTTCTTACCTCAATTGCCACCATAGGTTCTTTCTCTCTCCTTTTTCTTGAGCTAGCCTCTCCAAGTGACAGTTTATTTGGAGACACTTGCTGAAGAGGACTACTTGCCCCAGTGGAGGAGTGAGCAGCAGGACTAATACCTTCATTTTGTTTGCCCAGTCCAAGGTGGAAATCTTTGCAGGTGGGTGCCTCAGCAGTGGTACATCTATCAGGGATATGAAAAAGCAGAGTTTCTTCTTGTTCACAATTAGCAGTCAACAGTTTCCAAATAACAGATTTGAGCAAATGCATGGTCCATCCAAACTTATCAGGAGTCAAGAGCAAATGGATTATGAAGTTAAACCAACTTACTGGAGTTTCAATTTTGAAAGTGGGTGTTGCTCCTTGGGTAGCTGGTGCAAAGTGCTAAATCCATAAGTCTTGCCCTTCTTCAGAAATTAAATGTGATCCATCAATAACTTGCAAGGCATGATCTTGTGCCAAAGTATGTAAATCAAGCATAGAAGGGAACCTGGCTGAGAGAAGGACCCATAATTACCTTTAGGGCTTGCAACTGATAAGGAACCAAAGTGAGGGATTGGAACATCTGCCTTGCCCTTGGTATCTGAGATAAGAACTTGATGTGAAGATATGGGTACTTCGGCAGCAACACTACCAGCAGCATCCAAAGGTACTGCAATATTTGCAGTAGTAGGAAATTCCTGCATATTCTCATGGTGCTTGTCTATGTCCAAGATAGGCATAGAAGTGCCAGTAACTTCAGTGTCTCTGACAGCAGTGGGAAAATCTAAAGAGGAGACAGGCAACAAATTTTGTGCTTCAGCAACCAAATTCTGAGGCAATTCAGCATTCTCCAAAATCACATTCTGTGAATGATCAGCATTGGGCAGCAGCACTTGCAAATCTTCATCTTCATCCACAGCATTATATGCCATGGCAATGATAAGAAGCCCTTGACCAATTAGAGGGCCTTGAGCACCTTGGTTGACCTCTTCACTGGCAGAGTGAGTCAGGGACAGTAAACCATCAGATAGGGAAACTGTGGTGGTAATGCTACTGATTGGAGCCCCATCTTCTGGCAGGGCTGGGATTTCAACTTGAGGCTGCAGAGGGGCTAGTTGTGGGAAAGCACAGTGTTCCTCCTGCTCTGCTTGCTCTTCCCAATCATCCCAGCCATCATTAGGGGCATGAATATTGTGATTTGGCAGTGGTTGGAAACCTGGGAAATCATTAGCATGTTGAGGCACCGGGTGTGGGTCCACTCCTTCAGGTGGAAAAGGGTCCTCATGTGCAGGCCCACCACCTAACATGTCCTCAAGAAGAACCTCAACAGAGCAGGTCCAGGATTCCTCCTCAAATTGTTCCCCTTCAGACCATCTTATACTCTTAGGGATATATCCAAGCTCAGTGACTCTAGCCTTGACCAAGATCTTACCCTTCAGAGCATCCTCTCTCTCCCAACTAATGATCTTGCCCCACTTGGAAATCGCAGAAGTAATATCTTCAGTGTTACAGAAATCAAATGGAACCCCCACAAACAGCAACCAACAAGTTCTGTTGAAATGAACCCTTCTCCAATTTCAACCTTGATTGTGCTTCGTAAATGAAATAAACACATCACCAAATGCATGCGGGCCCTGCTGAATGAGCCTATCTCTATATCTAACATGCGTGAACTTGACATAAGCTTCCCCAAAGGGGCATGGCTGGATTTTCTCGAAAACCAACTTGCTCAACTCCCTGAGGAAACTCTTCAAGAACTTCACGCACATTTGGAAAAAATACCTCATTCGGATGTGGGTGGATGCTGGCAATCGCCCACTCTTCATGTCGCCTCGGGCGATGAGGGACAATCGCGCGAGAAACCCCATTGCGACCCTCAATGTGCTGAATCTGAAAACCATGTGGAACGAAAGGTTGAGGGTCTATCAGGATATTGGCCATCGTCGATGACACCAGTAAGGTGGTCACCAGAGCTCTGTCCGACAACAATGGCAGCGGCGGCGAGCTTGTCGAGGCAGAAGCAAAGGGAGCAATAGAGAAGGAAAGTGAAGTGGAATGTGAGGGGGCAAGCGACGGTCTCGGCTGGAAGTTTGGGAAAAAAATCCTTGACCAGCTCCTTAAATGAAGGCACCTGCCGAATCTGTGCTGCTACTAGTAGAAAAAGGGTCAAACGTGAAGAACATTAGTGCCGGTTTGTAAAAAAAACCGGCACTAATGTGATCAATAGTGCCGGTTCGAATGGCTATGCATTAGTGCCGGTTCGTAATGAACCTTTAGTACGGTTCGTGCCACGAACCGGTACTAAAGGGGTGATGGCAGTGGCGTCGGGCCAGGGCCCCACGAGCCCCTTTAGTGACGGTTTGTGACACAAACCGGTACTAAAGTCTAAACTATAGTACCGGTTTGCGTCACCAACCGGCACTCTGATCTTAACCTATAGTCGGTAGAAGACACAAACCTGCACTATAGGGCAATTTTCAAACTCTACCCCCGTGTATCGCCATTTCAGTTTTGAAAAATCAAAAGAAAATGATAAAAACTTCAGAAAATAAAATCTTTCGAGAGGTAGTTATATTACTACATCTACTAGTTAGGAAAATTTGAAAACTTAAATTTGGACTTGTTTTGCAAAAAGTGTAGGGAAAATGTAAAACGGCTATAACTTTTGCATACGATGTCAAAAAAAAACGTATAATATATCAAAAAATTCAGCACGAAAATCCGGCCTGTTTGGAATTTTTTAGAATCCTCAAATTCCAAAAGGAAAAAAGATATGGTCAAATTTCTGTTTTTCTAAAAAAATTGGTTAAATCTGGTCAAACTACTTATTCAAGAAGTATTAATGTTACTACATAATTATTCAAGAATATTAGTGTTACTAAATAATTATTTCAATTTTTTGAATTTTGGTCAAATATGGTCAAACTATGGTCAAACTGTGGTCAAACTGTGGTCAAACTATGGTCAAACTTATTCAAGAAATATTAGCGTTACTAAATAATTACTGTTTTTTTAGAATAATAGTTTCAAATTCAAACGGTGAAATGTGTGACTTCATGCTCAAGCTAAACTCCTGAGGGTTAATAGGATTAACATCTTACTATTGTCAGGAAAACAACAAGTGTAGACTTGGAAATGAAGGAGAATAGAACCCGAAAGTTAAGCGTGCTCGGGCTGGAGTAGTGAGAGGGATGGGTGACCGGTCGGGAAGTTAGATGATTTGGAATGAGTGATCCACACTTGAGCAGTTAAGAGAGGTGATTAGAGACTAAATTATCAAATAATTCAGAAAAATTAAAAATAAAAAAAACAATTTTTTTTCCAAAATTTAAAAAAATTCAAAAAAAAAAAAACACCAACCGGTACTAAAGGTCCCCCATACCAGGGCGTGAGCTCATGCCACGTGGTGGCACTTTAGCGCCGGTTCGTGCCGAACCGGTACTAAAGGGGGGGGGGGCTTTAGTGCCCACACTTTAGTGCCGGTTCCATAACTGGCACTAAAGGCCCTTACAAACCGGTTTTAAAGCTCCGTTTTCTACTAGTGTGCCGGCCCAATACACCGAAACCAGGACTCCACCGCACCTTCGGCCCATGCCTCTTCCGGTGGGCTTGGGAAAGAGCTAAAAGGAATAAACAGCCAAAGCCCAGGCAGGTTATGTGTAGTGCAAAAATGGGCCATGTGACCGTTGGCCCCGCATGCATGGCACACCACGTGATTACGTGCAAATGAACGTTGCATGACCTGGCACTCCATCTGAGGCCTGACTTGACCAGGATTAAGGTGCAATGAAGTGTTTTTATGACCTTGATTGGAGCCCTCTTGAATGGGTCCTGACAATCGTTCGAAAACAGATCTACCATCCCAGACCACCGCGGAATAGCTCCGATAATCACCGGAGTGAGGAACAATGGCCTTGCCAGACCTACCCACTAAGGTCCATTATTTGTCAAGCTCAGCATAGTACAGAGCTTCTTCCCGTTGCCAATTTGGGCCACCGAAGTTCCAAAGGCTAAAAACCAACTCAAAATCCTTCTCAACAATTTTACTCACATTATAGATCTCAAAACCCACAGCTTTTGAAGCAACCGAGAACTTGAATGACCTTTCCTTCAGAAAGCGGACACGAAAACTTTGGGCATAGCACCCAAACATGGCAAGAAGAGAAACACTAACTGTGTGCACATTAAGCCTGAAAGAAGCACGGGTAAATGAAACCACCATGGTGAATTCCTTTTGATGAAAACCCGGAGAGAAGACCATCAGGTGACCAAACTTGGCCCGCATATCCGCTTGAAACTTGTTCCCAAGATCAAAGTTGAGGTCAAAGGGCGCCATATCGAGGAGAGGGGTGGCTACTAGGGCCGGAGTGGCCACTGGTAGGGGGAAGGTGTGGCCGCCGGGGCCGGAGTGGCCACCGGCGCAAGGTGGGTGGAGCTAGGTGGGAGGAGGAGCTAGGTGGGAGTAGGTGTCCTTGGCCTCCTGTTAGTCCGGCGTCTCCTCCTAGAGCCATGCCGTCCGGGGACGGCAAGTCGCCAAGCAGGCAGGCGGTGAGAAGTAGTAGAGATCGAAGCCAGCAGAACATAGGGGAATCGGGGCCTGGGACGACCCAAAATCCCAGGGTGGGCCGGCCCACTGTGGGCACCCTGTAGAGATACACAGCCGAGCAGCGAACATGCATTTTCGAAACTAATTTAGGAACATTTAGCTGACCAATTAAACAACTCTGTTTTAATAATATCAGATTCGTATTTGAACAACTAAGCTTTTTTAGCTTGATGGGTGGAGTAGGGTTATTATGACACGAAGCACGTATTCTGATCATATAGTGATCATAAAAGGGGGAAACTCTAAGCATATTTTTTTAACAAAAGAGGGTTTCCCCTCCGATTTCTATTAAAGAAACCACCATGGAACCAACATGATCAATTAAACCCTAAGCATGATCAATTAAACCGTATTGTGGCTGTGCCATGGCAGATTTGAAGCTGCAAACCGAAGAAATGATATTCAGCATCCATTGTTTGCTTCGAACTAAGAACTAAATTCTAAGAGCTGAAAAGAAAGTAGAGTAACCAAGTTAAGATCTATTTTCTGGTTGAGATCAAAAAGTTGAGGAGATATGAAGTACCACCTCTCTTGCGGCGCCGTGTAGGCATCCGGGGTGCGATGGCTGTCGGTGGCGTTGAAGCAGATCTGCGACGATAGATGGGTGCATCGGGGGATAAGTCCCGTTGCGGTGGAAGAGAAGGTCGTGTGAGCAGCCCTGGCAAAGAGGACGACGGCGCCGATGAAACGAGAGGAAGCGATGCAAGGGTATTGGTCCGTCGCCGTGGATGAGAAACGTCCATCTCTAGCGATGGGCACGCGGTCTTAGTAGGCGCCCGGCATGGTGGAGGACGGTGGCGATGGATGTGGTGGAGGACGGCGGCGATGGATGGGGTGGCGGACGGAGGCTGGTGTGGGGACGGGGTGTTCTAGCGCGGACGGTGTATGAATCGGAAAATGGAGGGAGAGGTACGGGGAACCATGATTTTGGGACGCGCCTGTCTGAAATATGGGAAAGTTACGAACTTAGCCCCCGTTTAAAATTTGGACGTCTCGTCGGTTGGGGATAGGATGGTAATCTCGCATCTCGCCAATATTTGCCCAGAGCGATTTCGGGTGAGGAGAGGGTGGTTGGCGCCCACGGTGTATGAACGGGGCTGATAGGTAGGGCGGTTGTGTCACGTCTGAGTGAAGTTACAAACCTGCCCTTATTGAAAATATTTGCCTACATCGATTTCGGCCTAGCCGAGTTTGTTTTGCCGCCCACCATGTATGAATGGGGAATGGAGGGAGAAACAGAGGTCTTTCGGACGATCTTGAATCAAATGTGTTTTCTCGCCCATGTTTGACGCCCACAATGTCGGAATGGGCTCAGAGGCGGTCGTGTCACGTCTAACTGAAGTTACTAACCTACCCCTATTTAGAGCAGTGAAAATCGGCCGATGGATTGTCCGTCTAATGGGTAGACAGTAATTTCCATCTCCCAAACACTTGGCTTCGGGCAGCCGATATGGGAGTGGACATTTTGCCGCTTCTTTTGAATTTTGGGACAATAAGCATCCACGTTTACCCTGGCAACTAAATTCGAATCCATTTTGTATTCCTATATCAATCTTTATAAATCATTCTACGTGTTATTATATATCTTCAAAAGGATGACAAAGATGTATTCCACTGTCATATATGAATATGGTTTACAAATGTCGATACTCAAATCACAAGCTAGTATCCAGTTTAAGGTGAATTCAAATATTTGGAACACTTCATGTCCAACTCAAATATCACAAGCAGCATAATGTGTACTCCCATTTAGATATGTACACAAGCGATGTATCAAGATTCAAATACCGAGTCAATCAACCAAGAATGTACAGAACTAATAGACATATAAACACTAATAGAGTATATGGATCAATAATATCAACTAACATACATAAGCCAGGCCGCTGTACTTTTTTTTTGCTACAACGGCATCCTTTTTTAGCCAGCATCTTGGCCCTTTCTGATGCATGCCACTTATGGTCCATCTATACTACTACCATTGCTGAATGCACATTCAGCCCGATTGGCATATTTGTAGGTCTGGCACAGCAATCCAAATGAAATGTCTCCGAGTCTTATCGACTAATACAGACTTGTGCTCAAATAAAATTACAAACCAAAAAACCAAAAAAACAATTATTACAAGATCTCTAAAACAAATGGTTTGATTGGTTACATGAACAGACAACACAAAGGTTATTCAACGATGGAAAGAACATTTCACCTATGATTTACCAAGTAGGAATTTAATTTCCTTTTTTCCTTCAGGATCTTAACAATCTGGTCAGTCTCAGCTTGCTTCGTTTTGAAATCCACCAAATATTTAATGGTTGTCTTGAGTACTGCTTGTGATTGTGCTGTTTGCTTTCTCAACATGTCAACTTCATCTCTAAGTGCAGAAGCAGAATATCTTTCTACCACTTGTTTAGCCTCTAGAGCATCAGCAGTTGGCAATTCATAATGCACGATTGGGCAGGTGCCACTGCTGTGTGATGATGCAACGTCCATGGTGACCTCACTCTTTGATCTTGGGCTAACCTGTTTTGCCATTAAAGTTCCGATTGGATTCAGAAAAGTTGAAGTTAGCAAAACATCTCAACTGGGAGTTATAACAGCAAACCAGTTAAACAAACAAGGAATTAAAGGGTTTCAATTGGATGCTGAAAAGTAGTTTTAACATCATTGTAACCCGCGGTTGCAGCAGCAAAGCAGTTAAACAAACAAGTAAATATTTAAGTTAAGGCAAACAACTAATTCTTAACAGTAAGTATCAAACACATATATAGGCGCAGTCTACAATATGATTAATAGGCTGTGACATTATGTAATCACTAGCAAACTAAATTAAGCCAAGCAACGTAATTGAACAATTTTGCAATAAGTGGCTAACTTAAATTTCGAGAAGCAGGTAACTGAACTTACGCTAGTTCTTTGTACAGGCACACTACAACTTCTTTTTCGCTTACAGGGTTGTACGAAGGAGTCCATGGCATCAATTGCTTGGATACGCAGTCCCAATACTTCTTTCTTCCCACACTGCATTGGTAAGTCGAATGGTTAATCTGGTAAGATGGTGCATCCTTGATATGTTATATGAGGATGTGTAGTCAGACTAGTCGTAGCCATACACATCACACTGGCTTTTACTGTATATTTCATGCGATTACTTTTGGCATATCGAGATCTAAGCAATCTACAATAGGATGAAAAGACTGGCATCCTTTACATTATTGGTGAACTCAGTTCATAGAAACAAGCAATTCAACCATTCTATGGGTAAATCAAAAGCGCCACTGGAATATTTTTCACTACCCAATCATACACACGAAAAGGGGCGACTCCACCATAGGGGCTGGTATGGGCGGCCGCCTCAGGGGGCTGGAAAGTGTGCACCTAGTTTGAGTCGTCCAGGTTGGCCCAGGCTAGTTTTGTTTGTCCCAACGCACGAGCAGGCAATGTAAAAAATCAAGAAAAATGTTTCAATTTGGATGGGCCAATAACATAAGTGCAAGGCAGGCCCTATAGCATGCTCGCAGCCCAAACGAGCGCCTCCCATATCGATCGACAGCAGGAAAAATCCCAATTGATTCACTCCAGCCTCCAGTCTGGTTTGCTCCTAACCTAGCCGCCGCTGGACAGACCGACATAGCACTTCCTCGCGCCCTCGTTGGAGGGCGGTCGCCGGGCTTCAAGCGAACGGAAGGACAAGAAGATGAAGATCCAACCCTGGGTGTAGCCTGCATGGGAGGCAGCGGCGGCAGCACGGGCATGGCATCAAGCTTGCACAAATGGACAGTCGTAGCTTGCAAGAGTAGCATGCGCAACGAGCAGGTACATCACATCCCTGATTATATCTAATTCAACTCTTCAATTTCTGGCCAATAGTTAAACCTGACGGTGTTGTAAAACTGCTTGTATGTAGTGAATCTATGAGAAAATGAAACCAATTTCTACTTATTTTATAACTCCCCCAATCAATACTGAACTGACTGAATCTGGTGTATCTAATCAAGTTTTTGATGCAAACATACAAGCTCATGTTGTTCTTGAGCCTAAAGTGTCTAACGAACACACTTCTAATGAAGGATTTGATGCAAACATTTTACATGCTCCTGGTGATGAACATATAGTTTCTAATGAGGGATCTAATGCAAGAATTTTGCATGCTCATTGAAGGATTTAGTGTCTAATGATGATCTACTATGTTGAGAGAGACAGAGATTTGCAGGCATTGATGACAAGCAAATTATAGTGCATTTTCATAGCTTGACGAAACGTCGAGGTCATCTACCAGAAAGTCCCCGTATCATGACAACATAGCATAAATACTTTTCTAATCTGCTGTTTGAAACTATTGGCATACTTGTGTAGGATAGATATATTGACATGCAGTTTGAAACCATAGATTTCGTTCAGTCTGACTCTGACTTTAAATTATACGACGATCGATATAAATAAGCGGAAATAATAAGCGTTGGATTTTAAGAATGGCAATCGAGCGTTTTCATAACAAATTTAGATTCGCGATGGCGGCGGGCGTCTTGCGGTGGAAGCGGCTCCTCTGCCGTGCTCGTGTGTCGTCAGACCCTTGACCGGCGGCGGCGGCGTCTTTGCGCCGTTGTTGGCGTACTCTGGGCGTTAGCCTAGCTTCAAGGAAGGCCAAAATGTTCGGACTTGAGCGAAGTCCTTGGCGGGAGGAGGCGACTGGCGTTGGTGCAAGGAAGCGGTCGATGGCGGCCTTCCATGCTGCTAAGGGGGGCACTTGCACCCGAGCGGGGACAGGCGTTGTCAATGGCGGCGGAGACATTCTTGTCGCTGAGCACCTTGCGGGCACACTGCGTCGATCTGCAGCGCGGCGCATGCTTTAGCAGTGTGCGAACGGCAACGCAGGCGTGCGCCTCGATGCTGCAGCGCGCGCATCTGTTGGCGGCGCAGGCGACGCGGCGTGAAAGTCGACGGGGACCTCATGGAACCCCGTGGGATCAAGCTCGGTGACAATGTGCGGCTCGCAACCCATCAATGCCACGGGGATGAGCGCTGCCGCAGTTGGGGCGACGGGAGCCAGAACGGGAGCGGGGACAGGCGCGACGTCTTCCCGCAAGGCCAGTTCAAGCTCGTCCCAAAGCGCCTTATGTTCTTGAGACTCCATCTGGGTGTCTTCCTCAGGAAACTGGAACACTAAGGGCAGACCATCGTGATGCGGCATGGCGTTCGTTTAGGTCAGGCTAGTTGGAGGTAGACGACAGGAGAATTGGAGAGGAAGAGAGAAGATTGTAGCGATACCGGGTAGTGCGGGGTTGATTTGAAACTGCGGCGCCGGCGACATTAGAAGTGGGAGCAGTTGGGAAGGGCTCGCCTCCTAGTGAGCTTGCACAGTGGTCTGCTCGCACGCCTCCCTGTCAGCCGGCGCAGTGGTCTGCTCGCACGCCTCCCGTCTACTCATCACACGCTTGCTTGGACGGCACCTGCCGATGAGAAGCGGGGACTCGTGGCGGCACCAAACGCCCACGGTTTCAATAGTGAAAACGTTCGCCTTAACGTGAGAGGTCTTCGTTCCAAAATACCTTGGCTCTTCATTTGTGCAACTTGTCATAAGCAGCTTGTCTCAAATTGAAGAATAAACTTACGAAGTAATATTTTGTGCCATATCACGTGACCATGCTCAGTTTCAAGAATTCCTGCTCACTTTTGGATTTTCTGAAATTTAAGATCCAGGATTAGAAACAATATCATAACCTGCATCATGCAATAAATTTTCAAGCCGTACATCTGTCCTGTTGTATTTCTTAGGAAAGGATTTGGTCAAACATTTTGCTTAGTTAGACTTCAGACAAGTTATATATGCACGAGTAAAGGATAATCCTTCCATACCGATTGCATTGCACGATATATTAACTCAAGTACTAGGCAGGAACAAACGGGCTCAATTATGTGCTCATCCTGGTGTAGTAGTAGTAGTACTAGGCAATGCAGTTGACGGGTGACCTTGACAAGCGGCGACCGAGGGAATTGAACCGTGCTCGGCACGGTAGGTAACGTTGTCTAGTTACTAAAGCATCCCTCCGTTGTTCATCGGTAGTCATTATGGACCGGGGACATGAGGGGAATTTCCTAGGGCTGGAATTCTGGCTGCCAGATATTTCGACTTGAAACGCTGAGGCTCGAATGGTTGGGGTTGCCTAATGTGCGTACCACTCACGCCACCGAAGGACACGAGCTCGGTTTTTTTTATTTTTTTATTTTTTTAGGATCAACACGAGCCAAGGTCTGGCTGGTACGCCGTTGGGTCCTACCATTCGAGAATACGAAAGGAAACTTTTAAATTGCCGAACGAATCTATGTGTATTACAATACCTGTATTTTCCTTGCAAATACTAATCTTAACGTGATAGTTGATTTATGACGAGTTGTTGAGTTAGAGTGAGTTTGTGATATAGTGATCTCAACGTGGATTTCACATTTCATGGTATCCCTAGTAAGTTTTCCAATGCAAATTCAAATTTAAAAGATGAACAATATGGAGGTGAGAAAACTTTGTATGTATCAAGCATATGACCACACACACACAGACACACGCATACGAACACAACAACAATCCAATAAGTATAGTGCATCTATTTTTCCAAACCATGCACGTATGACACGAATTCAAAAATACTCCTTCTATTCCTAGATATTAGTCTTTTAGAGAGTTCAACAAGTGACTACATACGGAGCAAAATGAGTGAATCTAGACTCTAAAATATGTCTATATACATCCGTATGTGCCAGTCCATTTGAAATCTCTAAAAAAACTAATATTTATAGGAACAAATGAGTAAAATGTAAGACATGCATGGTCCTCAGTTCAATATCTAAAATGAACATGAGATTGAAACATGAATATTAAGTCTAGTACTACAGTACATGCAAATGTTGTGTTTAGGCGGAGCTATGATTGTCGGGGGTCAACCCCTCAACCTTAGATAAAATTGTGGAACTCTGTTTAGGGTTGTTTAGATTATATTTGTCCCCACCCTCCCAACCACCGATTGGTTGTGCACCCCCCACCCCTCCTCCCCGGGAGAATATCATGTTCCCCCATACCTTAGATGCTATATGCCGATACGAGTTGCTTGGAGCTTGTAGATCTGAGATATAGCAGCTCACATGATGTGTCTTAATATTTTAACAGGAAACCTTGATGTGACACTCCAAAATTTTTGTTGTTTTTGTTTTCAGCAAAAGCCTTGCTTTGTTTGAAGAAGGTCATTTAAACCCTTCTTAAAAACCTCTCTTCCGAGTTCTTCTCAAAAGCATTTCTTGGATTTATTTTCTTCTAAAAAGAAACCTTTTTGGTTTTGGGCTATTCCTTGGTTTTGATCCATCCTTGGTTTTACCATGCCTCTTGTGGTAAATTTCTCCCAAAACCCCTCCTTCCACTTTAGGGCAATCCAAACATTCTGTCCCAACAAGTTAAATCCATTTTAGGATTTTTATCCTTTTGTTTTTCTCCCCAAAACAATTCTGCCATTATTTCTAAGCCTAGATGCTCTACAAAGGAAGTGCTTAATTTCCTTTGAGTTTTGATCTTAAACCAACTCCTCTGGATAGTCCTTAGTACCCACAACCTAGAGCCATCAAGATCCACTCTTCCTCTTTTCAAAATTTTCAAAATTCAACCTCTGCAAGTTTGGACCAAATTCATCATTTTTGGTGAAATTCATATCTCCTCTTCCCCAAAAATTCTACCAAAATTCAGGCAGCCCTCAGATGCAATGAGAGACCACCACACCAAAGATCCGCTCAAGAAAAATTTCCCACATGCCAAAATCATTTCGTCGAACAGTTGGCCGGCACTGTTCCTGTGCACTTTCAGAAAGTTCAGAGTTGTAGTGTCGTTTTCGTCAAAGTGTTGGCACTGATCGCCCGTGCACCCTGGCGCTTTGCGCACGACCTCTTCCCCCTGGCCAGAGCACCGCACGCATGCCTGGACGGACGCAGGCGTTGGTGGCGGTGAGCATCTTCAACGCCGGCAGCCTCTGCGGTTGCAGGGCCACCCGTGGTGGCCGAACGGAGGCTGCTCCGGCTCGCAACGCCGTTCTGTGCCGCCCATTGCGCCCTAGCCCTCCGCGTGGCCTCATGCATGCCAGCGCACCCCCGCAGCACCGTCGCCGTGGCCCGGCAAGCACAGGGCGCACCCTCTGCCGCCGACGGGCCCGCGCCGCCCTGTTCCGTCGAATCCACCGGGGCTCCTAATCCGAGCTTGTTTAGCGTCAAAGCGGGACGGTGGAACTCACGCTGCGCCCCACTCCCTAAACCTCCCGACCAAGCTCTGCGCCGCCCGTAACCATCGCGGAGAAGTCCGTTCCACGGCCACCGCCTCGGATCGCCTATAAAAGGAGCCCGAGCTCGCTCTCGCGCACACCACCACCTGAACCTCACCAACACCACGCCAAGCTTCTAGGAGGACCTCGAGGAGGTCTCCTCCCCCAACTCCGGCCGTCTCGATCCGCCTCGGCCACCAGCTTGATTCACTGTGGTGAGGCCATCTCCGACGCCCAAACCTCGTCCGTAGCCTTCTCTTACACCTAGTGCTCTAACCCCCACCTCAATTCGATCCTTGCAGCCCTCCTCGGCGAGATCCATCAACGCCCGAACCACCGTCCGCGGAGTTGAGACCGCCGTCAGCGTGGTGCTCATCGGCGACCCTCCACCACCCACCGATGCGGAAGGACATGGTGAGCACGTTGGTAATCTCGATCCTCTGCCTCGCCGTAGATCGCCGCCGGCGATCACATGACCCTCGGGCGCCAAATCTCTGCTCTCGTTTTCAAACCCGGCGGTGGGTCCTCCCGTCAGCTTTTCCTCTTTTGAATCGTTTTCAGAAGCGCCGGGCAAAATCGTCTTCCCCCTTTGGATCTGGCGTATTCGAGAGTGAGCGTTTTCATTTTATAGAAAACCACAGGAAGTTTACGTTTCATTACTGAAAGGTCCTGGACTAAAATACTAATAACTTTTAAAGCAGAAGAGTATTTTGATTAATTCTTTTCTGTCCTCTTTGAAATTTTGTCTAGTTTTTATCAGATTTATTTGAAAATATTTGGACCAACTTTCTGTACTCCACAGTATTTACGTTAAGCGCGTGTATTTTTGTTTACGTAGATACCGAAGGAGGTGACGGAACCCTTGAACTTCACGAGCTAGACCCGACTACTCTGAACCAGGCAAGCAAAGTTTGAACTTTTGATATGATGAGTGTCTGAGCATGTTTGCATTATTTTTGTATCATGGCACGTTCACGAGCATTTCGATGATAGTTTATCTCATGAGCATCGTGGCAAATGGGCTCGGTAAATCCATGAGTTTTTGGAAACCTGTTGCATGGCCATGAGTTGGCATGAGTGTGGGTAAGATGGCAGTGTTGTAGCATGCCAGGCTTATGCCATATCGTTGACCGGTGTCAACATAAGTCGATCAGTTCCGTCAGTCCTCCCTTCCGTACTACCACTGTTTCCCGCAAGGGAATACGGCAATGAGTTGCAAACCACTTCTGGTATACACCAAATTGAGAGGCGGGATGAAGGTTCCATGGCCTGGATTAAAGCCTTTCATCCGGTCGGGGGCATGGGTGTTTCGGTTGGGACGAGAGGGGCACCCCTTAGAGCGCGTAAATAAATTTGATCCCATGCTATTGAGATTGTGATCTCCCGTCTCAAAGTTTTTCTTAAGCGCTGTCTAGGGTGATTCTGGCAGCGTGAGGTATGATAGGTGTGTACTAGCTAGTTGTGTTTCCTCTGAAATACCGTAAGCGGAACTAGTCCTTCGTGAATACGAAATCCGTTGGCTGTGGACAAATTTTGGTACAAACTCTGCGAGTCAAAATTCTTGAATTCATCTTATTCATATCCAAGTACCGTGTTCATCTCATCTTGTCGAGTGTCGGTCTCGGTGGCAGGGAACTCCACGAGAACCATTTGAGTATCAAATGTTTATTTTCACAATGAATAGACTAACCCGCTTATTGTCTTGTGATGAATATTTTCCGTGAGCACTATATCATGTCAGTTGTGAACAATGTATTATAAGCCCTTTCTGTGATGTCGCTCAGACGTCCGACTGCGGCATTGTTCTTATTTTCATTATAAGCCCTTTCTGTGATGTCGCTCAGACGTCCATTGCGGCATTGCTATTACTTTCATTATAAGCCCTTTACGTGATGTCGCTCGGGCGTCCATTGCATGACATTGTTGTTACTTTCATTATAAGCCCTTTACGTGATGTCGCTCAAGCGTCCATTGCGGCATTGTTGTTACTTTCATTATAAGCCCATTACGTGATGTTGCTCGGGACGTCCATTGCTGACGCATGTATTTTATTTCAATATAAGCCCTTTATGAGGTGTCGCTCGGGCCTTGATTGTGGCATGTTTTGCTTATTTATTCACCCTTGACGTCGCTTGGACACCGATCGGTTTGAGTTTATCTTCTTTGGGTTTTGAGCGGACTACGCCGATTCCCTTCTTAATTATTTTGCTATACTGTTTTAATTGAGCATTGTTAAGATTAACCATGTCGCATTCATGCATTCATTTGTTATATCTTTTGTCCGAACTGTGTTGCGAGTACTTTCATAGTACTCACCGGCTTATTGATTTGGCCAGATCTTGACGAAAGCGATCTCATGGATGAAGAGTTCGATGGCGAGTCCGGCGCCTAGAGAATCCCGGTCAGTCTCGTCGACCCTGGACTAGTCATTGTGATATATCCGCTCGCTACCCAAATAAATTCATCGAGCCTCACCTCGGCTCGATGAGCCGCCGATCTGATAGACTTATTAACTACCCCGCTGTGTTATTCCACCAACCACTCATATCTCGAGTCAGTAGTATTCCCACCCCTCACCTTTGAGTCATATCCGCCACTATGTATAACTATTGGCGTGTTGTAATAATTGGTTGGGCATCTTCAGTCCGACCCCTGTAATATTGTAATGCTACTGGCTTATGGTATAAAAGTTTTTTCAACCGGTATGAAGGATTTTCCTCATATTGGACTTCATAGGTCGGTTGTTCAATAAATATTTTTACTGAAAAACCGGTCGTGACACTTGATTAGTTTGAGAATTGCACATAATTTGTACAAAAACTACTCAGATGCCCTTGGATCCCATATCCAACGACCTCAAAGCTCGTATCACCGTAGCGTCTAAGATGAAGGAGGACATCATATTCTCCTATATGCAAGAATATCATGTGCTACCACACCTTAGATGCTTTGGTGATACAAGCTCTTCGAAGTCGCTGGATTTGTGATCCAACACCTCCTCGGTGGTTTCAATGGTTTTTTTGAGAAAAGCCCCAAAAGAGTTCGCCCCGCTTACAAGCACAAAGACTGCTTTCGAGATGCCATTGGATCTTAGATCAAAGCGACCTCGGCTTCGTATCACCGTAGCATCCAAGCTGCGATAGCACCTTATGTTTTCTCGCACAATAGTATATGAGGTGCTCCCTTTTGCGTAGATTCTATGGTGATACGAGTTCACCGAGATCTAACGGCCTGATGGGAGGTTTGATTGCTTTTGCAATATCTGACTGATAGAGTTTGGGAAATGCGAGAAAGTACAAGTACTACGCATGTGCCATCTGATCACTGATCAGATGACCTAGATGCTCATATCACTGTAGCGGGTAATTAAGCTACGGGGAGCACCTAATATGAGCAACGAGGAGCCATTGGATCGAAGATGCAGCGGCACACACGAGGCCTGAATGTTTTATTTGCAAAAAAACCTTTGGAGAGTTTGGAAATTGCGCATAATTACAAAGACTGCTCCCAAACCATTGGATCTCACTTCCAACGGTGTAAAAACTCATATCTAAGCTGCGGGGTGGATGTGATATTCTATGCCGCTGTCATTTTTGTTCGTAAACTTGCAAAATACGTGTAACTCGTGCCGTTACTTGTCTAACCGCGCAAAGTGTTTGTTCAAAAAAAACCATCCTACACTGAAATATCGGAACAACACACGGGGGGCCCACTTTTCATTAATCAAATTTGGACCTAAAACTAACAAATCTGAAAGAGGAGATTCGAACTGGCAACCTGGACTAAAAAGCATAGGTCGATATCCTGAAACAACAACGGTTGTTGGCTTTGTCCCATAACTTGATTTTATACAGTATTACGTTGAGTAGAGTAGAGGAGTGCCTCGTCAACACTTGCATGACCGTTGTCTCACTTACTGGTGGGTCCCAGGTCTGCGATCTCAATCTCTCTTCTCTCCATCGTCTAACCTTTGCACAGGCACACACAAAGAGCGGGGCGCTAGCTTGCCGTGGTGTTATTACAACAACAACAAAAAGCTTGGAAAATAGAAGAATCGCCTAGAACAAGAGACGTTGTGGCTGGTCGAGACGGAGCTAACCACATCTATCCTCCGTGTCACATTTGCATGATGAAGCTGTGTGGCTAGTGGGGTGTTTTCGACCGACTGGCTGGGTCCTGAGGTCGAACCATAGGTACTAGAGTTACTGCCAACATCTGATACAGTACTCCCTCCGTCTAGGTGAGTAAGTCACCGTGACCAAGGAGGAGGGGAAAACGAGAGACCTTAATGTTTATTTTCTAATTAATAACATTGCATGCAACGAACTAGCCACTGCATGTCGTGTTTGGTAGTCTCAAATCACTAAAAGCATGCACACCCCTCATCTCTTATTGGTTGATTTGTCAAGAAACAAGAAACGAGATAGAAGTTAATGCACCGCGCCTAAGTGTTTTGGGATTATTTGATTTTCGTAAGATGACTTACACACCTAGACGAAGGGAGTATATTTTTACACGCACATTTTTCCTCTGTGCCGAGGCGTGGCACACCCTCTTATCTTGGTTTTTGGGGTCCTCCCGGGTGGTGCATATATATTCTTCTGGCGTGGGGCCGCCCTACGCGTTTTCTGGGTCCTCCTCGGTTGTAGCACCGAAGCAAGAAAATGAGTCGTCAAATCACGAAAGACCACCTTTCCCGCCGAGTACATCAGTGAAGCACGGTGGCTAGCTAGTTGGGCTAGTTAGACCGATTAGTTAGGCCGCCACATTTTTTTTTTCACCTTTTTTATCTACTTGCGGCAGGTAAATTTAAATATCCACCGCGGCGTTGCTCTGGTGTTTGGGTGCGGCAGGATTTTTAATTTTTTGATTGACGGGAGCAGGTGCGGAAGGATTTTTAATTTTTTGATTGACGGGAGCAGGCACGGCAGCAATTAGTCACAATGACTCCGCCTGTAAAACCCACTGCTCCCTAATGTCAGAAGTCGTCGACTGGTGTTTTACCGTGGTGAAAACCAAAAGATTCCCCGCTCCTCGGCCGGCTCCCTCCGCCTTCTCGTAGATTGCATTGCCTTTCAGTTGTTTTGCCCCCTTTGCTTCCTCTCCCCATTGCTTCTACTGGTGCCATGGCATGAGCAGATCATGGAGTCCGAGGTGAGGCGCCTGACTCAGGAGCTCCATGCCAAGGATGCGGAGCTCAGGGCCAAGGACGTGGAGGTCCGTGAGCTCAAGTAGGAGAGGAGTGCCATGCTCCTCCATTATGTGCGGGAGTTCCTGGAGCTTCAAAACCGGCAGGCGTCCACCACAAAGATGCTCGAGGCGTTGGCGGCGTTGCTGCAGAAAGCGGGAGATACGATAGGACGTCAGGGGAGCCGGCTGGAGCGCGAGCGGGCCGATCGTGACGAGGTCCAGGATCGCCTCAACCACTTGGTGAACCAAGTTGCCAAGCACGTGTTGCTACTGCGTGATGCCTACTGTCGTGCCAGCGCGGCGATGCCTGCCGTCGGGCTAAACCCGTTCGACCACCCGGTCGACTTCAACAAGCGGCGGCTTCCTGACTTGGTCTCCTTCTTCACCTATATCTTCGAGGAGCTGAGCCGTCTCTGCACGATGGTGGGGGCTGAGCTGGACAAGGAGGGGTTGCGGGCTGCCGTCGCTGTTGCCGGGCGAATCCTTTCAGGGCTCCGTCACCTGAATCCATTCGTGCCATTGGACGCCGTCTTTGACAAGCTGGCTCCCGTGGACCGGGAGTGGGCTCTGCGGGCGGTTGCACCCTGCATCACCAACGTCGTGCGCCTCGAGAACCACAGGGACTACGGTAGTGTTTAGGCGCCCTCTGCATGGGCATGTCCATGTCTCGGCGCAACATGACCGTCAGGTCCAACTCAGATGGTGCAGATCAGTCACTGTAGCACAAAGCGTGTGGGTGTGTTTGGTTGCATTCTCATCTCAATATAGTTGTGTCGTCTTCGTGTATTTTTGTTAACCTACTAGTGTGGACTCGTGCACCCTTCATGCACTCTGCCAAACACCCAAAAGTGGGTCGAGAAGGGAACTTTTGCTCCCATCCCGTGCACCCTTCATACGGAATTCCCCTTCATACACCCTGCCTAACACTATTCGTGCTTCATATGGTTCATGGAGTACTGTAGCACCGTACTCTCCGTGCGCTGTAGACCTACTTCTGTTAACATTGATCTCACCGTTCATTCTCGACCGGACAGTCGAAAAAGCGGTAATATGTTACATATAGGAGTAGTTGACATGCGCACAACATCATTTGTTATCGTCATATCTTACTACACTAGCAACAAGATTGTCTAGTACTGACGTATGAACCACTGCACATGCCTAGTAGTCTGAGCACATGTATGTTCAAGTGGCTGCCGTGTTTAGCACTCCTCTGTCGAAGAGTGGGAGCAGCTTGTTGTAATCATTTTTTAAATCGGAAAAACAGTGGACCACGATCTACCGTGCGGATCCTCCTCTAGCCATGCGCTAAATTACTCACTTTCGCTAACGTGTGGGACAGCCAGCACCTGGGTCCACCAGCCATGCACTAAATTACTCCGTAGTAGAGTGATGGTAGACTACCCAGATCGAAGCGCCGCAGTAATGCCCAATGAGCCGTCAAATCACAAAACCCCCTCCTTTCCAGCAGTAAGTTGGACGGACGAAGCAACCATCATTTCGCTCTTCTCTCTCAGCTTCCTCTCTTGAAGAAGCCCCCCCACTCGCTTCGCTTCTCCCTCATCTCGTTCCTCCTTTCACTCTTATCTCTCAGCTTCCTCTCTTGGATGGACGCTATAGCACCGGCCGACGTGATGTCTATGGCTTTGGCCAAAACCGTCGAGTCTCATAGTACGAAAGCATAAGCACCCAATTGAGACTTCTGGCAGACAAGCTCAAAGCCATCGCCCTGTCCAAGCCCCCGAGGAGTCTGGATTAGGGGTGTCCGGCTAGCGGACTACCATCATCAGCCGAACTATCATTTGCCGGACTATCATCATCGACCGGACTCCAAGTCTATGAAGATACAAGATTGAAGACTTCCCCCTGTGTCCGGATGGGACTTTCCTTGGCGTGGAAGGCAAGCTTGGCGATACGGATATGTAGATCTCCTACCATTGTAACCAACTCTATGTAACCCTGGCCCTCTCCGGTGTCTATATAAACCGGATGGCTTTAGTCCGTAAGACAACAATCACAACAACCCTTACAATCATACCATAGGCTAGCTTCTAGGGTTTAGCCTCCTTTATCTCGTGGTAGATCCACTCTTGTAAACATCCACAATATCAATATCAATCAAGCGGGGCGTAGGGTTTTACCTCCATCAAGAGGGCCCGAACACAGGTAAACATCGTGTCCCTTGTCTCCTGTTACCATCCGCCTAGGCGCACAGTTCGGGACCCCCTACCGAGATCCGCGGTTTGACACCGACATTGGTGCTTTCATTGAGAGTTCCTCTGTGTCGTCACCGATAGGCTTGATGGCCTCTTCAAACAAAAACGACGCAGTCCTTGGTGAGACCTTTCTCCCCGGACAGATCTTCGTATTCGGCGGCTTTGTACTGCGGGCCAACTCCCTTGGCCATCTGGAGCAGATCGAAAGCTACGCCCTGGCCGTCAGGTCAGGTTTGGAAGCTTAAACTTCACGGCCGATATCCGCGGGGACTTGATCCTCGATGGATCTGAGCCACAGCCGAGCGCGCCGCGCTGTCACGATGGGCATGACCTAACTCTGCCGCCGGACAGCACCTTGGAGGCCGCACCCGGATCCGCTCCGACTCCTAGTCCGGAGTCGATCGCTCGAATCGAGGACGGATGGTTGGACACCGCCTCGGGAGCCGCAATTCCTATGGCGATGGAGCCGAACACTTACCTTGTCCGACGTAAAGCCCATGACTCCGAGTTGCCGAACTCCCTGCCGGACTCCGAACCTCCTGCGCCCCTGCCAGTCGAATCCGATTGGGCGCCGATCATGGAATTCACCGCTGCGGACATCTTTCAGCACTCGCCCTTCGGCTATATCATAAATTCATTGAAGCATCTCTCGCTATCCGGAGAGCCTGGCGAACTACGGCTGGGGCGGTTGGGGCAGCGGATGATGAAGAAATTCAGATCCCACCACCACCCACTTCGTAGCCACCGTCGGCGATTTAACGGCGTGCTCGACTACGACTCCGAAGACATCGGCGGTATGGGCGGCGATGCGGAGACTACCAGAACCAGTGCCTACGAGGACCTTTGGAAAACCACCTCGTCATATGACATATACATGGTGGACACCCCAAAAGATGGGGACGGCGAAGAAGCAGCAGAGGCGATTCCTAAAGAAACAGCCCAGCGCCCGGCGTCGTGGCGCCGCTCTAAATCCGCCACAGCAAGAATGGAGATTCCGGCACGGAGATAATAACACCCGAGAAAGTGCGAAGACAACTCCCTCCAAAGACGATCCAGCGCGGGAGGAGGCGAAGCAAGCCCTCGGGAGAGGCGGCGAGCGATGGTCGAGGATGACAACTATTTACCTCCCTCCGGAGGCGAGGCAAGCCTCGCGACAGCAATTTGTCGTGCACGAGGATCCCGTCGAGCAAGAGCGTTTTAGGCGCAGGCTAATGGCCACGACAAACAGCCTAAAGAAAAAGCAACAACAGCTTCAAGCTGATCAAGACCTCTTGGCCGAGCGGATGGACCAAGGTCCTCGCGGCGAAAATCTGAACTCGAGCGCCCCTCCAAAAGTTACCCAAAGCGCAAGTTGCTCCCCGATTAGAGGCAGCATCACCAGCGCTGTCGGCAGACCGACCACCCCGTGGCGCGATAGAGAGGCGTGTAAGCCCTCCACGAAAAACCGTACCCGACATCGCTGTAAAAAGCAAGAAGCGCGGGGAACGCGCGGACTTGCGAGATATATTGGAGGACAAGGCTAGACAATCCAGATCTATCTATGGATCACTTGGGCGCCCACGACCCACGCGAATACCGTCGCACGGATACAACTACTCGGCGGGCCGAACACAGCGCACAACGCTCTCTCGAGCTATGTCGCGATATTGCTCAATCTGAGGCGCCAGACACCCACTATGCTTCGCGGCGAAGTAATGGATCATCAAATCCTGAAGGGTTCAAACCCGTTAATATCGAATCCTCGATGGCACAACAGACCCAGCGGTCTGGATTGAGGATTATCTTTTCCATATACACATGGCCCATGGCGGCAATTTTCACGCCATCAAATATCTCCCCTCAAGCTTAAAGGACCAGCTCGGCATTGGCTTAACAGCCTGCCCGCAGAGTCAATTGGATCTTTGGGAAGACACGGAAGCCGCATTCCTTGACAACTTCCGAGAACGCGTATGTGCGACCACGACGCAGATGACCTAAGCCACATTATCCAGCAGCGGACGAATCGGCCGAAATTGCGGACACGGTTCCTAACAAAGAAAAATCAAATCGTCATTGTCCGGATGCGGAGGCACTCGTTGCCTTCAAACATAACATCCGTGACGAGTGGCTGGCCCGGCACCTAGGACAGGAGAAGCGAAATCTATGGCAGCCCTCACATCCCTCATGACCCGCTTACATGCGGGAGAGGATAACTGGCTCGCTAAAGTAACAACCTCGGCAAAAAGCGCTGGCAGTCCGGATACTAAGGACCGCAATGGCAGGTTCGCGTCGAAACAAAACAAGCGCCACATTAGCGGCGGCGGGAATGAGAATCTGGCGATCAGCGCGGATTCGAGGCTCAAACCCGTCAGCGGAAGAAGCCATTCAAAAGAACCACTCGGGCCCGTCCAATTTGGACCGAATACTCGACCGCTCTTGTCAAATACATGGTACCCCGAAAGCCAGCTAACCATACCAGCAGAGATTGTTGGGTATTCAAGCGAGCGAGCAAATTAATCGCTGAAAACAGTGTGGGGCTACACAGCGATGACGAGAAGAGACCCGGCCGCCCGAACAACGAGAGGACAAAAGGATTCCCCCCTCAAGTTCGGACGGTAAACATGATATCATAGCGCATATTCCCAAGAGGGGCGGAGCGTGCGCTAAAGGGCGATATCTGCGATGGAGCGGTCGCCCCAAAATTTAACCCATGGTCCTCTTGCCCGATCACTTTCGATCGAAGAGACCATCCGACTAGTATCCGCCATGGCGGATTCGCCCGATGGTTTTAGACCCAATCGTTGATGGATTTCACCTCACGAGAGTCCTTATGGGCGGCGGCAGTAGCCTGAACCTGCTTTATCGAGGATACAAGTCGCAAGATGGGCATAGACCCTTCAAGGATTAAACCTACAACGACGACCTTCAAAGGCGTCATACCAGTGTCGAGGCCAATTATGCAGGCTCGATTGCTCGAAGTGGTCTTGGATCCCGGATAATTTCGAAGAGGAGTTAATCTTCGACATAGTCCCGTTCATGGCGGCTATCATGCCCTGCTCGGACGAACAGCGTTTACAAAGTTCAGCGCGGTGCCGCATTATGCATACCTTAAGCTCAAGATGCCAGGCCCTCGTGGAGTCATCACGGTCAATGGAAACACGGGCGCTCCCTCGAGCGGAGGAACATCAGCGGCTCTCGCGGCGAAGTACATAGCAGCCTGTTAAGGCAATTCGAGTCCGGCCGTTAAGCGACCGGACACAACCAAATCGCCGAGCAACATCAACCAAGACCACGGCATGTTCGTACGCAGCGAGCAATGCGGCTAACCCAGCCCTCGCGAAATTGCAAGACAAACTCTCGCGTACATAATTATGCCCTGGAGATACCATGGGCATAGGGGAAGTGCACAACCACAACAGACCAGTGCGGTTCGACCACACGGGGGCTCCCAAGTGTGTCGCTTTTTTGTTTTATTTTTCTCTTTTCTATACAGAACTCAGTCCGTGGCGAACCTGCGAACTCATGATACAACAGCCAGGGAAGGACAAAGGCGCGGCGAACACTCGGTGGTCTCCATCACGAGCATTAAATTTGTTACATACAACATTCATGGCCTACCCTGAGAGAGACGCATATAATTCGCCAATCCCTTGCTTTCCGCACTATTTGTATCATTCCGCCTTTGATAGCATATCTTCTTGAATAAAATGCAGCACTTTTTGCCTTTAATTGCATTACTTTATATACATATATGTTCATTTACAACATGTTGCACCCGTGCATCTTGGCACGGCCAAACACACCAGGGGCTTATGTCCTCCGCTTTATGGTGTGCTAAAGTCCGACACTTTCACAAGTCGGCACCCGAACTTATAGCATTATATGAATCAGCTCGAATCCTGCCTTGGGTCAATAGTTGGGTTTGCCCGGCTCCCATGTTCGGCACCTTACGTTCCGTTCTATCGGCTAAGGTAGCACTAGGAGAACCACTGCGATTGCGCCCGGTTCAGCGGGTTAACGCCTCGATGAGAAAGCTAAAACTGCCCGCACGATAAGGCGAGACTGGTCGCTGTTCGAGAGGTCCTTTCGGGTCATAAAGACCTCGCCGCTTGAGCGAAGTTCGGATTATGTCCGATGAAGGCGTGGATAGCGCCCCAATTCAGTCTTCGAATACTAGGGGCTTCGCCGAAATTTAAAATTATAGAATTCTATGGCTAAGTGAGAGTGTTCAAGCACTATAAGTCCGGTTGCCTTGTTCGTTGTGTTGGCGCCTCCTAGATGGACCCAAAAATGGGAACAAGAGTGCTCAAGTTTATCCGAACACCCCAGCACTTTCGTGGCATGGGGGCTGAAGCCGACGACTTGCCATCTCTCAGATTTAATAAGCGGCCGCCTGAAGGTAATATTTTAAATTAAACAAGCGTTTCTTAGCGCATATGAACAAAGTTTTCAACGCACAGGATAACACATTGCGAATTCACTCAATAATTACATCCCTGGGGCACTCATCCGCAATCTTGCGGGCACCCTTCAGGACAGCCTTATAGTAAAGTTCAGGCGTACGATGCTCCTTGCCCGCTGGTGGCACGTCAGTGATTAGCTTCTCCGCATCCAGCTTGCCCCAATGCACCTTTGCGCGGGCAAGGGCCCGACGAGCGCCTTCAATACAGGCGGAGCGCTTGATAGCCTCCACCCGTGGGGCGCATCCACCAGCTGTCGCCGACGAGGCCGAAGTAGCTCCGTGCATGGCCTCTCAAGCCACTGCCGGACTATGAGCCCCTTCATGGCCTGCTCGGCCACCTTGTGAAGCTCGACCAGCTGCTTCAGCTGGTCGCTAGGGGGCACCGGATGGCCGGCCTCAGCATACTGAGACCAGAAGACCTTCTCCGTTGAGCTCCCCTCCTCGGCTCGGTAGAATGCGGCGGCATCAGACACGCTGCGAGGCAAGCTCGGACTCTCGAGTCTTTGAGTCACGCTCCAACCTCTCATGCTTTTCCATGAGAGCCTGGAGCTCTTGCTGAACCACCACCACCCTCGCCTCTTGCTTTTCTCGCTTTGCCCGTTCCGTGGCCGCATTGCGTTCGGCCGCGGACACGGCCTCCTTCAGGGCCGCCACCTCGTTCGTGTCCCCTGCATTACCCATGTTATCCTTGTTATTTTTTGTCGCAACCTAAATCCTTTTCTGTAAGGTACAAATTCAAAGCGGTGTTACTCACCTTCTTTGTCTTGGAGCCGCTTCTTGGCACGGCCGAGCTCTTGCCCGGACCGCTCGAGCTCCTGCTTCGGCGCACCGACCTCCGCAGTCAGTGCGGCAGAGGTCAACAGCGCAGCCTGCAACCCATATTGACATAATTTTTTAGCAACCCTGCGTATATCTTTTTAAGATCCTCAGTCCGGCTTTTCTTTCCGAACACGAACCGAGCATCGGGGCTACTGTCTATGCGGTATTACATTGCATATTTTAACTTCTTACCTCAAAGCACGATAGAAGGCTATTGCAGGCTTCGGTCAGCCCGCCTTTGGCGAAGCTGCACCTTTGAATCACCGCACTCATAATAGTGCGGTGTTCTTCCTCGATGGGCGCGCTGCAGCGCCCCAACAATTGCCCGGCGCCTCGGTTGGGCGGAAGCCCGGCCGTCCGGTCTTGCCCTTCGATCGAAGGACCGCTGCCGGACTCTGGAACCATCTGCGGATTCCGTTGTGGAGTCGGCGCGAAGTCGGAGGCGCCTTGTGGCGCCCGAGCCTCCCCTGGTGGGTCCTTCGGGGATCCCACCTCGGCGTCTTCAGCGTCGCGCGGGGTGGAGGCGGTCGGGATGGACTCTACATCCGGCGAAGCCAACGACCGCTTCGATGAAGCGGGAGATCATCACTGGCCGGACTACAGGTAGCATGCGGTGTTAGAATGACACTATGTGACGCAGAAAAAGAAACTATAAATCATTCAGGAATTCGGATACTTACTATCTCGCCGGAGGCCTGGCCCTTGAAGGCCATTCTTCCTCGCCAACGTTGATGTTGGCAGAGCTGTCCGGGGGAATAGTCCTTCCCCTCTTGGACCTTTCGGCCTCCCCTTTTGGGGGAGCCTTCCTTTCCTCTCTCCCTCCTCTGGGAGAGGGTCCTCTTCCTCCTCCTCACTTTCGGGGAGAATCGCCCCAGTCGTCGGACACCTAAAGCAGGAGCTCTTTGGAGCACCCGTGGCCTCCTTCTTGGCCTTCTTCTCCGGCACCACGTGCGGTGCGGAACCAGCAGCCTCGCTAGACGAGCGTCTCTGGATTTTCGGCATAGGGCGGACAGGTAATCTGCTCCGCCTTCTTCATCCAGTCTGTCAAAGGAAAAGGGAAATTAAAACCGCATAGAGTCAAACTATGGAAAGCGAGTGTCCCGTAAAAGGGTAGAATCACTTACCTCGTCACCTGGCGCTGCGAGTGAAATCGCGATCTTGATCGCGGATGCGGAAACCGGCACCCTTGAACAGCACCTTCCGAGCGCCAGACGTTGTGTCGAAGAGCTTGTTCAGCGCTGGTGCTTCGGATCAAACTCCCACAGGTTTGGATGCCCGCTCTTGGCATGGGAGTATCCGCGGACGAGCATGACTTGGACCACGTTAACCAGCCTAAGCTTCTTCACCAGCTTCTTGATACAGCCCGAGTCCCGTCGGCTCCGTCGAACTAACCCACAGCAAGCCCTTCTCTTTCCGGGAGGTGAGCTGCGTGGGGATACCAGATCTAAACTCGGGGCCGCCGCCCATTTAGAGTCCGTGGCTCGGTGATGTAGAACCACCCGATTGCCACCCCTTGACGGATTCCACGAAAAGCCCCTTGAACCAAAGGACGTTGGGCATCTTGCCCAACATGGCGCCCCGCACTCCGCTTGAATGCCCTTCACTACCTTCGCTTGACATTGAAGGTCTTGAGCCTAAGCGAAGTGGGGCTGGATGAGAGGAAGGCCTCGCACATGACGATAAACGCCGAGATGTTGAGGATGAAGTTGGCGCCAGATCATGGAAATCCAGGCCGTAGTAGAACATGAGCCCCGGACAAAGGGTGAAGTGGAAAGCCCAGTCCATGGAGGAAGTGGGAAAGAAAGACGACCCTCTCATGGGGCCTGGGGGTGGGATGAGCTGCCCCTCGTCGGGCAGCCGATCTGTGATGTCGCTGGGAAGGTATCCGGCGTCGCGCAGTTTGGTGATTTGCTCCTCCTTAACGGTGGAGGCCAACCATTTTCCTCCCGCTCCGGACATGGTCGGAGAAGGTTGAGACGAGATGCGCGGACTTGGGCGCTGGAGCTCGAGTGCGCGGAGATGGATAAGCAAAGGAGGAAGAAGGCGTAGGTGAGAAGGTGAATCCTTATCCATTATATGGGCGGCCGAAATCTCACGCGTCCCCCACCGACCTGGTAAAACTCGCTTATCTCCCAAGCGTCACCATCAATGATGCGGTTGGGTTACCCACGCCCGTATTGATGAGAATCCCGGATTAAGGGAAACATGATCTCTGCTTCGACAAGGCGTGCCAAGGAAACGCGCCGCTAAATGCGCCGAGGTGGTAAAGTAAAAACAATTCGAGTAATGACTTGGTAGTGGTGTGACGTCATGCCACGGAAAACGTCAGCAGATTGAACTTGTGTATATTATTATTCTCTCTACGGTGGAATGTGGAATTTATTTTGCAGAGCCGGACACTATCCTGGTGTTCCCAATCTTCTATCATTTGGAGGAGGAACCCGCCTTGCAATGCCAAGCCATATACACGCCGGACTTATCGTCATTGAAGCCTGGTTCGGGGGCTCTTGAGGAGTCTGGATTAGGGGTGTTCGCTAGCGGACTACCATCATCAGCCGAACTATCATTTGCCGGACTATCATCATCGACCGGACTCCAAGACTATGAAGAGACAAGATTGAAGACTTCCCCCGGTGCCCGGATGGGACTTTCCTTGGCGTGGAAGGCAAGCTTGGCGATACGGATATGTAGATCTCCTACCATTGTAACCGACTCTATGTAACCCTGGCCCTCTCCGGTGTCTATATAAACCGGATGGCTTTAGTCCGTAGGACAACAATCACAACAACCCTTACAATCATACCATAGGCTAGCTTCTAGGGTTTAGCCTCCTTGATCTCATGGTAGATCCACTCTTGTAAACATCCACAATATCAATATCAATCAAGCAGGACGTAGGGTTTTACCTCCATCAAGAGGGCCCGAACCTGGGTAAACATCGTGTCCCTTGTCTCCTGTTACCATCCGCCTAGACGCACAGTTCGGGACCCCCTACCCGAGATCTGCCGGTTTTGACACCGACACCCCCTCTCCGGGATCCCTCATTAAGCAAGTCCAGGTAATGTATCTTGTTGACGATCTTTTTCTCGATCTTGATCGTGTTTTTTCATCTAACATGCAGTACTAGTACTGGTAGTACAACTTTCTGGGTGATCTTGCATGTGATTTTAGTGTGCCAAATGACGGTTCTAAATTCCTCTTTTGACCAAAACATGAGAGAGGTTGACACTTATTTCTTATAGATTACTTTCGACTACTCCCTCTGTTCCAAATTTCTTGTCTTAGATTTGTCTAGATACGGATGTATCTAATACTGAAATGTGACTTGATACATCTGTATCTAGACAAATCTAAGACAAGAATTTTGGGACTAAGGGAGTACTTTATGAACATCAATGCTACCTTTGAAGAGGGTATATTTGCCTCAGTAACTTGTGCTATGGATATTGCAAGTAATCCCTCTGCTCTCATGCCTTTGAAGACATGTTCTAGTGTCTTTGTTCACTCATTTCTGTGCGTATATGGAGTATAATATTGAAAATCATCTTATATTTCCAAAAGGAGGTAGTAATAAAATATGGTTTCTGTTTGAATTAGAACCAGGTCCGTGGTGGAGATGAAGTTCTCAAAGTCATGTCGTGTGAACTTGAAGACCTGGGGATGAGTTCTACTGCTAAACTATCCAGCTGCTGTGTCCTTGTCGCCACGTGTCCTGAACTAGTGTTTTCCTGTAGCATTGTTGTCAGGCGTGTTCTGGAGGCTGTACTTGACCACAACAATTTCCTGGCTGTGTTTTCGATTACGAAGGGTGTGGTTCTTGTAAAGCTTCCCAACAAATCTGATGCGGCATGTCTTCATCATCATGTTTATGAGTGGAAAGACCACTCTGTTAGGTTCTCCAAGGTTGACAAGATGGTGATGGTGCATGTAGACATCTCTCACGAAGTCCATGGCCTAGTCAGTTATGCGGGGTTCATCCCGTAGGTCGGTGGCAAGAAATAGTCTGCAGAGTTTAATTAGTGCAACTTTGCTTGTCTGTAGTAAGTACTATTGTTCAGTACTTGATTTGTGTTTGTGAACCCTGTATTATTTATTAGTACTGCCGCTTTTGGTGTGTGGTCAGTCCTGAGAACGGTCTATGTTAAGGTCTGTCCACTCAATTCAGTCTGTATTTTTTGAAGTATCCAGATCATCTTTTTTGTGAGGACAGTTTATCAATTATGGTTACACTCCAATATCTGTATGCATTGCAGGGTTTATCGCACACACCAGGATTTCTAGTCCCATGGATGTTCAGTCCATACGATTTGTCACGACCTTTGGACTGTCCTGCTTGTGGGAGTAGGAGGGGACCCTGCATGCCAGCCGTAGTTGGACGATCAATCTTCTGTTTAGTACTTCAACATAGTGATTTCCTGGTAAGGATTCACTCGTGTCACATCAAGTAAATCTTATTGATTACTGTCTAAATCTTATTCATTTAATGTCATGTTTTCTTTCTTTTCCTGCAATTTTATGATGCATGTTTTTCCATGTGACATTCATCACAGAATAAACCGTTTGGTTTGCTCTACGATGGCTATTTTTGCAGGTTTGACTTCTTATGTCGTATCAGTAACGAAGGCACTGTCCATCACTTATATTACTGGAAAAATTGGATCAGTCTGTTGTCTGAGTACAAGCTGAATCCCTACGATGAACTGCAGTTTGGTTTAATAAAAACGCCACAATTAGTCCTTCTCGCGTTTAGAAGAAATGAAGAAAAAGACTGGATCAAGGTCACAGATCCTAGTCAAGTTAGAAAGCTGATCATAGCAGACTAGACACGATCGCTGCTGTCTCGCACATCGGTACCACCTTCAGCAACGGATCAAGCACCGACAGTTGCTCTAGCACTGACAGCGGCTGCAGCTCAGTCTGAACCAGCTGAGGATTGGGCACCGACCGCGTCAGCGGATCAGTCTGATCTACCGGAGGATCGGGCATCGACATCGGCACCTGCTCCGACACCAGCACCAGCTCTACAAGGAGCACCATCTCCGGCAGCAGCAACGGCTTCGACACCTGCACCAACACTTGCACTTGCATCTGATCCGGCCCGCGCAGTTGCACCGGCAACAGACTGGGCTGCAGTTCGCACTTCATATACCAAAGTCCTTACGAAAACCGACATGTCCACCTTCTTGGTTAGCATTGGCCGCCCAAGTGCTTCTTCTTTTTGCTTTTCATGTTGTTTCACATGATTCACTATGTTGATCTAACTGTTTGGGTATGTCTTCTTGTTTGCAAACAGAGAATTTCTAGAGCAACGAGGGAGTCGTTCAACAATCCGGGCGACCGAGGCCAAGTTTCTCTTACCATGGGCAGCCTTGGTTTGAATGAACCTGCTCAATATACCGTAAGTACAAAGGATGGTCGCATGATGGTTGATGCTAAAGGATGGTCAAGGTTCAAATCTAAATCATATCTTGCGGTAGGGGATGATGTCAAAATCGAACTTTCTCGGCAAGGAGAGCTGGTCCAAATCAACTTTGAAATTCTTTAGTAGCAAACGCAACTCTTTGAATTGATCTATCCTCCCAAGATTTTGATGTAATAATCGGCATGGTGAAACAAGTGTCCTGTGTGCATAAGTAAATGCTGACAGTATTATTTATCACATGGTATATCGTTGATAGAATTGTAACTCGATTGCTGGCTAGGGCGTCGTTCGATTTCATTCCAACAGCTGCCGTGCGTTATTCAATTTTGTGTATTCGCCTTGCGACAGCATCTAAAACCAGCGCCGTACCGATCGCTTGCAATATGAAAAGCGCTGAGGTAGAACACATGGGCCCCCAAACATGCAGGGTGGGCCTGCGGCCCAAAGTCCAGAACCGTGAGCCTGCCTAAGTATTATTGAAGGAAATATGCCCTAGAGGCAATAATAAAGTTATTATTTATTTCCTCATATCATGATAAATGTTTATTATTCATGCTAGAATTGTATTAACCGGAAACATGATACATGTGTGAATACATAGACAAACATATAGTCACTAGTATGCCTCTACTTGACTAGCTCATTAATCAAAGATGGTTATGTTTCCTAACCATAGACATGTGTTGTCATTTGATTAATGGGATCACATCATTAGAAGATTGATGTGATTGACATGACCCATTCCGTTAGCCTAGCACTTGATCGTTTAGTATATTGCTATTAATCAAAGATGGTTATGTTTCCTAACCATAGACCGTTTACCGGAGGAACACTTTGGGTACTACCAAACGTCACAACGTAACTGGGTGATTATAAAGGAGTACTACAGGTGTCTCCGAAGGTACATGTTGAGTTGGCGTATTTGAGATTAGGTTTTGTCACTCCGATTGTCGGAGAGGTATCTCGGGCCCTCTCGGTAATGCACATCTTTATAAGCCTTGCAAGCAATGTGACCAAATGAGTTGGTTACGGAATGATGCATTACTGAGCGAGTAAAGAGACTTGCGAGAACTTGAGATTGAACTAGGTATTGGATACCGGCGATCAAATCTCGGGCAAGTAACATGCCGATGACAAAGGGAACAACGTATGTTGTTATGCGGTTTGACCAATAAAGATCTTCGTAGAATATGTAGGAACCAATATGGCCATCCAGGTTCCGCTATTGGTTATTGACCGAGAATAGTTCTAGGTCATGTCTACATAGTTCTCGAACCGTAGGGTCCTTGCACGCAACGTTACGATGACAGTTTTATTATGAGTTTACAAGTTTTGATGTACCGAAGTTTGTTCGGAGTCCGGGATGTGATTACGGACATGACGAGGAGTCTCGAAATGGTCGAGACATAAAGGTTGATATATTGGACGACTATATTCGGACACCGGAAGTGTTCCGGTGATTTCAGAGAAAACGAGTCTTGGGAGGTTACTGGAACCCCCCGGAGAGTTAATGGGCCACATGGGACTTGGTGGGAAGAGAGAGGCGGCCGGGAAGGGCCGCGCCCCTCTCCCTCTGGTCCGGGTGGACTAGGAGGCGGCGCGCCTCTTTCCTTCCCCCTCCCCTTCCTTCCCTCCTAGTAGGAGTAGGAAAGGAGGAGTCCTACTCCTACTAGGAGGAGGACTCCTCCTGGCGCGCCAACAAGGGCCAGCCGGCCTCCCTCTCCTCCTTTATATATCTGAGGGCAGGGGCACCCCATAGACACACAAGTTGATCTACTGATCGTTCCTTAGCCGTGTGCGGTGCCCCCCTCCACCATATTCCACCTCGATCATATCGTCGCAGAGTTTAGGTGAAGCCCTGCGCCGGAGGAACATCATCATCGTCACCACGCCGTCGTGCTAGCGGAACTCATCCCCGAAGCTTTGCTGGATCGGAGCCCGGGGATCGTCATCGAGCTGAACGTGTGCTGAACTCGGAGGTGTCGTACGTTCGGTACTTGGATCGGTCGGATCGTGAAGACGTACGACTACATCAACCACGTTGTCATAACGCTTCCGCTTACGGTCTACGAGAGTATGTGGACAACACTCTCCCCTCTCGTTGCTATGCCATCACCATGATCTTGCATAGGAATTTTTTTGAAATTACTACGTTCCCCAACAGTGGCATCCGAGCCTAGGTTTTATGGTTTGATGTTATATGCACGAGTAGAACACAAGTGAGTTGTGGGCGATATAAGTCATACTTCCTACCAGCATGTCATACTTTGGTTCGGCGGTATTGTTGGACGAGACGACCCGGACCGACATTACGCATACGCTTACGCGAGACCGGTTCCCCCGACGTGTTTTGCACATAGGTGGCTTGCGGGAGACAGTCTCTCCAACTTTAGTTGAACCGAGTGTGGCTACGCCCGGTCCTTGCGAAGGTTAAAACGGAGTCAAATTGACAAACTAACGTTGTGGTTTTGATGCGTAGGTGAGATTGGTTCTTACTTAAGCCCGTAGCAGCCACGTAAAACTTGCAACCACAACGTAGAGGACGTCTAACTTGTTTTTGCAGGGCATGTTGTGATGTGATATGGTCAAGGCATGATGCTAAATTTTATTGTATGAGATGATCATGTTTTGTAACCGAGTTATCGGCAACTGGCAGGAGCCATATGGTTGTCGCTTTATTGTATGCAATGCAATCGTGATGTAATGCTTTACTTTATCACTAAGCGGTAGCGATAGTCGTAGAAGCAATAGATGGCGTAACGACAACGATGCTACGATGGAGATCAAGGTGTCGCTACCGGTGGCGATGGTGATCACGACGGTGCTTCGAGATGGAGATCACAAGCACAAGATGATGATGGCCATATCATATCACTTATATTGATTGCATGTGATGTTTATCCTTTATGCATCTTATCTTGCTTTGATTGACGGTAGCATTTTAAGATGATCTCTCACTAATAATCAAGAAGTGTTCTCCCTGAGTATGCACCGTTGCGAAAGTTCTTCGTCTTTGAGACACCACGTGATGATCGGTGTGATAGGCTCTACGTTCAAATACAACGGGTGCAAAACAGTTGCACACGCGGAATACTCAGGACATACTTGACGAGCCTAGCATATACAGATATGGCCTCGGAACACGGAGACCGAAAGGTCGAACGTGAATCATATAGTAGATATGATCAACATAATGATGTTCACCATTGAAACTACTCCATCTCACGTGATGATCGGACATGGTTTAGTTGATTTGGATCACGTGATCACTTAGATGACTAGAGAGATGTCTGTCAAAGTGGGAGTTCTTAAGTAATATGATTAATTGAACTTAAATTTGTCATGAACTTAGTACCTGATAGTATTTTGCTTGTCAATGATTGTTTGTAGATAGATGGCTCGTGCTATTGTTCCGTTGAATTTTAATGCGTTCCTTGAGAAAGCAAAGTTGAAAGATGATGGTAGCAATTACACGGACTGGGTCCGTAACCTGAGGATTATCCTCATTGCTGCACAGAAAAGTTACGTCCTGGAAGCACCGCTGGGTGCCAGGCCTGCTGCTGATGCAACTGACGACGTTAAGAACGTCTGGCAGAGCAAAGCTGATGACTACTCGATAGTTCAGTGTGCCATGCTTTACGGCTTAGAACCGGGTCTTCAACGACGTTTTGAACGTCATGGAGCATATGAGATGTTCCAGGAGTTGAAGTTAATATTTCAAGCAAATGCCCGGATTGATAGATATGAAGTCTCCAATAAGTTCATTAGCTGCAAGATGGAGGAGAATAGTTCTGTCAGTGAACATATACTCAAAATCTCTGGGTATAATAATCACTTGATTCAACTGGGAGTTAATCTTCCTGATGATAGTGTCATTGACAGAATTCTTCAATCACAGCCACCAAGCTACAAGAGCTTCGTGATGAACTATAATATGCAAGAGATGAACAAGACTATTCCCGAGCTCTTCGCGATGCTAAAAGCCGCGGAGGTAGAAATCAAGAAGGAGCATCAAGTGTTGATGGTTAACAAGACCACTAGTTTCAAGAAAAAGGGCAAAGGGAAGAAGAAGGGGAACTTCAAAAAGAACAGCAAGAGCAAGTTGCTGCTCAAGAGAAGAAACCCAAGTCTGGACTTAAGCCTGAAACGAGTGCTTCTACTTGCAAGCAGGTGGACCACCGAAGCGGAACTGCCCCAAGTATTTGGCGGATAAGAAGGATGGCAAAGTGAACAAAGGTATATGTGATGTACATGTTATTGATGTGTACCTTACTAATGCTCTTGATAGCACTGGGTATTTGATCTGGTTCATTGCTAATATTTGCAACTCAAGCAGGACTACGGATTAGCGAAGATTAGCTAAGGAAGAGGTGACGATCGCGTGGGAAATGGTTCCAAAGTCGATGTGATCGCGGTCGGCACGCTACCTCTACATCTACCATCGGGATTAGTTTTAGACCTAAATAATTGTTATTTGGTGCCAGCGTTAAGCATGAACATTATATCTGGATCTTGTTTGATGCGAGACGGTTATTCATTTAAATCAGAGAATAATGGTTGTTATATTTATATGAGTAATATCTTTTATGGTCATGCACCCTTGAAGAGTGGTCTATTTTTATTGAATCTCGATAGTAGTGATACACATATTCATAGTGTTGAAACCAAAAGATGCAGAGTTGATAACGATAGTGCAACTTATTTGTGGCACTGCCGTTTAGGTCATATCGGTGTAAAGCGCATGAAGAAACTCCATACTGATGGACTTTTGGAATCACTTGGTACTTGCGAACCGTGCCTCATGGGCAAGATGACTAAAACGCCGTTCTCCGGAACTATGGAACGAGCAACTGATTTGTTGGAAATCATACATACTGATGTTTGTGGTCCAATGAATGTTGAGGCTCGCGGCGGGTATCGTTATTTTCTCACCTTCACAGATGATTTCAGCAGATATGGGTATATCTACTTGATGAAACACAAATCTGAAACATTTGAAAAGTTCAAAGAATTTCAGAGTGAAGTGGAAAATCATCGTAACAAGAAAATAAAATTTCTACAATCTGATCGTGGAGGAGAATATTTGAGTTACGAGTTTGGTCTACATTTGAAACAATGCGGAATAGTTTCGCAACTCACGCCACCCGGAACACCACAACAAAATGGTGTGTCCGAACGTCGTAATCGTACTTTACTAGATATGGTGCGATCTATGATGTCTCTTACTGATTTACCGCTATCGTTTTGGGGTTATGCTTTAGAGACGGCCGCATTCACGTTAAATAGGGCACCATCAAAATCCGTTGAGACGACGCCTTATGAACTGTGGTTTGGCAAGAAACCAAAGTTGTCATTTCTTAAAGTTTGGGGCTGCGATGCTTATGTGAAGAAACTTCAACCAGATAAGCTCGAACCCAAATCAGAGAAATGTGTCTTCATAGGATACCCAAAAGAGACTATTGGGTACACCTTCTATCACAGATCTGAGGGCAAGATTTTCGTTGCTAAAATCGGATCTGTTCTAGAGAAGGAGTTTCTCTCGAAAGAAGTGAGTGGGAGGAAAGTAGAACTTGATGAGATAACTGTATCTACTCCCTTATTGGAAAGTAGTTCATCACAAGAACCGGTTCCTGTGACGACTACACCAATTAGTGAGGAAGCTAATGATATTGATCATGAAACTTCAGATCAAGTTTCTACTGAACCTCGTAGGTCTACCAGAGTAAGATCCGCACCAGAATGGTACGGTAATCCAATTCTGGAAGTCATGTTGCTTGACCATGATGAACCTACGAACTATGAGGAAGCGATGATGAGCCCAGATTTCGCAAAATGGCTAGAAGCCATGAAATCTGAGATGGGATCCATGTATGAAAACGAAGTATGGACTTTGGTTGACTTGCCCGATGATCGGCAAGCCATTGAGAATAAATGGATTTTTTAGAAAAAGACTGACGCTGATGGTAATATAACTGTCTATAAAGCTCGACTTGTTGCAAAAGGTTTTCGACAAGTTCAAGGGGTTGACTACGATGAGACTTTCTCACCCGTAGCGATGCTTAAGTCTGTACGAATCATGTTGGCTATTGCTGCATTTCATAATTATGAAATTTGGCAAATGGATGTCAAAACTGCATTCTTGAATGGATTTCTGGAAGAAGAGTTGTATATGATGCAGCCAGAAGGTTTTGTAGATCCAAAAGGTGCTAACAAAGTGTGCAAGCTCCAGCGTTCCATTTATGGACTGGTGCAAGCATCTCGGAGTTGGAATAAATGCTTTGATAGTGTGATCAAAGCATATGGTTTTATACAGACTTTTCGAGAAGCCTGTATTTACAAGAAAGTGAGTGGGAGCTCTGTAGCATTTCTAATATTATATGTAGATGACATATTATTAATTGGAAATGATATAGAATTTCTGGATAGCATAAAGGGATACTTGAATAAAAGTTTTTCAATGAAAGACCTCGGTGAAGCTGCTTACATATTGGGCATCAAGATTGTGACGCCCGGGTAATTACGCTACATTAATCCCCGCTAATGATGCCACGTCACCTCGGTTACTGTGGATAAACTCGCGCTAGTTCGAAACCTGTTCGAATTCAAATCCAAAATCAAGCAAACAATTAAGGTTTTTGAATACTGAAACTAAAATGTTCGGACTGAGCCAAATAATGCATAGGTAATTGTGATGGAGAAATCACACTTTTATAAAATATTTAAATACTCTAAAATGAACAAAACAGTAGCAAAAAGAATTATTTAAAAGATTTTAAATAATAAAGCATATAAACTATTTTACTTTATGTGCCAAGTTAAATGTGGTTGTGGCATATTTACATATACTAAATTAGGTACAACTTTGATATTTTACAAAAACTAAGGTATATTGGAAATTAGAGAAAACAGAAAAAAAAGGAAAAGAAATAAAGTAAAACAAAAGAAGAAGTAAACAGAAAAAGGAAAAAGAAACCCCAAACCCCCGGGCCAACCGACCCAGCTAGCCAACCGGCCGGCCCAGTCGGCCAGCCCACCCCGGCCGGCCCACCTCTCCCACCCCGCACTCCCCCTTTACCACCCCCACCGACCGAAACCCTAGCCCCAACCGCACGCACCCCCCCTCCCGATCCAGATTTGGATCGGGGACGTCCCGATCCCCACTCCCACTCGTTCCTCTCGTCGCCCCCCCACGCCTCCCGATCCATCGCGCCCCCCCCTCCTCCCGATCCCTCTGGATCGGGCGACATTTCGGCCTTGGCGCCCATTGCCGACCCGTCGCTCATGCGCCTCACCGCCTTCGCCCAAAGTGGCGCCCGGCCCCTCATCGCCCAGCGCCGTCGTCGAACCTCGCCGCCGCCTCCTCATCTCCTCCCGTCGCCCCGACTCCCTCGCCGTCGACTTTTACCGTCGCCGCCTCATCCTGCCTCGGCCGCGCGAGCACCACCACCTACCGGACGCCTTCGCGGACTGCTTCTGTCGCCCGTCGTCGTCCCGTCGCCACCCCGCGCCCCCATCGCCCTTTCCCTACGGCCAGCGTGAGCACGCGCCCTCCTCTCCCCTCCACATGCCGATTCGCGCACCAACCTCCCCCTGCACGTCCCGGGCCACGCCCCGATGCCTGCCGCCACACCGACCCGCTGGTGCCGTTGCCTCACCACCAGCACCGGCGGGGCGCCCCCGCCGAGCTGCCGCCATTGTGGTGGCTCCTCCGAAGCGCAAGATCGCCGACTCGGCAGCGTCATGCTGCTGCGGCCCCATGCGAGGCCACGGCACGGCGGCGCCCCTCCTCCTCGGCTCCGCCTCCGGACGCCGCCACGGTCGTCGCCACGAGGGCTGCCAGTACATCGGCGCTTTGCGTGCCCGCAAGATCTGGCAGCGCCTTAAGCGGGCTGTCTTGCTGCGCTCTCGCCGCGCCCGCTAAGCGCCCGAACCCGCTAGGCCCCCTGGGGCCATTGACATGTGGGGCCTAACCCCAGAACAAAAACGAAAAGAAAAAGGAAAATAATAATAATAATAATAATAAATAAATAAATAATTAATTAATTAACTAAATTAATTAACTTAATTAATTAAGATTAATTAACCTGATCACTTAGTTAAACTAATTAACCTTGTTTAATTAACCTGAATCTATGACGGTTGGGCCCCACGTGCTAGGTTTGACCTAGTCAACCTGTAGTCCTGCTGACATCATGCTGATGTCACGCTGACCCAATAATTACCTTTTCTAATTAATTAAAATTTGTTAATTCCAAATTGATTTAAAACTTTAAAAATTAGTATAAAATAATCCGTAACTCGGATGGAAAAACTTTGTACATGAAAGTTGCTCGAGCAGCGAGGCGAATCCGGATACGCATTCCGTTCGTCCGCCACACACCCCTAACCTATCGAACCTGCAAACTTTCCTCTCCAGTTCAACTGTCTGACAGACGTCCGGAACAGGAAAACTTTCCGGATGTTTCCCTTCGCCAAGATCGCTTAGCGCTGCGTTAGAACACGCCTAGCTACATCTGTTGTCTGTTATGCATTTGTATCGCTATGTATTTACTGTTTCTTCCCCTCTTCTCTCCGGTAGACCCCGAGACCGATCTGATGTCCTCGTGATCGACTACGTCACCGACGACCCTCTCTCTTGCCGAGCAACCAGGCAAGCCCCCCCTTGATCACGGATATCGCCTACTCTTCTCTATCTTGCTTGCATTAGAGTAGTGTAGCATGTTCTCGCTTTCAGATACTCCTATCTTGCTGCATAGCTTTGTCCTTGTTACTACATTGTTACCTTACGCAATCCTATATGCTTAGTATAGGATGCTAGTATTTTCACCGTGGCCCTACATCCTTGTCCGTCCGCAGTGCTATACTATCGGGCCGTGATCACTCGGGAGGTGATCACGGTATATACAATATACTTTACACTATTACATTATGTGGTACTGTTCGGAGATGGGGGCTGAAAGGACGGGTGGCTCCATCCCGGTAGAGGTGGGCTGGGTTCCCGACGGCCCCGATCGTTACTTTATGGCGGAGCGGCAGGCAGGTTGAGACCGCCTAGGAGAGAGGTGGGCCTGGCCTGTTCGGCGTTCGCGGTTACTTAACACGCTTAACGAGGTCTTGGTATTTGATCTGAGTTGGCTCTGAGCTTATACACACTAACCATCTACGCGGGAGTAGTTATGGGTATCCCGTCGTGGTATCACCGAAGCACTTCAGACGTCGTGACGGAGCGCACGCCGGATTGGACTGGAGCGCTGATGGGCTAGGTCTGCTTCCGGCAGCAGACATAGCGTGCGGTGTGTGCTCGAGGCGATGGGCCCGGACCTCTGGCGCTTAGGTTTAGACCGGCGTGTTGGCCTCTCTGTTGTGCCTAGGTGGGGCTGCGGCGTGTTGATCTTCCGCGGCGGGCATGACCCACGAAAGTGTGTCCGCCAAATGCGATCAAGCGTCTGGGTAAGATGGTGCACCCGCAAGGAAGTTAATCTATTGAATAGCCGTGATCTTGATAACAGGACGACTTGGAGTTGTACCTTGAGCTTATGACAACTAGAACCGGATACTTGATAAAACACACCCTTCCAAGTGCGGATACAACCGGTGGTCGCTCTCTCGGGGATATGAGGAGGGATCGCGGGTAGGATTATTGCTATATGATGTTACTTGGAGGACTTCCGTTGTCCTCTTCTGTCTGTTGCAAGACAGGTGTCCAGAAGCATAGTCTTCGTTAAGACTAGCTATCCCCCTCTTAGTATGGCTTTCTGCAGTTCAGTCCACTGATATGGCCCTTTACACATATATCCATGCATATGTAGTGTAGCTCCTTGCTTGCGAGTACTTTGGATGAGTACTCACGGTTGCCTTGTTTCCCCTTTTCCCTATCTCTACTCGATTGCTGCAACAGACGATGGAGCCCGGAGCCAGACGCCACCGCCTATGACGACTACTACTCTGGAGGTGCCTACTACTACGTGCAGCCCGCCGACAACGACCGGGAGTAACCTAGGAGGATCCCGAGGCAGGAGGCCTGCTCCTCTTCGATCTGTATCCCGGTTTGTGCTAGCCATCTTATGGCACCTTGTTTAACTTATGTACGTACTCAGATATTGTTGCTTCCGCTTAACTCGTCTATGATCGAGCACTTGTATTCGAGCCCTCGAGGCCCCCGGCTTGTATTATGATGCTTGTATGACTTATTTTATTTGTAGAGTTGTGTTGTGGTATCTTCCGTGAGTCCACGATCTTGATCGTATACATTTGCGTGCATGATTAGTGTACGATTAAATCGAAGCGTCCAAGTTGGTATCAGAGCCGACTGCCTGTAGGAATCCCCCTTCCCAACTCCTTGGCCGAAGTCGAGTCTAGACATTGCAAGAACTTTTACTAACATGGCTGTGTGCCTTACGGGCCCACGTCGCCATCGGGTGGTACTAGGATCTTTTACTCCTCGACCTTTACTCTGGGACTATGAGCTCTCTTCTATTCGGGTTAAATGATTTTGCTATAAACAAAACTAACTTTAGGTTCTCGAAAACACTTTCCCCCGGTGAGTCTAGATGATCGCCGACTGCACCAGAAGATTTCGAAGATACTCTCCGATGTTCTCTCGAGACCTTGTGCCCGTTGCTTTTGCAATTCTCGACCACCGATAAACCCTTATGGATAACTACTTACACTTGCCATTCATACGATCATCCCCCATTGATCTTGTTACTACAAGATACCCCGAAGTTTCTCTATTGTTCCGAGAATACTTTGTGCCTCTTGCCTAGCAGTTCCTTGCCACATGAATACCCCTTCAAATAAATACTCGCACTTGTCGAGTATCCGTTCATCCCCAGTTGTCATGTGTTTCTCAAAAGTCTTCTAAATACTATTCGATCTTCCGAAAATCCTCTGGAGGCTTTGGCTCTTGAAATTCTTGCTTGCTTGCATTATGGTTAATCCCATAAGTCTCGTAGTCATATTGACATTCCTTGTCATTATCATTTTGAGTCTGTTGACTCAATATGTTTCTGAATACCATAATCATCATTGATCCTTATAAATTACCTTTCCGGCTGAGCTGCCATTCTTTCAACTGGAATTGGTTCTCGACCAATCCAAGTGTCGATTGATTGTACCCTAAGGCTATTCAACTTATCCATCCCTAATCAGAGCATTGCTTCTGACCCCTTGATTTGGGAATCATAATTCATTTGCATTTGACAATTGAGTTAGCCAGTTGTTTCTATAATTTGATCTCCTTGCATTCTTCTACCTCTAGTTGAGTATTGATGCTCACGACGGATCCCTTGTGGACCACGGATCCTTTGTTGGATTTTTTATCGACAACGCCTTCATATTCAATAACCTTGTGAGCTTTTCCTCGATACATAATGCCTTGGTAAATGGTATCCTCTGCTTTCTCAACCATGCTCTGCCTTGAGCTTGAGTTAATTATTTCTAAAGATTCGGTATATGATTCCAAGAAGCCCTATGGGTTGAACATATGCCTTCACTAAACCGTGTGAACCGAAAGTTTTCACGAATCATACTCTTACGGTGCTTCGCCGGATAAAATTTTCAACACTGCAACTTTATCGAACGTGAGAAGTGAATGAAAGGTTATGCATTAGAGAAGTGGGAGTCGACCTTGAACTTGTGTCCATGCCCATGGACACGATGTAGATCTTATCATTAAAGCTTCTCTTAAATTAATTATTCCTTTGGTATAAGTTCCTCTTATATCTGGGATCTGGCCTTTTGCAATCATGGTTCCGACCATGTTCTCTTCTAAATATCATTTCTCGTGCAAGTTTAAGCACTTGTCTTCGGTAGAGCAATACCCCAATCCAACCTCTACTTTGATTTGTCGTTGAGTATTACCCCCTGGTATCTCAAGATTATCACGGAACTGCATAACTTCTTATGAGTTCTTCATCAAGTGCTACATTCTCATTGATTCCAATTTTTCACGGGCTCTGAGTTATTTAACACTCAAAGACACCGATAAATGAACCGAGTCCGCACTACGGTTCAACAACTCTTCAGTGAGCTTCTATAAGTACGAGTTTGTACCCGATCACGCCGTTCCTAGCCTGTTTGGCTATATCGTTGTCGTGATGATTTTAACTGTACTACCCGTTCCTTCTTCTCGGAGCACAATTTTCGACGGTGAACTAACCTTACGTCGATCCTCATCATCATATCATTTCTCCCTGAACGACAAGCTTGGATTCGAGTTTGTGTCGTAACCTTGATTCCAGTAACCTTTCACTTCATCATTACTTTGACTTGATGTAAATGCGATCGATTACATCTTCATGAACTCTCGCGACAAAGGTGTCGTGATCATCAACACTCTGAGCTCATCCAGGATATCAATTGAATTTATGATGAGAAATACCATCCTTGCCCTCGATAAATTGTATTATCATCGACCACTTTACTGCCTTCCCACCAACACAAGCTTGTTCATGTTTGGTGTTATACCTTGAGCTCCTTGCTACCCAGCAATCGTTCTTCTTTACCTTGGAGTATTACCATCCTTATGTCAAGAATGTTCTGAGATTTGTTCCACCTCTTGAGAATTCTTGACATAGAAATACTTCTCTGAATCACCATTCGACATTGGTCGTGCAACCCAACCCATCGGTAGCACCTTTCAACCAATGTTTACTTGTGTATGTTTTCCTCGAGCATACTTCCTTGTATCATTTGATCGACAAATGTTATCTCCTTGTTCACTTAATTGTGGAAGTCCATCTTTTGGGAATCTCGGTGAACTGCCGTTGAGTTCACAGACACCTCCTTGTCCTCTCCTTGGGTTAATGATGGACTCTTGTTAGCGAAATCACTTCATAGTTCCTTTCCACCGAGAATCTTACATTGTCATATCGTCAAATTGCGTTGCACCTTTTCTTCTCAGGTATCCTAAGTCTGAGGTATCCTGACACCAATCGGATCTGAATCTCGGTCGGATATGATGGTTGGGACAACTTCCAAGAGTTATGATGTTGGTCCTTTGATGACCCGGTAGTATGATGTCATGCCTACTTTCGGTGGAGGACCTATCATTATAGATTCCTTTTCAGCAGGTTATCCTTTCATCCATGAGGGAATTGTAATCTGTTTCTACAAGTTATTCTGATGGATCCTTCGTGATTCAAAGTCCGATCTTCACGAAGACCATGCCAATGCTATCTCGAAGCATGTCTGTGATACTCTGATTTTCAACAAGAACATTCGAAGCCCAATGCTAAATGTTTCTTGCTCAATTATCCAAACACCGTTGCATGGGTAATGTCATGAAATTTCTCTCCCCGTACCTAAGGGGTTTGCTACATTATCTCCTGTCGTGGATATCTTGCTCTGCTGTCCTTGGGAAGGATATACCCTTGAAATATGTGTTTAAACATATTTCCTTTCCATTGCTCTGTTTAATCTGATGATCATATTTTCCATCCATTGGTTTGTTTAAACCTTTTCTATGATCTATATGATATGAGCAGTAATAATCCACTGCTTGTGCAAACACCTCGATGTACAACTCTGTCAGTAAGACCTTGTTACTATTGAGTTGACTTCCGGTAGCCATCGATGGACGAGAACCTTGTCTATTGGTCCGCCTCGTTCAACGAGCAGGAAAGTGGTTCGCCTCGCCCCTCGCCCTTGGTACCAACGTTGATGCCGACATAACTGACATGGTACTCTCTGACATGCCTTGCTATAATGACCGTGAAAGATGTCACTACTCCCCACATGGTGGGCCCATAACCCACAGTTTCACAGGATCGAAACCTGACTGCCCTGTACACCCCCTATTCCCAAAGTTATTCCTCGCACGTGACCTTGTAAGTAATTCACGGGCCACTTGCCTGTTGATCAATCCTGGTATCAGACGCGATACTTACTCTCGCTACCCTGAACCCCTTTCTCACTCTGGTTCAGGCTTCGAGCAACTATCTATCCGCTTGGAGCCTATTATGGTACCTTCGTACCTTACTCTCGAGGTATTTCATATGTTCAACTCGAGAGATAATTTATACTAATTCATGGGTTAACCCCAGATTGTTTCCCTTAAAAGCATTATGTCGTAGTGAGCTGCCCCTTACCTTTCGTAAGTACGATAGAGTTCCCGAAGAAATGATGACCAGTTTATCATGATGCATCGGAATAAAGGATTGAAGACATCAACGAAAGGGATTAACTTCTTCGAGAAGATCCGTTAGATTATCGTAACCAGACCTTTCCCCTCGCTCCCCTCTTAAATCTCGGGACGAGATTTCTTGTAGTGGAGGAGAATTGTGATGCCCGGGTAATTACGCTACAGTAATCCCCGCTAATGATGCCACGTCACCTCGTTTACTGTGGATAAACTCGCGCTAGTTGAAACCTGTTCAATTCAAATCCAAAATCAAGCAAACAATTAAGGTTTTGAATATTGAAACTAAAATGTTGGATGAGCCAAATAATGCATAGGTAATTGTGATCGAGAAATCACACTTTTATAAAATATTTAAATACTCTAAAATGAACAAAACAGTAGCAAAAAGAATTATTTAAAAGCTTTTTAAATAATAAAGCATATAAACTATTTTACTTTATGTGCCAAGTTAAATGTGGTTGTGGCATATTTACATATACTAAATTAGGTACAACTTTGATATTTTACAAAAACTAAGGTATATTGGAAATTAGAAAACAGAAAAAAAAGGAAAAGAAATAAAGTAAAACAAAAGAAGAAGTAAAGCAGAAAAAGGAAAACAAACCCCCAAACCCCGGCCAACCTTGACCCAGCTAGCTAACCAGCCGGCCCGGTCGGCCAGCCCACCCCTGCCGCCCACCTCTCCCACCCCGCTCCCCTTTACCACCCCCACCGGCCGAAACCCTAGCCCCAACCGACGCACCCGCCCCCGATCCAGATTTGGATCGGGGCGTCAATCCCCACTCCCTCGTTCCTCGTCGCCCCCCACGCCTCCCGATCCATCGCGCGCCCCCCACTCCCGATCCCTCTGGATCGGGCGGCATTTCGACGCCCGGCGCCCGCTGCCGACCGTCGCCGCCATGACGCCTCCCGGCCTTCGCCCCAGTGGCGCCCGGCCCCTCATCGCCCCGCGCCGTCGTCGGGCCTCGCCGGCCGCCTCCTCATCTCCTCCCCGTCGCCCCCGACTCCTCGCCGTCGACGCACACCGTCGCCGCCTCGTCCCGCCTCGGCTTCGCCGGAGCACCACCACCACCCGGACGCCTTCGCCGGACTGCTTCCCCCGTCGCCCGGTCGTCCCCGTCGCCCACCCCGCGCCCCACTGCCCTTTCCCTACGGCCAACGTGAGCACGCGCCCCTCCTCTCCCCCTCCCTGTGCCCGATTCGCGCACCAACCTCCCCCTGCACGTCCCGGGCCACGCCCCGATGCCTGCCGCCACACCGACCCGCTGGTGCCGTTGCCTCACCACCCGCACCGGCGGGCGCTTCGCCGAGCTGCCGCTCACTGTGGCGGCTCGCGCCGCAGCGCCAAGATCGCCTCGACGCGGCGTCGCGCCTGCTGCCCCATGCGAGGCCACGCACGGCGGCGCCCCCCTCCTCGGCTCCGCCTCGGGACGCCGCCACGGTCGTTGCCCACGAGGGCTGCCAAAGACATCGGCGCCTTGCCATGCCCCTTGATCTGGCAGCGCCCAAGCAGGCTGTCTTGCTGCTGCGCTCACGCCGCGCCCGCTAAGCGCCCGAACCCGCTAGGCCCCCTAGGGCCATTGACATGTGGGGCCTAACCCCAGAACAAAAACGAAAAGAAAAAGGAAAATAATAATAATAATAATAATAATGAATAAATAATTAATTAATTAACTAAATTAATTAACTTAATTAATTAAGTTTAATTAACCTGATCACTTAGTTAAACTAATTAACCTTGTTTAATTAACCTGAGTCTATGACGGTTGGGCCCCACGTGCTAGGTTTGACCTAGTCAACTCAGAGTCCTGCCGACATCATGCCGATGTCATCTGACCCAATAATTACCTTTTCTAATTAATTAAAATTTGTTAATTCCAAATTGATTTAAAACTTTAAAAATTAGTATAAAATAATCCGTAACTCGGATGGAAAAACTTTGTACATGAAAGTTGCTCGAGCAGCGAGGCGAATCCGGATCGCATTCCGCTTCGTCACACACCCCTAACCTATTGAACCTGCAAACTTTCCTCTCGGTTCAACTATCGACAGACGTCCGGGCCGGAAAACTTTCCGGATGTTTCTTCGCTTGAGATCGCCTAGCTGCGTTAGAACACGCCTAGCTCGCTCATTGTCTGTTATGCATTTGCACGCTATGTATTTACTGTTTCTTCCCCTCTTCTCTCCGGTAGACCCCGAAACCGATGTTGATGTCCTGTGATCGACTCGTCACCGGCGACCCTCTCTCTTGCCGAGCAACCAGGCAAGCCCCCCCTTGATCACCAGATATCGCCTACTCTTCTCTATCTTGCTTGCATTAGAGTAGTGTAGCATATTCTTGCTTTGAGATACTCCTATATTGCTGCATAGCTTTGTCCTTGTTATACATTTGTTACCTTACCGCAATCCTATATGCTTAGTATAGGATGCTAGTACTTTCACTGTGGCCCTACATCCTTGTCCGTCTGCTGCGTGCTATACTATCGGGCCGTGATCACTCGGGAGGTGATCACGGGTATATACAATATACTTTACACTATTACATTACGTGGTACTGTTAGGAGATGGGGCTGAAAGGACGGGTGGCTCCATCCCGGTAGAGGTGGGCTGGGTTCCGACGGACCCTCATTGTTACTTTATGGCGGAGCGGCGGGGCAGGTTGAGACCGCCTAGGAGAGAGGTGGGCCTGGCCTGTTCGGCGCTCATGGTTACTTAACACACTTAACGAGGTCTTGGTATTTGATCTGAGTTGGCTACGAGCTTATACGCACTAACCATCTACAGGGAGTAGTTATGGGTATCCCGGCGTCGTGGTATCACCAAGCACTTCAGACGTCGTGACGAGCGGCGTGGCGCGGATTGGACTGGAACGCTGATGGGCTAGGTCTGCTTCGTCGGCAGACGCAACATGCAGGTGTGCTCGAGGCGATGGGCCCGGACCCTGCGGCGCTTAGGTTTAGACCGGCGTGTTGGCCTCTCTGTTGTGCCTAGGTGGGGCTGCGACGTGTTGATCTTCCGCCGGGCATGACCGAGAAAGTGTGTCCGCCAAATGCGATCAAGCGTCTTTGGGTAAGATGGTGCACCCTGCAAGGAAGTTAATCTATTGAATAGCCGTGATCTTCGGTAACATGGCGACTTGGAGTTGTACCTTGAGCTTATGACAACTAGAACCGGATACTTGATAAAACACACCCTTCCAAGTGCGGATACAACGGTGGTCGCGCTCTCTCGGGGATATGAGGAGGGATCGCGGGTAGGATTATTGCTATATGATGTTACTTGGAGGACTTTCGTTGTCCTCTTACATGCATTGCAAGACAGGTGTCGAAGCGTAGTCTTCGTTAAGACTAACTATCCCCTCTTATTATGGCTTTACGCGATTCGGTCCACCGATATGGCCCTTTACACATATATCCATGCATATGTAGTGTAGCTCCTTGCTTGCGATTACTTTGGATGAGTACTCACGGTTGCCTTGTTTCCCCTTTTCCCTATCTCTACTCGATTGCTGCAACAGACGATGGAGCCCGGAGCAGCACGCCACCGCCTATGGCGACTACTACTCTGGAGGTGCCTACTACTACGTGCAGCCCGCGACGCGGCGACCGGGAGTAACCTAGGAGGATCCCGAGCGGGAGGCTGCTCCTCTTCGATCTGTATCCCGGTTTGTGCTAGCCATCTTATGGCACCTTGTTTAACTTATATACGTACTCAGATATTGTTGCTTCTGCTGACTCGTCTATGATCGAGCACTTGTATTCGAGCCCTCGAGGCCCCTGGCTTGTATTATGATGCTTGTATGACTTATTTTATTTGTAGAGTTGTGTTGTGGTATCTTCCCGTGAGTCCCTGATCTTGATCGTACACATTTGCGTGCATGATTAGTGTACGATTAAATCGGGGGCGTCACAAAGATCTATAGAGATAGATCAAGACGCTTAATAGGACTTTCACAAAGCACATACCTTGATAAAATTTTGAAAAGGTTCAAAATGGATCAGGCAAAGAAAGGGTTCTTGCCCGTACTACAAGGTGTGAAGTTGAGTCAAACTCAATGCCCGACCACAGTAGAAGATAGAGAGAAAATGAAAGATGTTCCTTATGCTTCAGCCAAAGGCTCTATCATGTATGCAATCTTGTGTACTGGACACGACGTATGCTTAGCAATAAGCTTGGCAGGAAGGTACCAAGTAATCCAGGAATGGATCTTTGGACAGCGGTCAAGAACATCTGAAATACGAAAAGGACTAAGGATATGTTTCTCGTACATGGAGGTGACAAAGAGCTAGTCGTAAATGGTTACGTCGATGCAAGCTTTGACACTGATCCGGACGATTCTAAATCGCAAACCGGATACGTGTTTTTATTAAACGGTGGAGCTGTAAGTTGGTGCAGTTCTAAACAAAGCGTCGTAGCAGGATCTACATGTGAAGCGGAGTACATAGCTGCTTCGGAAGCAGCAAATGAAGGAGTCTGGATGAAGGAGTTCATTTCCGATCTAGGTGTCATACCTAGTGCATCGGGACCAATGAAAATCTTCTGTGACAATACTAGTGCAATTGCCCTGACAAAGGAATCCAGATTTCACAAGAGGACCAAGCACATCAAGAGACGCTTCAATTCCATTCGGGACCAAGTCCAAGTGGGAGACATAGAGATTTGCAAGATACATACGGATCTGAATGTTGCAGACCCATTGACTAAGCCACTCTCACGAGCAAAACATGATCAGCACCAAGACTCCATGGGTGTTAGAATCATTACTATGTAATCTAGATTATTGACTCTAGTGCAAGTGGGAGACTGAAGGAAATATGCCCTAGAGGCAATAATAAAGTTATTATTTATTTCCTCATATCATGATAAATGTTTATTATTCATGCTAGAATTGTATTAACAGGAAACATGATACATGTGTGAATACATAGACAAACATATAGTCACTAGTATGCCTCTACTTGACTAGCTCATTAATCAAAGATGGTTATGTTTCCTAACCATAGACATGTGTTGTCATTTGATTAATGGGATCACATCATTAGAAGAATGATGTGATTGACATGACCCATTCCGTTAGCCTAGCACTTGATCGTTTAGTATATTGCTATTGCTTTCTTCATGACTTATACATGTTCCTATAACTACGAGAAATATGCAACTCCTGTTTACCGGAGGAACACTTTGGGTACTACCAAACGTCACAACGTAACTGGGTGATTATAAAGGAGTACTACAGGTGTCTCCGAAGGTACATGTTGAGTTGGCGTATTTCGAGATTAGGTTTTGTCACTCCGATTGTCGAGAGGTATCTCTGGCCCTCTCGGTAATGCACATCTTTATAAGCCTTGCAAGCAATGTGACCAAATGAGTTGGTTACGGAATGATGCATTACGGAACGAGTAAAGAGACTTGCCGGTAACGAGATTGAACTAGGTATTGGATACCGACGATCAAATCTCGGGCAAGTAACATACCGATGACAAAGGGAACAACGTATGTTGTTATGCGGTTTGACCGATAAAGATCTTCGTAGAATATGTAGGAACCAATATGGACATCCAGGTTCCGTTATTGGTTATTGACCGAGAATAGTTCTATGTCATGTCTACATAGTTCTCGAACCCGTAGGGTCCGCACGCTTAACGTTACGATGACAGTTTTATTATGAGTTTACAAGTTTTGATGTACCTAAGTTTGTTCGGAGTCCCGGATGTGATCACGGACATGACGAGGAGTCTCGAAATGGTCGAGACATAAAGATTGATATATTGGACGACTATATTCGGACACTGGAAGTGTTCCGGGTGATTTCGGAGAAAACCGGTCTTGGGAGGTTACTGAAACCCCCCCGGAGAGTTAATGGGCCACATGGGCCTTGGTGGGAAGAGAGAGGGGCGGCCAGGAAGGGCCGCGCGCCTCTCCCTCTGGTCCGAATTGGACTAGGAGGGGGGGCGGCGCCCCCCCTCTTTCCTTCCCCTCTCCCCTTCCTTCCCCTCCTAGTAGGAGTAGGAAAGGAGGAGTCCTACTCCTACTAGGAGGAGGACTCCTCCTCTGGGCGCCTAACAAGGGCCGGCCGGCCTCCCCCTCCCTCCTTTATATCACAGGCGGGGGCACCCAATAGACACACAAGTTGATCTACGGATCGTTCCTTAGCCGTGTGCGGTGCCCCCCTCCACCATATTCCACCTCGATCATATCGTCGCAGAGTTTAGGTGAAGCCCTGCGCCGGAGGAACTTCATCATCGTCACCTCGCCGTCGTGCTGACGGAACTCATCCCCGAAGCTTTGCTGGATCGGAGCCCGGGGATCGTCATCGAGCTGACGTGTGCTGAACTCGGAGGTGTCGTACGTTCGGTACTTGGATCGGTCGGATCGTGAAGACGTACGACTACATCAACCGCGTTGTCATAACGCTTCCTCTTACGGTCTACGAGGGTACGTGGACAACACTCTCCCCTCTCGTTGCTATGCCATCACCATGATCTTGCGTAGGAAAATTTTTGAAATTACTACGTTCCCCAACAATTATATTCTCGGCTGAACCCCCATAGAAAAAGCTGAACTCCCATAATGCCCGTGCGTTGCACGTAACATCAAGATGCATTTGTATGAGTATTTTATCTTGTAAGAGAAAAGGATGAACGAGGGAAGGCCTTATTTGCAAATGTGGAGAGGTGTGTGGGTACCTTTTTGCAAAATTGCCATAGTATCCTTCCTATCCGTCAGATATAAATCGGACGGCCTATATTGCAGGATGGCAGGCACACCATCATCACCAACTCATCTATCTTTGTGTTAAAAACAACTCTGTTTTTATAATTACTAGCCAGATGCCCATGCGTTGCACGGAACATCAAGATGCATTTGTATGAGTAGTTTATCTTGTGGGAGAAAAGGATGAACGAGGGAAGGCCTTATTTGCAAATGTTGAGTCGGTGTGGGTATCTTTTTGCAAAATTTCCATTTTTCCTTCCTATCGGTCAGATATAAATCGGACGGCTTATATTGCAGGATGGCAGGCACACCATCATCACCAACTTTGTTTTTTATAAGAGTAGAAATATATGTTATATATATTCCCCTTGATTTTTCTTATGTAAAAAGTTGTGATATAAAAGATTTGTATATTTCTTTACAGAGGGAGTATCTTGATGAAGTCATGTACCTGGGGTAGGGTCATGAACCTGTCCAAGGTGCCCTCCCCGAGGACATCTTTAGAAGAAGCCGTCTCCCAGTTGACCAAGAGGGACTCCACTCGACGGATTGGAAGACGCTCGACAAACTTGAAGACCTTCGACCATGAAGACTCACTCGACCACTAGGAGTTCAAGATCTACTCTGTAACCAAACGGTCTGTAATTAAGTAGTCTTTATGGTCATGATGACACTTTATGTAGGGCGTTACCTGTAACACCTGACCTTAATGTACCTTAAACCCTCCGCTACGTGGGTCGGCTGGGGTCTTGGCATCCACTATATAAGCCACCCCCCTCCACTGGCAGAAGGGTTCGCACCCCTGTAACTCTAACACACATAATCCAGTCGACCGCCTCCGGGCTCCGAGACGTAGGTCTGTTACTTCCTCCGAGAAGGGCCTGAACTCGTAAAACACTTGTCTGTACAACTACTCCATAGCTAGGATCTTGCCTCTCTCTTAGTACCCCCCTACACCACTGTCAGACTTAGAACCACGACAGTTGGCTCCCACCGTGGGGCAGGTGTCTTAGCGACTTATTGGAGAAGTTGCAATCTTTCAGATTCCCATCATCATGGTTTCAGATGGAGTTTTGGTTGAGGGCCGCGAGATCCGTCTCGGCGCGCTCACGTTCGTCGCCGACGACTCAGCCTGGCTACAGGAGGCTCCGCTCGACGTGGATGCGCTCCCCGTTCGCGGAGCTATGCATTTTCGAGCATGCGTCCGCGGCGTCCTTCTGCGGCAACCGTCGACTAGGTATCGGCCGGTTTTTGTGTCATCCTCCCTCCCAGCTTCCCGCCGGCGTAAGCGCTCCGGTCGGTCGAGGCTTCAGCGGTGGGTGAGGCACGCAGTGGCTCGCCAGTCGACCACCGCCCAAGTCGCGGCAATCGAGCCCGACGAATCTCTCTACGGCCTGTTCGACTGTCCGGCTCGCAGAGACGCATCCGAAAAGCGACGGCGATGATCACGCGGCGGAGGTCCTGATGGTCGATGGACCGCGCGTTCCCCCCGGCTTTCCTGGCGCCGAGGGAGGCAACGGCGGAGGCGATCCGTCGCACGACCATGAGGAGTACCTCCCCGAGCCCCTCAATTCGCAGCAGAGGGAAGAGCTTCGCCGTCGGAACATGGATGCGCTTCACACGCTGATCGTTAGAGAAACCCCTGAGGCTCGCGCCTTAGAGGACGCGCGCTTGGCCAACCTGGCTGAGCGCACTCGACTGGAGAACCTTCAGCACAGTCTTGGTTTGACAACAAGGACCAACTAGCGGCGACGGCGACATCCATAGCCAAATATCTGCAATAGAGCGAAAAGGCGGCGATACTCCCGGAGGGAGTCGCGCCGGAGTAAATAGAGCTGCTCCTTTGGGCCATGGAGGAAACAGATTCACCGAATCCGATCGTGAGGGAGCGGTGGTGGGAGTATCGATCCCAGATGGAGCATCCACCGAGATTGAAGGATCGAGCATCTCAGGTGCCGTTTGTGAGGTGTCTGCAGAGCGAGCCGGTGGAGTCTTCGTCGGCCGAACCCAACTGCAAGAGGAGAAAAGCAGTTGGCCCGACGACACTTCCCCGCCATCGTCTCCCTCGCCGTTCACATCGTCTCACGGGACGGCTGTCTGCCGCCGAGGAATAGGAGGGGGCTGCTCCCCACCCCCCAGCCCAATAGTCGGGCAGGTTGTGAATTGTCAGGAGGAGCTTAGGGTTGTCAGTCTTTGCAGGTTGTGAATTGTATTTTGTGTTGTGTATTTTGAGAGTACTTTCAGATATGAATGTCTTTTGAATTTCAGATTTGCAGTATTGAGCATATGAAGAATTTTATGAATTCTAGAGATCTATTTTTAGCACTTAAAAAAATGTAGTTTCATAGGAGTATAAAAGTGCAGACGAGAAGAAACTGCAGGTTCAGTTTCAGATAAGAAACTGCAACTTTCAGAGGTAGAGCATTTATATTAACGTGGCCTTTTCAAACAGGGTTAACATCATGTTGGAAGTTTTATTCATGGTCGAAAATGGAACTACCAGCCAGTTAACATCATGCTGATCAACATTCATGCATAGCACATCTTCATATGATGCACAGTCAAAATGCCCACAAAATGTCGAGTGTGCAAAACACAGAGAAAACGAGGGACGAAGTTTTGGCAAGTGTTGGACGTGGTTTTGGGCTGCCCCGTCTAGGCTTTCATTTTTAACATGCGCAGCCCACGACCTCTGATGGGAGGGCATGTTTGTATTTTCTTAGGGCCGTCATGTATCGACCGGCCTATGGACCTCCCATCTAAGGTTTTATTTTTGGCAGCCCAATTTATATATTTTTTTGAAGAAAACGCAGAGGTCTGTTCTATTTTTCTATATAAGAATAGGAACGCTAGGTACAACTTATGTTTCCTTTCTAACTATATTATATATATTTAAATTATTTTATATGTTATTATATATTATTTTTATTATCATCATATATTTAACAGATACTTACATATGTAAGAAAACAATATCCCACATCTTATTAACTTATAAAAATAATTTCTTAACAAATAAAATCCTGGATTGTTACTGGCACGAAAATCCTAGTGATTGTGTACAAAAGCTTGGTAAGATTTAAGGACGAATGTAATAATATCACTTATTATTTAAATATATTTATAACAAAATGCTCAGCCCTTTTTTATATTTTGATAACATTGCCGGCCCAACCCAACATTATAATTAGAATCAGCCCAGCAAAATTGTGTATCTAGATAAAGTGCAAATGGCCTGTAATTTTTTAGGAAATAAAATAAATGGGCCGCATGGACGCTACATTAATTGTTCACCCAGCCCAGCTAATGGCTGTAATTCAAAAAAAATATCAAATTGACTGTAAATTCTACCGCGCAAAAAAAAACTGTAAATTCTGAAAAGATGGGTTGAATACGTGCCACATTTTTGGAGGCTGAAATGTGGGCCAATAGGTCGAAGCCAACGCAAGTCGTTGTCAATTTAGTCAACAAATGATTCTGACATGTTAGCCGTTGGATTTACATCCAACGACCGGCATCCATCTTCAATCTCTCGTCTTCTTCCTCCAGCGCCGCCGGGACCATCTCCCGCCTCCTGCTGCTAGCAGCTCTGCTTAGCACGCTTCGCTATGAAGCGCTACTCCACCGCTGGCCAGGCCATCCCTCCACCCCTCCACACCTCCTGTTCTTCTCCACCGACTGCCGAACCACACCGCACTAGAACCAGTTAACCCTCGTACACCTCTCCGTCTGCGACTCTACTCCCGCGTCTTCCCATCTCCGGCTCGTTGCTGTCCGGGGCCTCGCCATCGCCCACCACCTTGGATGCGCTCGGCGCGGCGTGGTCAACATGGTCAACGAATGACACCATCGGAAGTAGATTATGCGTGGAGAGGCTGATAGCTGGGTCCACGGCCGCACACAAGGAAATGCCTCCTTATTACGCGCAAAATAATGATTCCTCCACCTGACATCTGGGACCAACCAGAAGGGCCTCTGTATTTCGTGAAAAAAACATGCCCCCCGCTGACTTGTCGGACCCACCAGCTATCTTCGCACGCAAGGAAGTGCCTCCTTATTACGCACAAAAATGAATACTCCCCGCCGGTGGAACCCAAGCATTTGGGAGGCTGACTTGTGGGCCTACCAAGTTGATGGGTACGGAGGGCTTAGTCAACTTAGTCAATATGAACGATTCTAGCTCCTGTTACCTTACGATGTTCATCCAACGGTTGTAGTGCATCTTCAACCTCTGGTCTTCTTGCTCCGGCCGCCCAAACCAGCGCCGGTCGTGCGCGTGCTCCCGCCTCCCATGGCGGTGTGATGCCGCGGAGGCCTCACCGCCCCTACTACTCCCACCGCGGCGGGCCATCCCTCTACTCACCCACACCCCTATTATTCTACGGCGACAAAGACCTCACACCGCAGCCGAACTAGTGAACCTCGTACTCCTCTTGGCGTGGGCATCAAGCTGCTGCGTCTTCCCGGCTCCGAAGTCGCCCCTTCCTAGGCCTCGTTGCCGTCCACCGCCGTGGTGCTCTCGGCGGCGTGGTCAACGTGGCCAAGGAACGACTTCCATCGGACGTGGACTATCGTGGAGAGGTCGACAGGCTGGGTCCACGGCCGCGACAAGGAAGTGCCTCCTTATTACGGAAAATAATGATTCATCCACCGACGGGGACCCACCGGACGGGCCACCGTATTTCACGAAAAAAGTTTCCCCCGACTCTGGGACCCACCGGCTACATCTTCGCACGCAAGGAAGTGCGTCCGGGTAAAAAACGATTCGCCCCGATGCTGGGACCCACTGCTATATCTTCGCACGCAATGAAGTGCGTCCAGAAGAAAAACGATTCGCTTCTAATCGCTGCGGGACCCACCAGCTACATCTTCGCAGTAAGGAAGTGCTCGCGGTACGGACCCACCGGTCAAAGCGCACGTAGTGTTGTCATTCTGTTGCGAACGTGTACATACATCTTGGTCGACGAGAAGCGCGCCGCGTGTCGTAGTAGAGGCGCGCACGTAGCATGTACACACGTCGCAAATGGCGAGGCTGCAAGAAAGAAAATACGACCACGTACGTACATACGGGCAGGGTCTCGAACGCCTACTCGCGCATACGTACATGGCTGGGTCGGAACGGAGAAACAGAGTCGTCGTCGTGTTCATGGGGAGGCAACGGAATGCGTCGTGTTCATGGGGAGGCAATAGAATGCGTTGTGTTCATCGGGAGGCAACGGAACGCGTGGGAGCCAACCGGCTTGGACGGAACATGCGATGGAAACGAGGCCTGGCGTACCACAGAAGGGAGGAAACGGCCTTGTGTTTGACCGGCCACGTTCGGAACTGGATCCTGTTGATCGGGAGGGGTGTGGCGTACCGCGAAACGGAGGAAACAGACCTCCTACGGTCAAAACGGGGGTCCTGTTGATCGGGAGGGGTGTGGTGTACCGCAAAACGGACAAAACGGACTTGTGTTAGAGCGCTACGGTCGAAACGGGGGTCCTGTTCATCGGGAGGGGTGTGGCGATCGCAAAGCAGGACTCCACGGATCTTGTTCATCTCCACCGTCGACCTGCTCCGGCCTCCACGGGCTACCGTCGACCTCCTCCAGCCTCCACGGGCTCCTGTTCATCCGGCCTCCACCGTGCGCTACTCCACGGCTCATCGTTCAACCACCCTCCACCGTCTCTGTTCATCCAGCCCTCCACCGTCTCATCGTTCATCCAGCCCTCCACACCACGGGTCTTGTTCAACCACCCTCCACGGCCACCCTCCACCGTCTCTCGTTCATCCAGACCTCCACACCACGGGTCTGTTCATCCGAGGCAACGCCACCGCCATCATTCATCCACCCCCACAACGCTCCATTGTTCATCCAATCGATCGGCTTGATTAGCAGCAGAGCGAAGAATCGCTCCATCGGGTTCGATTAACGACCATCGATCGACCGCTCGGGTTCGATGAGCGTAACTGCGGTGCAATCACTCGGGTTGATTAGAGCCCAACGCCCGCTTCGGGTTCGATTAGAGCTAACGCCTCGCACACACAGCGTCGTGTACAAGAGAAGCGCGCATCGCTTTCGGCCCCGACCTCCCACCGTAATCGCAACTCCCGAAATTTTCCTCCCCTCGCTTCTACCACAGTTTTTTCCATCATGGACGGCCCAAAGAATGTCATGCAGCTGCGTCTCCGGCCCGCCCAGGACGAAAAACCCATTTTCTGTCATGATTTTTTGTCATAGAAGTAGGAGCCCACCACATCTATGATGATACCGGGTTTTGTCACAATTATCGTCATAGAAGTGTCATATGTATGACAAATTTTTTTTTCGTTCGGCCCAGAATGTCACGAATGTGTCTTTTTTTTGTAGTGCTCCCGGGTGGCCAGGTTTCCCAACAGTTGTTACGCTTTTTTATCACCCATTGCAATATGGACCATGTAAAATTGTACACCCACGCACGTCCAAGTCCAAGCAGCAGCAGCAGAAGCTTTGATCGGCGCGCTATGCCCACCCACGCACGTAACCTCCCATCCGCACTACCAGTACTACCACCCTGCTGCTACTGCCTACTCTCACTCGTCCCATCCTTACCCACCACCACCCAGCAACCAGCACCCCCCGCTGAGATTCCAAACACGGATGTGGGCCACCCATGTCATCGGCCTCACGTGCAGACTAATCAGTCCCAGTGACTCCAACACACCCCGCTCCCTCCCTTCCTCTCCCCAGCGGACGCTCCCGTGAACCGGGTCTCCATAACCCCAGGAGCTGGCGGCGCTCCCGCGGCCACATCCACAGACGTGCACCGGGTCCAGCCTCCAGCGCACCCTGAACCAACCCAGCCAGAGCGAGCGAGCGAGCGCTAGCCAAAACCCCGCTCCGCGCATTCCAGTTCATCATTCAAAAGAAAAGAAAAAGAAAAAACTTGCTCGCAATTGGCAAAGCCTTCCCTTCTTCCAGAAGCTTCCCGTTGTCTCTGCCAGCGCCAATGGCTACACTGTTCATCTACACCCATAGCTCTGGCGGCGACACCAGTACGGACAGCCTCCCCCAGCTCCTCCTTCTCTCTCTCTCTCTCTCTCTCTCTCTCTCTCTCTCTCTCTCTCTCTCTCTCTCTCTCTCTCTCTCAGTATGGGCGCTTCGTGTGTGTGCAGGCCAGGACGCGGCCATGCGAGCGGCGTTCGACGGTGACCTTCGGTGCCTTAGAGGTCAGCCTCCCCTCCCCCTCCGCCCCCTCCCACGTCCTTCACCTTTTCCCCGCCCCCCGCGAGGCCATAATCTGTTCGGTCGCACTAGGGTTTTGCTTCCGGCTGCCGTGGCGCTCGAATCCCCGGCGGCCACATGACATAATGTTGTTGAAAGATGATGCGAAATGCCATCATTCTTATTTTGCCGCACCAGTTTGCGGCGCACCAGGAATGTGTCAGGACCCCGACTCAATGCCACACCGATCTAGCATGTAACACCTCATATCATTTTGCGGCCTCACGCACGGTATCCCACGGGTGTCATCTTACCAGGCCCGGGACCATTTGCGCATTTTGGCACATGTATATGATAGTGTCGCCAACATCCATATGACAAGGAGCCCGGGCTGACATGGCTAGTCGTGAACCCAAAGTGGTACTAACTTACAGGGACAGACATACATGACCCAACAACGAACATGCCGGGCATCAGCGAGTGAATCCTGGATGTAGCAACTGGGCTAGCAGGACTCCGGTAAACAGGGTTGTAGCAGGCTAACAGGACTCCGGTAGACACCGCATGACATTTCCCGAAGAACAGACACGAGAACGAAGAAGGACACATGCCGGCCAGCCTAAGTGTTCCAGAGCAGTAGCAAGCTACCAAGGCTCAGTGGAAGCACTAGGAGACATTTCCTGATAAGAGAGGCTACCAAGGATAAACAACTAGATAGTCAGATCCCACACATACCAAGCATTTCAATAACATACACACAATATGCTCGATATGTGCAAATACAACATGGCATCACAACATGACTCTACAACTCATGTATTTTATTGAATAGGCTCCGAGGAGCGAGATATTACAAACATGGGTCTCTCGACCCAGCATTCAGAGCATACAAGTCAAAGCACATGCGGAAGCTTAAGATGTCTGGGTACAGACAACAATAAATGAAAAAGGCTGATAAGCCTGACTATCTACCAGATCCTGCCGAGGGCACAAGATCCTAGCTGAGGTAACAAGCTAAACGTCGAAGTCCACGCGAAACTACTAGCGAGACTAAAGTATCTCTGCAAAAACATAAAATAGGCAAACGTGAGTACAAATGTACCCATCAAGACTTACATCAGAAATATCTACATATGCATCAGTATCAATAAAGGGGTGGTGGAGTTTGACTGCAGCAAGCCAGCTTTGACTCAGTGGCTATCCTGAACTACAACTGCAAGTAACTCTTTGAGGTGGCGCACACGAGTCCACATATTCACCATATCAATACACCACTATGGATCTTCTCGCGTCTCCCTACGAGAAGACCATCCATAGCACTCACGCTTATCTTGCGCATTTTAGAGTATCCACTTTCACTTGTCTATGAGTATGCACAGCAACCCGAAGTCCTTTACATGCAGAACACGGCTATTGAATAGATCATTTATAACCTGCAGGGTGTACTTCTTCCCACACGCTCTCGCCACTTACCACCATGTACACGTCTTGTATCTCGGCAACCTTCATGCGGAAGCCTAGCGAGGGAGTCGGCCACGACCTGACTAACCACACAAGTCTCTCGTCCAGGTTTATCGCCTATTCGGGTTCCATCCGCAAGGAGATCCGGACGGGGTGTCGCTCACGACCCCAAATGATGTGCGCAGGGTTCCCAAGCCCACCTCAACGGGTGGATCTACGCTTGGTACACCGTGGCACAGTGCCTAGTCTGTCCCAAGCCCACCTGTACCGGGTGCCACTTGGTAGACTACTAACACTAGCTACAAACACTAGAAACTAGTTTCAACTCCTGGACAGACACTACAAGAAATATGTCAACTTGTGACCTTGACTATTGGTCACTGAAAGGTCATTGTTTTTCATTTGCGACCTTTTTGACCAAAAGCGAAGGTCAAAAGTCGAGGGTCGTTAGCGACTATAGCGACCTTCTCTGTGAGAAGGTCGTGGACGTTTACGACCAAAATATTCCTACTGTGGCGTTTTGGTCACTAGCAACCTCCCCAGGACACGTAGGCATCCAGCGTGGCAAGCTGATGTGGCACAAGATTCAGCCCGGTCCAATTAGGTGTTTTACATGGGCCGAGCCCAACAATTCTAGATTTTTTCCAAGTCAATTCTTGTGGGCTACATGGGCCAAGCACAATATTTCAGCGTCTTTATTTTTGGGCCTTGGCCTTCTTACAATCATTTATTTTCTATTTTCAATCATTATATTTTAGCGCTGGTCCCACTAGTCATAATGCCATAAATCGACCCCACATGTCAGAAATTTCAAAAATGCTCAGATTTTATTCACAAGTGGTTCCCACTGGTCAAGTTTCCATTTCACATCTTTTCAACATACATAATCACTACTTCAAACATACACTAGTCTTATACAATATTACAAAGGTGCACCTTAAATTGTTCTCACTCATCAGATTGTTCATCAAGTAACACTACGTCTACTACAATCTGTAGATAGTCTATTACAACCCCAATATGCCTACTGTTACAATATTACATTATTTACAGTCTATTACAGTCAAACATAGAGACAACTCTTTGCTGAGTAGGGATATACAGCTTCGAACTTCAAATTCCATAGACCTGGAGCTCCTGTAAAAGAGTGAACACATAGACAACCAGCATTAGATTATTAGATTATTCCTGGACTATCAAAAAATTATATATTGAAAGAGATCTCATAGAAATGTAGATTTACGGGCCAAATATATGATAAAGTAACAGATTCAGCCAACTTTAAAGACCTAGATGTTTGTGATGCATCTTCACAGAACCACAAGAACACTAGATATAGTATACTATGATTCCAGGAGACCACAAGAGCATCAATCAGCAGCAGGTATATAGCTAGCAAACTATCTACTAGACATCATCGACACTTGAACCATAACATGCATGTCCAGCACCGAAACAAAAAATGGGACCATAACATGCATGTCCAGCAAGGAAACAAAAAATGGGACAAGTACTAATGCTGTATAACATGTACAGGAAGGCCATCCAATGGTTTCAACCACATCCTAATAAAACGGCAACACTCTAATACTACTAATTACCAGCAGCGAATAAAATAGCCGAATGAGGCAACAACACTTGATCATCGACACAACAGTCAGCAAGGACTCAACCACGGCGCAAAAAGCATCAAAATCCTAACTAACCCATGAAACAGAGCATGGTTGTAGCATAGCAAAGGTAGGAGCTCACAATGGTGGTTTGTGTAGCCGATGTCGAACAGCCTCCGTTAAATAAACTTACAGCACCATGCACCTTGGTGCCTTGCATACGGCCTCCCTCGAGTCTGCAAGGGAAAGAACGAGGTGAAGGTTAGTCGCATCAAGGATGCTGCTGTTCTGGGTCAAGCTAAGTCAACAAAATAAGAGATTTTAGTGAACAAAAATTAACATGTGAACATCTGGCACAATAGTAGTATAGATTGTAGTAGTACGCATGCAAGGAAACAAAACATGGGACATATATTGATAGCAACAAAACAACCAGGATATGACAATAGCAGTAGTATAGATTGTAGTGACAGAAGCACAAGCATGCAAACATGCATCTCATCCCAACCTAAAACTAGAAACAGTAGCAGCCATTCATTTTTATGCAAGTGTAAAACTAAACCATAAGCACTACAACATTTGCTAAACTTGTCAGCTAAAGAACTCTATCTCGAAAGGCCTGAAAGAAGATTACATAAGCACCAGAACACCCTAACCACCACCAATTCTCTTCATAGTTGATCTGATGTAAAAAAGTAAGCAATATGATACAGCAGCAGGCAAGTAGTATATATCACTCATGGGCGTATAGGGCGAGGCGGAGGTAGTTCATGTGCTCGGTGCACCTGCGGATGGCGTTCTCGGCATATATCTGGGCGCCATCGGCGTTGCCCTTCTCGATGGCCTTCTTCACCTTGAGCTTCTGTCATTCAACATATAAACATATAAGTAAAGTACACTAATTCTAGAAGAGAAAACACAAAGCAATAAAGGATAAATGGACCATTTCCCCACAATTTTTTTCCTGATTCAAACATCTGCAGTCCAGCCACTGATGTCTTAAGCATGTGTTGTTGGTATGACCACACATGAGAATCAACTTCAGAGAATAAAAATCACATTTGCTCAAATTTGCTCAAATTATGCAAGAAAATCAAGGGCCCCTGCCCTCCCACTTTCCTAGAATAAAATCATGGTGCAGTCCAAGAATACATGTATAAATCATTGCCTGAACCATACATGTACGCATCTATCTCTCTTTCTCTTAGAAATTGAATTGCCCTCTTACTTTTTTCCTCTGTTCCATACATGTACACACATGTTAAGTGAAACCCAAGGCACTCCAAGCTACAGGGAACCAAAATAAAGATGACAGAATAAGTTGAAACTTGTAAAGTTGAATATTCCCCAATACTCAGCATCCCACGAATGCAACCAAGCCTCCATGTACAGTTCAGGTTCAGACATGATTATATATATAATGACCAAAGTAAACTCTATAGGTCTTCAACATCAACCTGTAGGCATCGAAGAGCAGAAGCTTGTGTTGAAAACAAATTCATTATACGACTCGGCATCAAACTAGACTAGAGAGAGAGTGTCCGATGATAATATCAGAGACAAAATCATGGTTGTTGTCACTGGTAAACTGATTACAGCCAACCTCACTCACTGCTAGTGCTAGGTGATAGCAGTGAGTATCTGCTAATACCACAGAGAAAACCATCGTTGTTGTCACTAGTTACAGCCAAACTAACTCACTCGTTCACTCACTGCTAGTGCTCCTCATCATACATATAGATGTAGCACAAATGCGGTAGTACCAGACCAAAAAGGGACAACAACACTCGAATTAGGAAGCCTGATACGTTTAAGGAACGAGTAGTATAGAATCCTAATACAGTAAAGTGGAGCAGCCTACTATTATTAGCAAGCAAAAAGGCTCAGCGCTGAAACTGAACCTGACGGCCAGTTAACTAAACAACACCGGATTTGCAGAACTTATACAACAGAGAACAACGGTGTACTAATAAACTTAATGAGAAACACGGATTTCATGGGGAGAACTATGAACAGCAATACTAGTAACCCATCTAAAGGAGCACTAATCTACAAAGAACACAGGCTAATATATGCAGGTAATTCGTCAGGAACAGTAACTCCTACAACTCCTATCATCAGGGACACTACATACATGCAAATGACTCGCAAGGAACACAAAATACATAGATATGGTTAACCAGTAAGGTAAATTTTTGCATATCCCAAGGCAGAAACACTAATCTGTAAGGTAATCTGGAAGGGAGGAGGTGGCGGCTTGAAGAAAAAGGTAATCTGGCTTAGCCTGTTTGAAATCCTAATTCCAGTCCCAGCACGAGCGGGGCAATTTCATGGTGGAATCCCATCCAATCCTCAATTTTTCAAACCGCACACGCACGCACGCCGCGTCAATCCACACATACAGCACGCGCGGAGCAGCCCAGCTCAGCCGACGCGGCGTCCGTACGCGGGGTGAAGAAAGGCCTGGTGGTAGCAGCAGCTCACCATGAATAGGTTGAGCTCCTCGCCGCCGGAGGGCGCGCGGCAGGGGGCATGGGCGGCGGGGCGCGCGCGGCGATCTGTGCGTCGATGCTGGGGAGCTGGTCGACGGGGGTGGCGACGCGCAGGCAGGCCACGTGTGCCTCCAGCAGCCGCTCGTACAGCGGGTGCGCCTCGATGGCCGCCTTCTCCCTCTCCCACCCGCCGGGCGCGCCCGCACCCAGGCCTGGCGCGAAGCCGCCGCCGGGGTTCCCCGCCGCCGCCGGGTCCATCCCCAGCGCGGCCGCGGCGTGGTCCTGGTGGTGGTACTGGTACGCCATGGCCGGCCGATCAGGCGGCCGTACCCTCGCCGCGTGCGCAGGAGAGGCGAGGCGGGAGGGAGCTTCGTATCCGCTGCCTTCCTCAGAGACGAGTGGTACCATCGGGTCAAGTGGGGGAGGAGGGACGGATGGGTGTAGGTGTAGGGCGCCAACAGTAGCAGTCGGGCAGGCAGAGCAGGCGGGCGGGGCGGAGCGGTGCAACGGTGCAGGGGCTGGAGGGAGGTGGCAGCCTCGATCTGGAAGGGAGGAGGTGGCGGCTGCGATCTGGAAGGGACGAGCGCGGATCCGACCGCGGCCGTGGGAGAGAAGGGGAGGGGAGGGGTTGTCGGCGACCGGGGTTGGGGGAGAGGACGAAGGACGGCGGCGGCGGTGGGAGGGGTGAGGTTGGGGGCGGCGGCGGCGGCTCCAGAAGGAGGAGTGGTGTGCGGCGGCGGTGGATCCAGAAGGGAGAGAGGGGAGAAGGTGGAGAGCGGCGGTGGGGAAGTAGGGGCGTGGGGGTTGTGTTAGGGCTAGGTTTTTTTTAGAAGTGTTAGGGCCAGGTGGGTGAGAGGGTGGGGGGGGCGAGGGCTACCGTTGGATCCAGGAGCATCCAACGGTGCTTGATGCATGATCCGCGTGAGATGGCTATGGCCCAATCAGAACGTTATGACCATTTAGTATTGGACGTTATGACAATTCAAAATTGGTCGTGGTCAAATAAAAATAAAGTGTAAAATCATGTCACCATTTTAATTTTTATGTTTTGAGTGTCCAAAATGAAATTTTTTGGTGAAGAAGCTATCAAATATTTGCACGAGGTACATCTTGGAATTCCAAAAATGTTGGCTAAGAGAGTTTTCATTTTCTTTGCACGGAAAATTCATTTTTTATTTTTCGAGTGCCCGAAATGAGGTTTTCTGTGAAGAACCTACCAAATAATTATTGCAAAATTGCACCAAATAATTTTTTTAAAATACTAGCCCATATTTAATGCACAATTGACCAAATGGTTGGGTGTAAAAGTTTTGATCCACCTACGGTGAAAAGACAAATTTCCACGATTCAATTTGAAGCGGGTCAAATTTAAACTGCAGCTACCTCATAGTTTGCTCTTTATTTTTTCACAAAATCATTTATAGGTACATAAGTATCTATTTAATCAAAGAAAGACCAAAAAAATCCAAGATTCAACCACTAGATAGGAACGGTCATTCCCACCATTTTTACTGCATTTTGAAACGGGCATAAAAAATTCAAAAAAAATTAAAAAATTGGAAAACCTTCGCATTGTGTCATTATATATGACCAAGTTTCCAGGAAAAATAATAAACTTCTAATACGGAAATTATTTTAAAAAAGTGTTCTCAGAAATGAGATATCATGCGTGAAGATTCATGGCTTTCAAGCCAAATGATCAATCTTATGGCCACATTCATGGCATAGTTTGTTCAAATGATCTAATATTGTGCACAAGGGTGCATATTGGAATTCCAAACAATGTTTCCTAAGGGAGTTTTCACTTTCATTGGACAAAAGAGCCATTTTCCATTTTTTGAGTGCCCCAAATGATGTTTTTTTGTGAAGAACCTACCAAATAATTATTGCAAAATTGCACCAACTCATTTTTATAAAATAATAGGCCATATTTAATGCATAATTGACCAAATGGTTGGGTGTAAAAAGTTTTGATCCACCTCTGGTGAAAAAGAAAAATTGTCGTCGATTCAGCTGGAAACGGGTTAAATTTGAACTGTAGCTGCCTCATAGTTTGCTCTTTATTTTTTCCAAAAATCATTTCTAGGTACATAAGTATCTATTTTATTATAGAAACACCAAAAAAATTCCAAGATTCAACTACTAGCTAGGAGCAGTCGAGCCCGCTGTTTTGACCGCATTTTGAAACAGGCATAAAAATTCAAAAAAATCAAAAATTGGAAAACCTTCGCATTGTGTCATTATATGTGACCAAGTTTCCAGGAAAAATAATAAACTTGTAATACGGTAATTATTTTTAAAAAAGTGTTCTAAAAAATGAGCTATCATGCGTGAAGATTCACGGCTTTCAAGCCAAATGATCAATCTTATGGCCACATTCATGGCATAGTTTGTTTATATGATCTCATATTGTGCACAAGGGTGCATCTTGGAATTCCAAACAATGTTGCCTAAGGAAGTTTTCATTTTCTTTGCACGGAAAATTCATTTTTCATTTTCCGAGTGCCCAAAAGGAGGTTTTTTTGTGAAGGAACTACCAAATAATTGTTGCACAATTGGACCAAATCATTTTTATAAAATACTAGGCCATATATAATTCACAATTGACAAAAATGGTTGGGTGAAAAAAGTTTTGATCTACCTCTGGTGAAAAAGACAAATTGTCGTCGATTTAGTTGGAAACGGGTCAAATTTGAACTATAGCTGCCTCATAGTTTGCTCTTTATTTTTTCCAAAAATCATTTCTAGGTACATAAGTATCTATTTAATCATAGAAACACCAAAAAAATTCCAAGATTCAACCACTAGCTAGGATCGGTCAAGCCCGCCGTTTTGACCGCATTTTGAAACGGGCATAAAAAATTCAAAAAAAAATCAAAAAATTGGAAAACCTTCGCACTGTGTCATTATATGTGACCAAGTTTCTAGCAAAAATAATAAACTTGTAATACGGTAATTATTTTTAAAAAGTGTTCTCAGAAATGAACTATCATGCGTGAAGATTCATGGCTTTCAAGCCAAATGATCAATCTTATGGCCACATTCATGGCATAGTTTGTTCAAATGATCTCATATTGTGCACGAGGTGCATCTTGGAATTCAAACAATGTTGCCTAAGGAAGTTTTCATTTTCTTTGCACGGAAAATTCATTTTCATTTTCCGAGTGCCCCAAAGGAGGTTTTTTGTGAAGGAACTACCAAATAACTGTTGCAAAATTGGACCTAATAAATTTTATAAAATACTAGGCCATATATAATGCACAATTGACAAAATGGTTGGGTGTCAAAATTTTGATCCACCTCGGTGAAAAAGACAAATTCCGTCGATTCAGGTTGGGCGGGTCAAATTTGAACTGCAATGCCTCATAGTTTGCTCTTTATTTTTTCCAAAAATCATTTCTAGGTAAATAAGTATCTATTTAATAAGAAATACATGGTTTGATGGCGAGACATCGAGGTTTGTATGGTGGCCGAGGGGCCCAACTCTAGAGCTGCCAGCGTGGCTCGCATGCCCTTGGCGTGGTCACCGCGTGACCGTGGCGTTGCCATGTGTTCTGGGCGGCCTAGGCATGTCTAGTGGGTTGGGCACTCCCCAGGTAGGTTCTAGGAAGAAAATCACAACATAAGATTCTCACGAGGAGACCGATCGATGCTCAAACATGAATAAGCAGCCAAGTGTTTGATTTGCGGTACAGGAAATGCACATGGCTAATGGGCGTGAGTTTTGGCTGAGGATGATCAGTTACTAAGAAGACTGTCTTCACAAATTTTCACCTCAAAAGGAGGAGCCTAGGTGGTACTTGCTTTACAAACTACCACACTGGACATAAATACGAATGTTGAAGCTGGGCTCAAAATAATGAATGGATTGAGCTGGAATTTGGTGGAGGATGGTTATTTGGGCATAGGAAAGCACTGTAGAAAATGGATACCATTTGGACATGCCAAAGTGGTACTTCCTTCACAAAGTGCTGCTCTGAACAGAATAGGAAAATGAATATTTTCTAATTATTTTTGAACTAGGCAAGGAATGTTTTTACATATTTGACGAAGATATGACCCAAAGAATTTATGAGATTTTTTTGGGAATTTTGGGAATGACATATATATAGGTTGCTTCACAACCTAGGGCAAAAACTGCCACATGGACATGACACATAGGCAAAACTGATGAGGTGGCGCCTAGTCATAGCAACCCACCACAATTTACAAGGCTATGACCATCTATATTGGTCGTTAACAACTAGAAATAAGGCAGCGGACTAGCGCTGTTTGCTTTATGACCTTTTCGTGTAAGGAAATTACGACCTTTCTGACCAAAATGGTCGCAATGGTTTAGGGTTTGGAGCCCCTCGAACAGCTTTTGACCAATCGGTCTAAAATAGTCATAGATCTATGACCAATTCTTCCAGGGTCACTGACAGAAGGTCACTAGTTGACATATTTCTTGTAGTGAGAGATCATGTTGATTAATAAGTCGAGAGGGGTCGAGTTACCGGAACCCAATGTGTGGTAGTAACTGTTCATGGATCACAAACACAGAACTCAATTCCTAAGGACGGTTTCAATGAGATAACCCACCATGTACTCCTACATGGCCTCTCACCGCTACCTTTACCAAATCGTGTTCACACACTTAGCTCACACACAATAGGACATGTTCATCACTATTCCAATTCATCCCCGATGAATCAGACCTGACTCAACTCTAAGCAGTAGCAAGCATGACAAACAAACATGAATGAGTAGGCACATCAGGGCTCAAACAACTCCTACTCATGCTAGTGGGTTTCATCTATTTACTATGGCAATGACAGGTCATGCTGAAGATAAGGGGTTCAACTACCGCAGCATGTAACAGTTGAAACAATGTTGTCCTAATGCCGTAAAAGAGAGTAGGAGTGAGAGAGTGGGATTGTATCGGAATGAACAAGGGGGTCTTGCTTGCCTGGCACTTCTGAAGATAGTATAGCTCTTCATCGGTGTCATCGAACTCATCGTTGGGACCACGTCTACTGAGGGGGAACGAATACCGGCAACAGAGAATGAAACACAATCAATGCAATGCACAATATGATGCATGATCATGGCATGGCAATATGCTGTGATATGAGCTAATGCAACTAGCAACAGGTTAAATGGAGTTGGTTTGAATCCAAGATTCAAATTCAAACTCCATGTGTGGATATTCAAATGCCATTAATATGATTTGTCCTAAACAGGAGCTATAAGTTGTTCTAACATGCATGTAAATGGTACAGATGGATAGATTGGATTTTTCTGATCATTTTTCATATATAAACTATTTCATTCTGAGTTACGGTTGAATTTATATGAATTTTGGAAGTTTATAACATTTTCTGGAATTTCCTGGCTATTTTAGAATTAAGCTAATTCCAAAAAAGAGTTATTGCTTCAGCATGACATCATGATGATGTCAGCAGGTCAATGGGCGACCCAGGTCAAACAGACCGGTGGGTCCCGCGTGTCAGTGACTAACCTAACTAACTGGGTTAATTAGCATTTGACTTAAGCTAACCTGGGTTAATTAGGCGGGCTGGGCCCGCATGTTAGTGAGCCAGGGGAGGTCAAACCCCTAGTCAGCGAGGTCAAACTCGTCGGCGGCTCGACGCCGGCGGTGACAGACGCGGCGGAGTGACTCGGGTAACACCCTCCGACGACCAAAACAACGGCGGAGATCATCTACGCGGAGCTGGGACTCGCCCGCATCCATCTGTGCAAAGGGCAGGGGCTGAGGTGGCCCGAGCTCGCCGGGGGCAAGCTCGCGGCGGTGGCCGGAGTTCGGGCATGCACGGGGACGGGGCTACGGAGCACGGAGTGAGCATACGATAGGCTCCACGGGATCCTGGGATCACCAGGAGCACGCCAGGGTAACTACTACCAGCGGAGGAGCTCGGAGACTCCGCGTGCAACGGCAATGGCGGACGGCGGCATGGGAGCTCGCGGTGCAGCAATTGTGGCACAACTCGAGCAAGGGGGTGGAGGGGAAACGGAGAAGAGCTCACAAGGGGTCGGATGGGGCACACGATGAGCTCGGGGACGTCCTGTCGGCGGCGAATCGACGGCGGCAGTGATTAGCTCCCGAGGTGGAAGACGGTGGTGATGACGATGCTACGGCGTGTCCCGGCTTGTTTGACTCGGCGGAGATGATGAGGACGACAACGCGGAGGTCGTACGAACGACGCAAGGGCGAGGGGGTGGCTGTGGCTGTGGTGGACAACGACGTCGGCGTCCGGCTGTGGCGATGCAGAGGCGAGGGAGAGAGCAGGGGGGAGTGGGGGTTTTGGCTGGATCGGGACGGCTCCGGGGCGTTCACCCATGCGTCCAAAGGCTCGGCGGCAAGCAAGAGGATGCGTGGCACCTCGCGTGCGCGTGCGCTGTCCCGCCTCTGCCTACTGGCAAATGTTAGGGATGACTAGCACCCGGCCAGGTGGGCTGGGCCAACACAGGTGAGGCCCAGGTGAGCATCCCTCCCTCTCTGTTTTCTAATTCGTTTAAGTTTTCTATTTATTTCTTTGTTTCTGGAATTAGTAAAAATACTAAATCACTTAAATAAATCCCGAGGATAAATTATAGGCACTATTTGAATTATTTCCAACAGCCTTCATTTATTTTTCAGGATTATTTGGGCATTTATAATATTTATAGGAATTAAATGCCCAGATGCAAATACTTTATGATTTAATTCAACAATCCAGAGATTACCTAGAAAAATGTGCACCATTTTTGGCATGGGTTTCAGCCCAATCCAGAAATGATGAACATTTTGTGAAGGGCATTTTGGGTTCATTGAAAATATTTTATTTGAGCCTAATTGAATTCATTTGGTGCTAGGGTTTAAACAATACCCATTTCAAGTTTCTTTTAAATTTAAAGATGATGCAACAACCAATCTAGACCAAGTGCAGGGTAAAGCTAGGGATGTGACAACTCACCCCCACTAAACAAGAATCTCGTCCCGAGATTCAAGCGTAGGGTAAGATGAAGGGGGAACGCAACTAACATAATCTTCACGATCCAGGTTGCACTTCATAAGGACGTTGATTCAATCACCATCTTTGTCTCGTCGTCTTGCTCTGAGAACTCCAACTAACATGACAGAGAGAGGAAAGGAAAAAAACTCTAGAAGGATCGATCTTCTCGAAGATTGAACAACTCAGGATCAACTCATGGAGTGAGACATTAAAAATCTCTCGAACTGAGACATGAGGCATACATCTGAAGGGATGGAGTGAGATAGATGATGGAGATTCACTAGGTAGGCAACAATTCCACACTTAAGAAGGTGGTGAACCGTTGTCAATGTAGCGAGGAGTTGAGTTGCCATGATACCATAACGAGACATCTTAGAGAAAGTGACTCGTAGAATTATCACCTTAAGTGGAAAAAAGAATTACTTTTGATACCTGGATCATCGAAACTCTCTAAACCAGCCTAAGGCAGTTCGCCAACAATCATTTGGCGAAGGATGCAGATGCAAAGAAGATAACACTTTCTCAGATATCACCTTAGCGAGGCCAAGGGGACAAAATCTGGATGATCGACCGAGAGACATTTAGCACTCCGCTTCTAATGTTCTCCTTGATGTGCTAGCATAATCCATTCATAGATATGGTTTGATATCTAGAACATCAAGTAAAAGGTCGGACTTCGGGAGCACAAAAATCCATAAGGAACAACTACTGGAGTAAATCCTTATGGGGAGGTGGCCAACTTCCTCAATCAAGATACTACAATAATAGGTCTTCCGGCTGGGTGTGTTGGCCACAACATCCACTTTACCGGGTTATAGAGAGACCAGTATTATAGTTTTTGGGAAACGTTCCAACCATCATATCTGCCTGAGATTCAGATCTGGTTGGTGTCAGGATATTCCAGACTCATCAAGTCTAGAAAGGCAAATGAAGGTTTGCAACACAAATCGACGACATGGCATTGCGAGATTCTCGGGGAATGAACTACGATAGCAAGCTCCAAAACATGAGCTGGTTCTGCTACACGCATGTGAACACGCTGTCCCAGACAAACCTGGTCACATGGTAGTCTTACAATAAAGCACTACCGAGTTCTGGTAGGGAACCATCATTGAGGATATCAGAATCTTGTGCACGAACTATTATTTGCACAACAACTCCTCTTCCTTGAACAAATCAGTCACTGGCTCGGTGTGCTACAGAATACATATGGAGTGGAGGTAATTAATCTACCAAACCACAGTATACTTTGCACATGCATGACTGACTTGGGACGATTCTAGAGGAAACAAAACAAACCTTTCTCAATTCATGGCAGCAACTTACACCAATTGCACATGAATTAGAGGAAGTCACTCCTTTCATCCAAGCATATCCTTCATGAACGGAACACAAAGAAAATGCTTGCACAAGTTTCCAACACTAGCCTGATGTTCATCATGAATTATGGAGGAGATAAAATGCTGCTGATGGGCTCAACAACAACTCATCGTAATTTCCATATCACTGGAATTCCACCATTACGTGAACAAGGTGATAGCATTGGTCAAACCAAAATATGTAATGGTGTATGCTCGAGGGGTCAACCACAAGTAAGAGAACATTACGAACGTCGTTGGTTCTGACTTGATTTGACGATAGCCCATACGCAAATCAAAGATTTGGGTAAGAAAATAGATCCAACAATTAACACGAGGATCAATCAATGAAGATATCATATTTCTTCAACACACACGCACAAGGATATCCCTTGGAATGAACTGAGTCGGACAAGCTTTTATCTTCCAACTCTCCAAGTTGTTGTTTAGCTTAACCAACTAGCTCAGGGTATCCGACACAGATTCTTCGAGAAAGGGTGGTTTACAAGAAAACCAACTTGATCACAAACTCAACGTAGCGGTCAGGTGACAACCTGGTGATACTTCCGAGAATATATTCAGAAAATCACAAACCACCAATATGTTACTAAGCTCGGAAGCAATCTTGCTTTTCAGGGCCGGACGATATGATCGACAGAGCGAGGGATTGACACAATCCTAACTCATTGATCTAAGAGTGCACCAGGAATGGGGACTAGGTAGCACAGTCTATCTTAGAATGATGATTCAGTAATCAACACGCTAAGAATGAGGTTATTGACCTTTAACTACCAAGCAACGGGGTTGCTAGGAGTATTGATTTCACACATCACGATTCACTTGTCGGCATTCCGGTCGTGACAACACGGAACTGGGGAACGAATAATGCTGGCGAGAAGTATCGCTACGTCAAGAACTCATAAGAGATGGTGCAATGCTCATGACAATCTTGACATGAAGAGGGCAACACTCCAAGGTAGAACAGAACAAAAGCTAAATTGGCATTTTGATCTGCGGAATGCAACTACTCTGACCTAATCCTGGATATGGATGAGGTACTGGAGTTTGTTTCTCCTAGTCATTCCGAAATAGAATGGCTGGATGGACCACAAGAGTAATAGGCATTGATGCACGAGTGCACGCATACCCTTGACTATCAATTGATAGACGAAGGTCAAAAGACAACTAAAGAGGGACAACTCAAAGGAACATACGATTTTCTGAGCTTTGGATGCACGGAATAGTATGTCGAGCAAAGCTCAACTTATTTCTTCCAGATAACCCATGCGGAGAAGGTAGGACTGGCAGAGTTGCAATATAGGATGGGGAACTCATCGAGAGCACTCTTGTTGTGATCTCTTGGTTCAAGAACTTCTGCCATAAAAAATTCATGGTATTTGGAAGAAGGAAATACCACATACCTCAAGGAATAATGCAAAAGTTACTAATAACCTAAAGGAACTAGCAAACACTATCAACATGAAGTAAGTAGGATGAATCTTGGTTCGAAAACCCAAGAATAGAATGCCTACTAACTAAATGGCATCACGGGATGCTTTCGAGAATGATGGCCAGAATCATCACACTGGGACACTAAACATGACTAGATTACTATATGGTTCTATAAGACATCTAGGGTCATAATAGTAGCTCCAACATAAATACCAAGGCAATAGAGTACCTCAACTCACCGATTAGTGTGGTTAAACTGGCCCAATGGAACATCGGAAATGTAAAGAAGGGATTTGCAAATGCATCAGACTATTTAGAAACCTGGGATGACTCGGACAATATAACGGCTGTAAATGCTCAAAAAGATTTGAGACATCCGGCAAAATTGTGGCATAACCACTCGATCATCACAATATCAAGATTCTAAGGCCAGCTATGAATACACAGAAGTAGTAGAAACTGAATTGAGGCTTAAATCCAACAATCTTATAAGTCTACAGATTAGTAACACGTGATCCTGATAGAAAGAAGAGATAGCCTAGTTCCTTAACCCTGTAGGAAAGATAAGATGACTCGGATCTGAAGGGCATGAGGTAAAGGAGTAAAAAGAGCCTTACGTTCCCATCCACAATCAATTCCCTTATATAACTAAAGAATTTCTAGACTAAACTTCGACCAGTTTGGCTTGGTAATCCTACAGGCAGTCCGGCTCTGATACCAAAATTATCAGGACCCCGACTCAATGCCACACCGATCTAGCATGTAACACCTCATATCACTTTGCGGCCTCATGCACGGTATCCCCACGGGTGTCGTCTTACCAGGCCCAAGACCGTTTGTGCCTTTTGGCACACGTATATGATAGTGTCGCTAGCATCCATATGACATGGAGCCCGGGCTGACATGCCTAGTCGTGAACCCAAAGTGTCACTAACTTGCAGGGACAGGCATACATGACCCAGCAACGAACGTGTCGGTCATCAGCGAGTGAATCCGGGCTGTAGCAACTAGGCTAGCAGGACTCCGATAAACCGGGCTCTAGCAGGCTAACAGGACTCCGATAGACACCGCGTGACATTTCCCGAAGGGAACATACCTGTGAACGAAGAAGGACACATGCGGCCAGCCTAAGTGTTCCAGAGGCGGTAGCAAGCTATCAAGGCTCGATGGAAGCACTAGGAGACATTTCCGAAGAATGAGAGGCTACCAAGGATAAACAACTAGATAGTCGGATCCCACACATACCAAGCATTTCAATAACATACACACAATATGCTCGATATGTGCAAATACAACATGGCATCACAACATGACTCTACAACTCAAGTATTTTATTGAATAGGCCCGAGGAGCGAGATATTACAAACATGGGTCCATCAACCCGACATTGAGCATACAAGTCAAAGCACATGTGGAAGCTTAACATGTCCGAGTACGAGACAACTATAAATGAAAAGGTGAGAAGCACGAGTATCTACCAGATCTGCCGAGGGCACAAGATCGTAGCTGAGGTAACAAGCTAAACGTCGAAGTCCACGCGAAACTACTAGTGAGACTAAAGTCTTTCTGCAAAAACATAAAATAGGCAAACGTGAGTACAAATGTACCCAGCAAGACTTACATCAGAACTATCTACATATGCATCAGTATCAATAAAGGGGTGGTGGAGTTTGACTGCAACAAGCCAGCTTTGACTCGGTGGCTATCCTGAACTACGACTGCAAGTAACTCTTTGAGGTGGCGCACACGAGTCCACATATTCACCATATCAATACACCACTATGGATCTGCTCCCGTCTCCCTACGAGAACACCATCCATAGCACTCACGCTTATCTTGCGCATTTTAGAGTATCCACTTTCACTTGTTTATGAACTGTACAGGCAACCCAGAAGTCCTTTACCGCGTACACGGCTATTCGAATAGATCATTTATAACCCTGCAGGGGTGTACTTCTTCACACACGCTCTCGTCACTTACCACCATGTACACGTCGTGTATCTCGACAACCTTCAAGCGGAAGCCTGGCGAGGGAGTCGGCCATGACCTAACTAACCACACAAATCTCTCATGCAGGTTAATTGCCTATTCGGGTTCCATCCGCAAGGATATCCGGCCGGGGTGTCGCTCACGGCCCCAAACGATGTGTGCCGGGTTCCCAAGCCCACCTCAACGGGTGGATCTACGCTTGGTACACTGTGCCATAGTGCCTAGTCTGTCCCAAGCCCACGTGTACCGGGTGCCACTTGGTAGATTACTAACACTACCTACAAACACCAGAAACTAGTTGCAACTCCTGGACAGAGATCATGTTGATTAATAAGTCGAGAGGGGTCGAGTTACCGGAAATCAATGTGTGGTAGTAACTGTTGATGGATCACAAACACATAACTCAATTCCTGAGGACGATTTCAATGAGAGAACCCACCATGTACTCCTACATGGCCTCTCACCACTACCTTTACCAAATCGTGTTCACACACTTAGCTCACACACAGTAGGACATGTTCATCACTATTCCAATTCATCCCCGATGAATCAGACCTGACTCAACTCTAAGCAGTAGCAAGCATGACAAACAAACATGAATGAGTAGGCACATCAGGGCTCAAACAACTCCTACTCATGCTAGTGGGTTTCATCTATTTCTTGTGGCAATGACAGTCATCTTTGAGGATAAGGGTTCAACTACATGACATGTAACAGTTGAAACGATGTTGTCCTAATGTAGTAAAAGAGAGCAGGAGCGAGAGAGTGGGATTGTATCGGAATGAACAAGGGGGTTTTGCTTGCCTGGCACTTCTAAAGATAGTATAGCTCTTCATCGGTGTCATCGAACTCATCGTCGGGACCACGTTTACTGAGGGGGAACGAATACCGGCAACAGAGAATGAAACACAATCAACGCAATGCACAATATGATGCATGATCATGGCATGGCAATATGCTGTGATATGAGCTAATGCAACTAGCAACAGGTTAAATGGAGTTGGTTTGAATCCAAGATTCAAATTCAAACTCCATATGTGGATATTCAAATGCCATTAATATGATTTGTCCTAAACAGCAGCTATGAGTTGTTCTAACATGCATGAAAATTGTACAGATGGATAGATTGGATTTTTCTGATCAGTTTTCATATATAAATTATTTCATTCTGAGTTACGGTTGAATTTATATGAATTTTGCAAGTTTATAACATTTTCTGGAATTTCCTGGCTAATTTAGAATTAAGCTAATTCCAGAAAAGAGTTACTGTGTCAGCATGACATCATGATGACGTCAGCAGGTGAACGGGCGACCCAGGTCAAACTGACCGGTGGGTCCCGCGTGTCAGTGACTAACCTAACTAACTGGGTTAATTAGCCTTTGACTTAAGCTAACCTGGGTTAATTTGGCGGGCTGGGCCCGCATGTTAGTGAGCCAGGGGAGGTAAAACCCCTGGTCAGCGAGGTCAAACTCGCTGGCGGCTCGATGCCGGCGGAGACAGACGCGGCGGAGGGACTCGGGAAACACCCTCCGGCGACAAAAACAGCGGCGGAGATCATCTACGTGGAGCTGGGACTCGCCCGCATCCATCTGTGCAAACGGCAGGGGCTGAGGTGGCCCGAGCTTGCTGGGGGCAAGCTCGCGGTGGTGTCCGGAGTTCGGGCATGCACGGGGACGGGGCTACGGAGCACGGCGTGAGCAGACGAGAGGCTCCACGGGATCCTGGGATCACCAGGAGCACGCCAGGGTAACTACTACCAGCGGAGGAGCTCGGAGACTCCGCGTGCAACGGCAATGGCGGACGGCGGCTTGGGAGCTCGCGGGGCAGCAGTTGTGGCACAACTCGAGCAAGGGGGTGGAGGGGAAACGGAGAAGAGCTCACAAGGGGTGGGATGGGGCAGACGATGAGCTCGGGGACGTCCTGTCGGTGGCGAATCAACGGCGGCGGTGATCAGCTCCCGAGGTGGAAGACGGTGATGATGACGACGCGCTACGGCGCGTCCCGGCTCGTTTGACTCGGCGGAGATGATGAGGACGACAACATGGAGTTCGTGGGAACGACGCAAGGGCGTGGGGGTGGCTGTGGCTGTGGTGGACAACGACGGCGGCGTCCGCACTACTAGGAAAAGGGCTATAGATGGGATGGACACTAATGGCACATTGTACATGTGGTGCGCCATTACTAAATACTAATGGCGCACCATGTGTTGGTGTGCCATTAGTGTGCAAATACTAATGGCGCACCACATCCCATGGTGCGCCATTAGTAATTTTTTTTTAATTTTTTCAAAACTACTAATGGCGCACCGTGAGGGTAGTGCGCCATTAGTAATTTTTTAATTTTTCAAAACTACTAATGGCGATCCGTGGAGTGGTGCGCCATTACTAGTTGAACTAGTAATGGCGCACCATCCTCACGTGCGCCATTAGTAATTTGGCCCAAACATTCCCCGAATGCACCCCCGTGGACCGCCTTTTAGGTTTCAAAAAAAAAAAAATGATATAAATGTAAAAAAAATAAAAGAAAATAAGATTCCCATGTGATATGTGGTCTAGTTGTTAGCAAAATTTACAAACATTAATTTTCGAATTTTTTGCAAAATCTCTCGAGAATTTGTAAAAATGGGCATAACTTTTGCATACGAACTCGGATGAAAAAGTTTTTTATATGAAAAATCCTCAAAAACCTAACCAAAAAAAGGATACGTGGCTTTTAAGATCTGGAGAGGCAAAAAATTCAAAAAAATCCAAACTTACTAATGGCGCACCTGCCCATGGTGCGCATTACTATCTTCCCGCCTTCAAAATTCAAAATAAATCAAAAAAATAAAAAAAATTACTAATGGCGCACCCGTGGTGCGCCATTAGTATCTTCCCGCCTTCAAAATTCAAAATAAATAAAAAATAAAAAAAAGTTACTAATGGCGCACCTGCGCATGGTGCGCCATTAGTATCTTCCCGCCTTCAAAATTCAAAATAAATAAAAAAATAAAAAAAAAGTTACTAATGGCGCTTTTGCCATGATGCGCCATTACTATGTCAGATATATGGTGGTGGCGTGTCCTCTCCTCCTTACCTCTTCATTCTTCTCCTCCACTCCACCTCTCCTCCACTCCTCCACTCCATCTTCCCTTCTCTCCTCCACCATACTACCCTCCTCCTCTCCGGCGACCTCCTCCTCCTCCTCTCCGGCGACCACCTCCTCCTCTCCGGCGACCTCCTCCTCCCTCCTCTCCTCTCCTTCCCTCCCCTCCCCTCACGGTTTCTCCTCCCTCCTCTCCGGTGAGCTCCTCCTCCCTCATCTCCGGTGAGCTCCTCCTCCCTCCTCTCCGGTGATCTCCTCCTCCCTCATCTCCGGTGAGCTCCTCCTCCCTCCTCTCCGGTGAGCTCCTCCTCCCTCATCTCCGGTGAGCTCCTCCTCCCTCCTTTCCGGTGAGCTCCTCCTCCCTCATCTCCTCCCATCCCCTCATGGTTTCTCCTTCCTCTTCGATGCTCCGGTGAACTCCTCTCCGGCGACCTCGTCCTCCTCCCGACGATGTAGGTGAGCGCCTCTGCATTCACCTCCTCCTCCTCATCTCCGGCGAACTCCTCTCCGTCGAACTCCTCTCCAGCAAAAGAACATGGCAAAAGAACGTACAAGATCCAAAAACGGGAACAAAATTTGAAATAATATCGTGCAAAAAAACGAGCAAAAAGAAGAGCAAAAAATGGGCAAAAAAATCACGATCCAGATCCAAATTCAAAATTCAAAAATAGCAATGGCGCACGGTGGGGGTTAGACGGTGCGCCACTACTATTTTCCCGCCTTCAAAATTCAAAAATACTAATGGCGCACCGTGGCCTATACTAATGGCGCACCAATGGCCTATACTAATGGCGCACCGTGGCCTATACTAATGGCGCACGGTGAGTGCGCCATTAGTATACCAGATACTAATGGCGCACCAGTGCGCCATTAGTAAAAAATACTAGTGGCGTGATACTAATGGCGCACCAGTAGTGCGCCATTAGTAGGAAAAACTGGTGCGCCATTAGTAGGCCTTTTCCTAGTAGTGCCGGCTGTGGTGATGTAGAGGCGAGGGAGAGAGCAGGGGGGAGTGGGAGTTTTGGCTGGATCGGGACGACTCCGAGGCATTCACCCACGCGTCTAGAGGCTCGGCGGCAAGCAGGAGGAGGCGTGGCGCCTCGCGTGTGCGTGAGCTGTCCCGCCTCTGCCTACTGGCAGAGGTTAGGGATGAATCGCACCAGGCCAGGTGGGCTGGGCCAGCACAGGTGAGGTCCAGGTGAGCATCCCTCCCTCTCTGTTTTCTAATTCATTTATGTTTTCTATTTATTTCTTTGTTTCTGGAATTAGTAAAAATACTAAATCACTTAAATAAATCCCGAGGACAAATTTATTTTCAGGATTATTTGTGCATTTATAATATTTATAGGAATTAAATGACGAGATGCAAATACTTTATGATTTAATTCAACAATCCTGAGATGACCTAGAAAAATGTGCACCATTTTTGGCTGGGGTTTCAGCCCAATCCAGAAATAATGAACATTTTGTGAAGGGCATTTTGGGTTCATTGAAAATATTTTATTTGAGCCTATTTGAATTCATTTGGTGCTAGGGTTTAAACAATCCCCATTTCAAGTTTCTTCTAAATTTAAACATGATGCAACAACCAAGCTAGACCAAGTGAAGGGTAAAGCTAGGGATGTGACAGAATGACCCCTTATTAGCTAGCATAATTTAATTTAATTTTCCTCCTGCGCTTGTGCCGTGCACTATGATGGCGGGTTGTCTTGTTATTATTATGTTGTATGTATTCTAAGCAATTAAGTGCAAAATTAGGTGTATACCGTAATTATTCTATGAATTATGAATGCAAGAATTATTCTCTTAATTATGAAAGCAAGAATTGTTCTCTGAATTATGAAAACAAAAATTGTTCTCTGAATTATGAAAACAAAAATTGTTCTCTTAATTGGGGTGGGGGACCTGTTGGCATAATTTTCTTTCTGCACTTGTGTGGAATTCTAGTCAATCAAGTGTAAAATTTGCTATGTATAGTAGTTGTTCTGTGAATTATGAAATCTTTTTGTGCGATTGTGGTCTTGTGGACTGTTCAAAGGGAAAGCCGAGTTATCGAAAATTTGGTTAAAACAAGTCCTTGCACGGGGCACATCCTACGACTTCACAATCAGATCACTTTTCTTTTTGTCAACTCTATGCACTGACTGAGTGGAAATTGGCTGATCAAATCTTTGTACGCCAACATTTCTAAGACGTGAATAAGTTCCTTGACTTGAGTTGAAATTGGAAGCCTTTAGGTTTAGGGTACCCTCCAACCCTTTTAGTTCGATCAAGTCAACTGAATTTCTAAAATCACAAATATACTTCAGTTGATTGAACTAAGGAGGGATGAAGCCATGAAGGGGACGCTAAAGGTCACCACTTTGCATGATTGCATCCCTGCTGAACTTAGTGAGGTTCCTGTCCATCTATACGACACATGTGGGCTCCTTTTCTTTTAGTTGTCCGGCTAGTTATGATTTGGCAGTTTGATTCATTAGTGTATTAATGCTTGGGTGTTTACTTTGGGAGAAAGCTGGTACTGTAAAGAGTCTCAACGACCCAAGGGCGATCTTCTCTTTCGACATGGGTGGCCTTGGTGTGCTGCACATTGCAGCCGCCGGAGGGCATCTTGAGGTTTGCAAGTACTTGGTGGAGGAACTCGGGGGAGATGTCAATGCTCCTGCTTCTGGAGTTGGAGGTCTTTCTCTAACTCCTACTCTTCTTTTCTGGAAATTGGCATCTGTCATGTCTATGTTTCACACCATCAGATGTCTGAATTGCGTTGTTGTGCTTTTTGATTGCAGACTTTGCAGGTATGACACCCTTTATGTCATCTGCCCAGTCTGGCGATGTTTCAAGTGTGAAGTATAAAGTATTTGCTTGATCAGAGGCCATGCAATCAACTTGCTGCATATATTTGATGTGCCTCAGAAATTCAAAGTCATGAGTCTGATTGTAGAGACAATCAAAAGGACTGCTGCTGATCAAAAGAGTTCTTGTGGATATGCCCCAGACATTTAGGAGCTCATCAACTCCAAGATGGGCAAAGGCAAATATTTTTTGGACAAGGAGCACCTGCCCATCTACCCTAATTTTGAGGACAACACCATTGTGATGGATGAAAATGAACCATCATCAGCTCAAGCACAAAAGAAGAGAGAGAAGGGAAAGGCAGAAAAAACTGCAAAGATGCCAACAGCTGAAGAAGCATCTCAGGTTTTCTTGAAATGCAAGCAAGAACATCTTGGATACTTGATTGCCTCCACCTTGAGGATTGAGAAGGCCTTGGCCACCCTGACTCAAAACCAGGAGAGCTTGGAGAGGATCATTGAGCAGAAATTCTATGATCTTGATGTCAAGGTAATTGAGATCTAATCAGTAGTTGAGCAACTTCAGGAGGAAGTGGAGGAGAAGAAGGGCAAGTCTACTACAGATGCTTTTCATAGAGTGCCCAGGAGCCTGAGATCTGCTGCAGTGCCCGTCACAAACACGAGAGCTACTACATCAGCACCAGCAGCCACAGCATCAGTTCCACCAGCTCCAGCAGCCACTCCACCAGCTCTAGCAACATCAACTGAATCCTTCGTTCTTGGAGTCATCACAACGGCACCTCATGAAGACCAAGCCTGAGAGTCGTTTAGCACTATGCATTTTTATGAACTTTCTGGTAACTTGTTACCAAAGGGGGAGAAAATGTATAGATTATAGTCTGAGAGAGAGAGAGAGAGAGAGAGTTGCTTTTTGGTCTCTCTTTGCTTTGCTTGAACCTTTTTGTGTGTTTGCTTGATACACTATGTCGTGTGTGTGATACTTAGATGATCATGTGTTTGATCATATGCTATCTTAATACTTGTTGGATGACATTATCTCTTATATCATTTTATGATCATTCACTTGCTTGGTGATGAGTGCATGCTTTTAACTTCTATCATTTTGAGCGCTCCATCAAGTTGTATGTGACATGAAAGAGTAAGTCAGGATCCTAACACATTGTGCATTTGCAGTCCAAAGCAAATTTTAAATAATGCACAAATTTAGGGGGAGCTCTTGCTTATCACATACTTCTCAAAGCAACGATGTTTTTCAATTTTATTATCATTTGTCGAAGATTTGATCTATATGTTGTCATCAATTACCAAAAAGGGGAGACTGAAAGTGCAACTATCCCCGGGTGGTTTTGGTAATTCATTACAACATATATCTCACTGAGCTAATGCTATTTCAAGATAAATATTTTAGGAAAGCTCAATGTTTGGCATGGCATGGATGAGAAACGCGGACCCCTCAAAATGCTAAGGACAAAAGGATTGGCTCAAGCTCAAAGCACAAGACTCTAAATTTCACTTTTAGTGATCCAAGATCACACTGAGTCAATAGGAAAGCCAATACTATTAACAGGGTGTGAGGTGTTGCTTAATGGCTTGCTTGCTCAAAGTGCTTAGTGATAAGCTCCAAAGACCTCAACTACTTTCTCACATCCACATATTTACCAAACCAAAAGTCAAACTCGGCCCTACCGAAACTTTCTATCAGGCGCCACCGAGTTCAATTGACATAGCCACTTCCAGAAACCCTAGTCTTTTCGGTCTCACCGATAGGGATCTCGGTCTCACCGAGATGGGATTGTAATCTCTCTGTTTCCCTCTCGTAACATTTCGGTCAAACTGAGATGAGCGATCGGTCCCATCGAGATTGCAATGCAAACTCTCTGTTTCCCTTTCATAACGTTTTGGTCCAACCGAGATGAGCGAATCGGTCCCATCGAGTTTGCCTGTCCAACTCTCTGGTTAGCTTATTACCAAAATCGGTCTCACCGAGTTTTTGTAATCGGTCTCACCAAGATTAGTTATGCCCTAACCCTAATGATATCGGTCCCATCGAGTTGACATGTCGGTCCCATCGAAACGCCTAACGGTCACATTATGAACTAAATTGGTCTGACCGAGTTTAACGATTCGGTCATACCGAGTTTGGTAAGTTGTGTGTAACGGTTAGATTTTGTGTGGAGGCTATATATACCCCTCCACCCACTCTTCATTCGTGGAGAGAGCCATCAGAACATGCCTACACTTCCACTCTCAATTTTCTGAGAAAGAACCACCTACACTTGTGTTGAGATCAAGATCTTCCATTCCTACCACATAAATCTTGATCTCTAGCCTTCCCCAAGTTGCTTTCCACTCAAATCTTCTTTCCACCAAATCCAAATCCTGTGAGAGAGAGTTGAGTGTTGGGGAGACTATCATTTGAAGCACAAGAGCAAGGAGTTCATCATCAACACACCATCTATTACCTTTTGGAGAGTGGTGTCTCCTAGATTGGTTAGGTGTCACTTGGGAGCCTCCGTCAGGATTGTGGAGTTGAACCAAGGAGTTTGTAAGGGCAAGGAGATCGCCTACTTCGTGAAGATCTACCCCAGTGAGGCAGGTCCTTCGTGGGCGACGGCCATGGTGGGATAGACAAGGTTGCTTCTTCGTGGACCCTTCATTGGTGGAGCCCTCCGTGGACTCACGCAACCATTACCCTTCGTGGGTTGAAGTCTCCATCAACATGGATGTACGATAGCACCACCTATCAGAACCATGGATAAAAAATCTCCGGGTCACCATTACGTTTGCTTCCTCAAACTCCTCCCTTTACCTTCATATGCAATTATTTACATTCCGCTGCTATACTCTTAGAATTGCATGTGTAGGTTGATTGCTTGACTTGCGCTAAGTTGCTAAAATCTGCTAAGAACTAAAATTGGGAAAAGGTTAGATTTTTATTTGGTCAAGTAGTCTAATCACCCCCCCTCTAGACATACTTTCGATCCTACAATTGGTATTAGAGCTTTGGTCTCCATCTCTTTGATTTCCATAGCTTTTGGTAGTCATAGCCTTGGTCTCACAACCTAGGAGAGTATGACGTCTAGCGAGGGAAATTACCACCGTAGAGGTCCTTAGTTTAATGGTACAAATTTTGCTAGTTGGAAGCATAAGATGAAAATGCATATTCTTGGACATAACCCCGCCGTTTAGGATATTGTGTGTATTGGCTTGCAAGGTGAATGCTTTGATGGGAGAGAACCAAACCGTGAAGCTATCACGGAAGAGTTGAAGATGCTGCAATACAATGCTCAAGCTTGTGATATTCTCTTCAACGGATTGTGCCCCGAAGAATTCAACAAAATCAGCCGTCTTGAGAATGCAAAGGAAATTTGGGATACTTTGATTGACATGCACGAAGGTACCGACTCCATCAAGGAATCCAAATTGGATGTGCTTCAAAGTCAACTTGACAAGTTCAAAATGAAGGATGGTGAAGGCGTCGCTGAAATTACTCTAGGCTTGCTCTCATCACAAATGAGATTGCCGGCTTAGGAAGTGAAGAGATGACCAACAAATTCATCATCAAGAAGATCCTAAGAGCCTTGGATGGAAAATACGATACCGTGTGCACATTGATCCAAATGATTCCCAGTTACAAGAATCTCAAGCCAACGGAGGTCATTGGAAGAATTGTTGCTCATGAGATGCCACTCAAGGATAAGGAAGAGCTCCACAACAAGTCAAGTGGTGCTTACAAAGCCTCATGTGAAGCTAACACATCATCAAGTGAGAAACAAACCTTCAATGAAGATTTGAGCCTAATGGTGAAGAACTTCAACAAGTTCTACAAGAGTAGAAGTAAGGAAAGAAGTTCCAAGTCAAGGTCCTACAATGACAAAAGATCTTCGAGTCGTGAGCGTAATCGCTACAACTGTGGAAGACCCGGACACTACTCCAATGAGTGTACAGCTCCCTACAAAAGAAGAGAAGATTCTCCAAAAAGAAGAAGTCGAAGAGAAGAATCACCACCAAGAGAAAGAAAGAATAGAGATGATCGTTATGAACGAAGAACATCCCAGAGAAGCAAGGATTCAGAAAGGAAGGACAAATCATCAAAGAGCTACACAAAACGAATACATCAAGCTCATGTTGGTGAATGGGTATCCGGCTCCGACTCTGACCATCACTCCGAGAGAAGCTATCACTCTGACTCCGAATATACTCAAGATGAAGGTGTTGCCGGTCTAGCACTTGTGTCAACCAACTCCTACGACATATTTGACTCACCAAATGAAGGAATTGGAAGATGCTTCATGGCTAAAGGCCCAAAGGTATCACATCCCGAGTATGTTGATTTCAATAGTGATGGATATGACTTGTTAGGTGATGATGATTTACTTGTTGACAACTCTAGTGATGAATACTATGATGAAACGTCAATTAATCATGCTAAAACGAATGACAATGATAAGGAGAAGATTGAGCACCTAACTAAAGAACTAAACACTCTTAAGTTAGCTCATGAAACTATCTTGGAAGATCATCGAGAACTTTTAAAGACTCATGAGAAGTTACGCTTTGAAAAGCTCAACCTTGAGCAAGAGCATGAGTTTTTAAAGGCAATCAATGATGATCTTCGCAAGAAAAGTTATTCTTACATTGCCAAGCATTTACTCTTATCTACTTACATGCCACAAGTCAACTCTAGTAACAAGAACAAGAAAGATTCTCCTTCTAGTTGTAACAATAATCATGCTAAATCCAATAGTGTTGCTTCTAGTAGTTCTCTTGATTCAACTAACAATTCTCTTAGCCAAGTTACACTTGAGCAAGAAAATAGCTTATTGAAGTGAATCATAGAGAAAGGTGTTTACAAGAGCCTTGCGTAAGTAAGCAATTGAGGAAATTATGCAAGCAAGGAAGGCACCGGAGGAATCAAGGTGTTGGTTTTGAACGAAAGTTCAATGCCAATGGAGTTGAGTGGGAAGAATATCAATACCCCAAGATGAAGTTTGTTCCTCAACAAGAGAAGTATGATCCTACTTATTTCAAAGGAACACAAGCTCAAGATGATCTTCCACCACAAGACCACAAGCAAAAAGGGAAGGACAAGATTCAAGAGGAGATTGATGCATTTGAAGAAGTATCTAAGGCCTTGGTCAAGTGGATTCCCAAGAGTACATCAAGTTCTACTTCATCAAGTACGACTACAACTCCAAGGATTCCCATCAAGATGATGTGGATCCCAAAGAAGAAGAACTAGACAGTTCTTGAGGGTGACTCCGCCAACATATTTCACTCATATCATTTTGGCGAGGACAAGTGCAAACAACCTTCATATCTTGCACTAATCCAAGGAGTCACAAACCCTCTTGTTGGTAAGACAAGGGACAAGGTAACCTAATGCTTTCATGGACATCATCTTGCGTGTGCATCACTCTATGTCTATGGATATCCTTGTTTGTTCCTTGTGGGACTAACCCGTGTAGGTATTGAAAGTGCAACTCACTCTAATGGAGTGCTCCAAATGATCTACATCAACATTGAGCATCCACATCTTCAACACCTACATGAAGTCAGCATCGACAAAACCCAAGGTTAGTTCATCCCTCTTAGGGGGGATATCACATCTAGGGGGGGCTTTACTCTAAAGAATTGAGCTAAAGCAACTCTAATGGTGTGAACACAACAATGCTTTATGGAAAAGTGGTAACCCCACTTGTGCTTAAACGATGAGTATGACCTATGATCAAATGTTCTCATTTGACTCATAAGTCAATATACTCATATATAGATGACCTAGTCATCGCCAATTGTTTGATAGATGCTAGAATTGGTTGTGCATGCTTTGTCACATATTTCATTTGCCATTTTATTCACTACAAGAAATATGTCAACTAGTGACCTTCTGTCTGTGACCCTGGAAGAATTGGAAATAGATCTATGACCATTTGAGACCAATTGGTCAAAAGCTGTTTGGGGGGCTCCAAACCCTAAACCATTGCGACCATTTTGGTCAGAAAGGTCATAATTTCCCTACACCAAATGGTCACAAAGCAAACAGGGCTAGTCTGCTGCCTTATTTCTAGTTGTTAACGACCAAAATAGATGGTGATAGCGTTGTAGATTGTGGTGGGTTGTGATGACTAGGCGCCATCTCATCAATTTTGCCTATGTGTCATGTCCATGTGTCAATTTTTTCCATAGGTTGTGAAGCAACCTATATTTCTGTTATTCCAAAAATTCCCAAAAAAATCTCATAAATTGTTTGGATCATGTCTTCATCAAATATGTCAAAAACCTTCCTTGCCTAGTTCAAAAATAACTCAACAATATTCATTTTCCTATTACATTCAGCAAAGCACTTTGTGAAGGAAGTGTTATTTATATATTCTTGATTTCCCTAAATATTTGTGAAGACGGTCTTCTTAGTAACTGATCATCCTCAGCCAAAACTCATGCCCATTAGCCATGTGCATTTCCGTGCATAAATCAAACACTTGGCTGCTTATTCATGTTTGAGCATCGATCGGTCTCATCGTGAGAATCTTATGTTATAATTTTCTTCCTAGCATCTACTTGGGGAGTGAACAACCCACTAGACATGCCTAGGCGTCCCCGAACGATATAACGCCACGGTCCTTGGTGACCATGCGGTGAACATCTTGACTTATGCGCTCTAGAGTTGGGTCCCTCGGCCACCGTCCAAACCTCGATGTCTCGCCATCAAACCATGTATTTCTGATTAAATAGATACTTATTTACCTAGAAATGATTTTTGGAAAAAATAAATAGCAAACTATGAGGCACCTGAAGTTCAAAATTGACCCGCTTCCAACTGAATCAGCGGGAATTTGTCTTTTTCACCAGAGGTGGATCAAAACTTTTGACACCCAACCATTTTGTCAATTGTGCATTATATATGCATAGTATTTTATAAAATTGATTAGGTCCAATTTTGCAACAAATATATGGTAGGTCCTTCACAAAAAAAACTCATTTCAGGCACTCGGAAAATGGAAAATGGTTTTTTCGTCCAAATAAAATGAAAACTTCCTTAGGCAACATTGTTTGCCATTCCAATATGCACCCTTGTGCACAATATGAGATCATCTGAACAAACTATGCCATGAATGTGGCCATAAGATTGATCATTTGGCTTGAAAGACATGAATCTTCATGCTTGATAGCTCATTTCTGAGAACACTTTTTTAAAATAATTACCGTATTACAATTTTATTATTTTTCCTGGAAACTTGGTCACATATAATGACACAATGCGAAGGTTTTCCAATTTTTTGAATTTTTTTGAATTTTTTATGCCCGTTCCAAAATGGGGTCAAAACGGCGGGCTTGACCATTCCTATCTAGTGGTTGAATCTTGGAATTTTTTTTGTGTTTCTCTGATGAAATAGATACTTATGTACCTAGAAATGATTTTTGGAAAAAATGAATAGCAAACTATGAGGTAGCTTCAGTTCAAATTTGACCCGTTTCCAGCTGAATCAGCAAGAATTTGTCTTTTTCACCAGAGGTGGATCAAAACTTTTTACAGCCAACCATTTGGTCAATTGTGCATTAAATATGTCCTAGTATTTTATAAAATTGATTTGGTCCAATTTTGCAACAAATATTTGGGAGGTCATTCACAAAAAAACCTCCTTTTGGGCACTCGAAAAATGGAAAATGGTTTTTTCGTCCAAAGAAAATGAAAACTTCCTTAGGCAACATTGTTTGCCATTCCAATATGAACCATTTTCCACAATATGAGATCATTTGAACAAACTATGCCATGAATGTGGCCATAAGATTGATCATTTGGATTGGAAGCCATTGATCTCCACACGTGATAGCTCGTTTCTGAGAACACTTATTTAAAATAATTGCCGTATTACAAGTTCGTTATTTTTCCTGGGAACTTGTCCACATATAATGACACAATGCAAAGTTTTCCCAATTTTTTGATTTTTTTTGAATTTTTTATGCCCGTTTCAAAATGCGGTCAAAACAGCGGGAATGACCGTTCCTAGCTAGTGGTTGAATCTTGGAAGTTTTTTGGTGTTTCTCTGATTAATTAGATACTTATGTACCTAGAAATGATTTTTTGAAAAAGTAAAGAGCAAACTACGAGGTAGCTGCAGTTCAAATTTGACCCGCTTCCTACTGAATCGGCGGAAATTTGTCTTTTTCACCAGAGATGGATCAAAGCCTTTGACACCCAACCATTGTGTCAGTTGTGCATTAAACATGGCCTAGTGTTTTATAAAATTGATTTGGTCCATTTTTCCAACAATTATTTGGTAGTTCCTTCACAAAAAACCTCATTTCGGGCACTCGAAAAATGGAAAATGAATTTTCCATGCAAAGAAAATGAAAACTCCCGTAGGCAACACTATTTGCCATTACAAAATGCACCCCTGTGTATAATATGAGATCATTTGAACAAATATTTGATAGGTCTTTTACAAAAAAACTCAATTTGAGCACTAAAAAAATGAAAAATGGTTTTTTCTGAAAAACTTATCTTTGATTGCGACCAATTTAAATGGTCATGAGGTCTTTAAATTGTTTGCTGCGTTCTGATTGGTCCATGGGCATATCACGCGGATAATGGATCATACACCGTCTGATGCTCGAGGATCCAACGGCAGTTATCAACCCTTCCACACCAACCCTAGCTCTGTCCTCGTGGTCATTTTGCATCCACCCCCCGCCTCCTTTTTTCCCACATCCATTCCAGATCGAGAGAGAGCTCGTCTCCTTCCTTCCTCCAGCTCCCTCCAGATCGAGAGAGAGATCGCCGCCGCCACCTCCCTCCAGCGGAGCTCGCTGCCGTCCATGGCCTCCCCGCGCCCTCCTGCTCCACCCGCTCCTCCTCCCTCCACGCCACCCGCGCGCCGTTCCCGATTTCCCAAACCAGACCACCTCCCCGGTTCATTCCTTCCTCCCCTCCCACCCACCCACCTCGGCGCCACCACCCAACTCATCGACGACCTTACGCATCGCCGCCGGCCTCCGCTCCCTCCCCTCCCACATGGCCGACGCCCACCCTCTCCACCTCCCTTCTCCCCAACCCCAGTAGCACCAGGCCCACCAAAGACATGTGGCGGCGATTCGAGATCAAAGACACCGGCTGTACCTCGCCGGAGGCGCACACGCGAAGTGAGGAGGGCTGCCCGTGTGCACACGCCATGGACCTCCGTCGCGGGACGCCGACGCGTCTCGTCTGCCCGGCCGCGTCACCAGACGGCTGCCTGCCTGCTCCCTGCTGACGCCATCCCGTGCTCGGGACGCCGCGCCTACCACGCCCCGACGACGCTCGTCCAGGTACTCTCTCGCCCATCTTCGATTTGCTCTTCTTCCCCTCCCTCCCCTCCCCTCCCCTCCCTCACGTGATTTTATTTTCCGTCCTCACGCAAGTGCGCGCATCGGACACCACCGACGCCCAATCCTAGCTGCAGCGCACACCATCCTTGTTGCTCATGGCCGAACCAAACATGATTGGCTGCCAGAACCAGCTCCCTCGCTCGCTCCATGGTTCCCGCATAGGTGGTGGTTCCTCTCCTCTCCTCTCTCACCCTCACACTCTCTGTGCTTGTGGTTTGAAGCTCTAGTATGATTAGAGTGACTGGTTTCATTAGATTCTTAATCGGCAAGTTAACTGGACTATTTTGCTGTATTTCCATCATACACCTTTGATTTATTTAGTGACTGTGGACTGTGATTATACAGTAGAAGTAGTTAGTATCTCTGTAGACTGCATATTATACAGTAGAAGTAGTTAGCCAATTTCTAGGGGCTGTCTGTTCACCTATTAGTATCTTTGTAGACTGTACATGCTTCAAACGGGGATGGCTTTTATGCTCCCTTGAATGCATTTTGATCTTAGTAGTACTTACCACACAGTAACAAAATAAGTAGCAGCCTGAGCTTTCAGGTTCAGGGTTTCTCTTGACACATACTAGCAAGCATGAACATGAAGCTGTGATTTTTCCTGATCCTCCAAAGACAGATGCTCATCTTTGTCTGTGCATTTCGCTACTTTTACGCCTTCTGATTTGGTTTGGCATCCTGAAAGAGGCAATGCCAATTGGATCGGATGGTGACACGGTCATGATCTCCGTGATGTCATTCATAGTTGCGTGAAGGAAATATGCCCTAGAGGCAATAATAAAGTTATTATTTATTTCCTTATATCATGATAAATGTTTATTATTCATGCTAGAATTGTATTAACCGGAAACATAATACATGTGTGAATACATAGACAAACAGATAGTCACTAGTATGCCTCTACAAGACTAGCTCATTAATCGAAGATGGTTATGTTTCCTAACCATAGACATGTGTTGTCATTTGATTAATGGGATCACATCATTAGGAGAATGATGTGATTGACATGACCCATTCCGTTAGCTTAGCACTTGATCGTTTAGTATGTTGCTAATGCTTTCTTCATGACCTATACATGTTCTGTAACTATGAGATTATGCAACTCCGTTTACGGAGGAACACTTTGGTACTACCAAAGCGTCACAACGTAATCGGGTGATTATAAAGGAGTACTACAGGTGTCTCCAAAGGTACTTGTTGGGTTGGCGTATTTGAGATTAGGTTTTGTCACTCCGATTGTCGGAGAGGTATCTCTGGGCCTTCTCGGTAATACTCATCACCTAAGCCTTGCAAGCATTGCAACTAATGGGTTAGTTGCGAGATGATGTATTACGGAACGAGTAAAGAGACTTGCGGTGACGAGATTGAACTAGGTATTGGATACCGACGATCGAATCTCGGGCAAGTAACATACCGATGACAAAGGGAACAAAGTATGTTGTTATGCGGTTTGATGATAAAGATCTTCGTAGAATATGTAGGAGCCAATATGGGCATCCAGGTTCCGCTATTGGTTATTGACCAAGAATAGTTCTAGGTCATGTCTACATAGTTCTCGAACCCGTAGGGTCCGCACGCTTAAGGTTTCGATGATGGTTATATTATGAGTTTATGAGTTTTGATGTACCGAAGGAGTTGAGTCCCAGATGAGATCGGGGACATGACGAGGAGTCTCGAAATGGTCGAGGCGTAAAGATCGATATATTGGACGACTATATTCGGAGTTCGGAAAGGTTCGAATGATTCGGTATTTTTGAGTACTGGGAGAGTTACGGAATTCGCCGGGAGTATATGGGCCTTATTGGGCCATACGGGAATAGAGGAGAAAGGCCAAAGGGAGGAGGCCTGCGCCCCCTCAGGTCCGACTGGACAAGGCGCAGCCCCTTTCCTTCTCCTTCTCCCCTCTTTCCCCTCTCCTACTCCAACAAGGGAGGTGGAATCCTACTAGGACTAGGGAGTCCTAGTAGGACTCCACACCATGGCGCGCCCTCCTAAGGGCCGGCCTCCTCCTCCCTCCCTCCTTTATATCACGAGGCGGGGGCACCCCATGGACACACAAGTTGATCTACGGATCTTGCCTTAGCCGTGTCGGTGCCCCCTCCACCATATTCCACTTGGTCATATCGTCGCGGAGCTTAGGCGAAGCTCTGCGTCGGTGAAGTCATATCGTCATGAGCTTAGGCGAAGCCTGCGCCGTGAAGTCATATCGTCGCGGAGCTTAAGCGAAGCCCTGCGTCGGTGGAGCATCATCATCGCCACCACGCCGTCGTCTTGTGGAACTCATCCCCGACACTTTGCTGGATCGAGTCCGGGATCGTCATCGAGCTGAGCGTGTGCAGAACTCGGAGGTGCCGTGACGTTCGGTACTTGGATCGGTCGGATCGTGAAGGCGCACGACTACATCAACCGCGTTGTTATAACGCTTCGCTTTCGGTCTCACGAGGGTACGTGGACGAGACACTCTCCCTCTCGTTGCTATGCCATCACCATGGTCCTGTGTGTGCGTAGGGAAATTTTTGAAATTACTACGTTACCCAACATTGCGTCCTTTGGATACAACAATGCTTAGCTTGAGACCTTGTTTGCTGATCATAACCATCTGTGTGGAAAATCAGCAGATTGATGCTCGTATGCATAGTTTCCCTAGGCATTCGACAAAAGCATCTCGTTGTTGTACGCGCTGATAAACCTGCAACTATTTCCTGTAGCTTATCTATTAAGTTAGATACACCTGCAACTGTTTATTGCTGTCAAATTAGGCTTTGGGGCACACCTTCTGTTCGATAGTATATAGCTTACCTTATGACAGAATGCAAAACAACTTTGCTAATGTGGTACAAGCTAGCCATCAACATGTATCTCCACGTTTACAGAGGTTCAGTAATGTTCTCTAGTATTTTTTAGGATTTCTCTTGATAAGTACTTCTTTCTCCATAATTTCATGCGCTTGTTGCATATGCTGCAATTACTGTGTATCACACTGATCTAAAGAAATTAATAATAAACTAATAGTTACAGTTTTCTAGTTTTTCTAAAAAAAACATGATATTTTAAGTATGGCCTCTTAAAATATAATATCTGAATTTCCATGGATGGTCTGTTTGTTGGAAATATGCCCTAGAGGCAATAATAAAAGCGTTATTATTATATTTCCTTGTTCATGATAATTGTCTTTTATTCATGCTATAAGCTGTATTGTCCGGAAATCGTAATACACGTGTGAATACATAGACTACAATCGTCCTAGTAAGCCTCTAGTTGACTAGCTCGTTGGTCAACAGATAGTCATGGTTTCGACTATGGACATCGGATGTCATTGACAACGGGATCACGTCATTAGGAGAATGGCGTGATGGACAAGACCCAATCCTAAGCATAGCACAAGATCGTGTAGTTCGTTTTGCTAGAGCTTTTCCAATGTCAAGTATCTCTTCCATAGACCATGAGATCGTGCAATTCCGGATACCGTAGGAGTGCTTTGGGTGTATCAAGCGTCCTGGCGAATCGGGTGACTATAAAGGTGCACTACAGGTATCTCGAAAGTGACCATTGGGTTGACACGGATCGAGGCGGGATTTGTCACTCCGTATGACGGAGAGGTATCACTGGGCCCACTCGGTAATGCATCATCATAATGAGCTCAAAGTGACCAAGTGTCCGTCACGGGATCATGCATTCTGTACGAGTAAAGTGACTTGCCGATAACGAGACTAACGAGGTATTGGGATACCGACGATCGAGTCTCGGGCAAGTAACATACCGTCGACAAAGGGAATAGAATACGGGTTGCTTGAACCCTTGACATCGTGGTTCATCCGATGACAACATCGAGGAGCATGTGGGAGCCAACATGGGTATCCAGATCCGCTGTTGGTTATTGACTTGAGGTAGTCTCGGTCATATCGCATGTCTCCGAACCCGTAGGGTCTACACTTAAGGTTCGGTGGCGCTAGGGTTAATAGGAAGACAAGTATGTGATTACGAATGTTGTTGAGTCCGGATGAGATCCCGGACGTCACGAGGAGTTCGGAATGGTCCGGAGGTAAAGATTTATATATGGAAAGTGGTTAAGCGGACTCGGGAAGTTTGGTGGTATACCGGTAAAATCAGGGGCTCACGGGAGGGTTCGGAGGTCCACCGGAGGGGCCACCTCTCCGGGGGCCACATGGGCTAAGTGGGAGGGAACCAGCCCCTGGTGGGCTGGGTGCGCCCCCACCCAGGCCCATGCGCCTAGGGTTTGGGGAGGAGGAAACCCTAAAGGGGCACCCCCTAGCTTGGGGGCAAGCCACCCTCCTCCCTCCTCCCTTGGCCGCCGCCCCCTAGGGTTTGCCCTAGAGGGCGGCCCCCTGACCCTCTCCTCCTATAAATAGAGGGGTGGGGGAGGGCTGCCAACACAGTTGTAGGCGCAGCCCTCCCTCCCAACACCTCTCTTTCTCACGCAAGCTTGGCGAAGCCTGCCGGAGAACTATCAGTACCACCTGCACCACGCCGTCGTGCTGCCATTGGGATTGTCTTCTTCAACCTCTCCTTCTCTCTTGCTGGATCAAGACGGAGGAGACGCCATCGTCCCGCACGTGTGTTGAACACGGAGGTGCTGTCCTTTCAAGATACTTTGGTCATCGGTGATCGGAATCACGTTGGGAACGTCTTCGTCATCACCACTCTCAAGAACGCTTCCGTATTCGATCTACAAGTGGTATGTAGATGCAAACTCTCTCGTTACTCGTTGCGGTAGAACTCATAGATGGATCTTGGTGAAACCGTAGAAAAATTTTAATTTTCTCGCAGCGTTCCCCAACAAAGTGGTATCGAGCCAGGTTTATGCGTAGTTCTCTTTGCACGAGTAGAACACAATTTTGTTGTGGGCGTGGATCTTGTCAACTTACTTGCCGTTACTAGTTGTTTCTTGCTTCCGCGGTATTGTGGGATGAAGCGGCCCGGACCAACCTTACGTGCTCTTACGTGAGACCGGTTCCACCGACTAACATGCACTAGTTGCATAAGGTGGCTGGCGGGTGTCTGTCTCTCCTACTTTAGTGGGAGCGGATTCGATGAACAGGGTCCTTATGAAGGGTAAATAGAAGTTGACAAGATCACGTTGTGGTTATTCGTAGGTAAGAAAACGTTCTTGCTAGAACCCAATTGCAGCCACGTAAAAGATGCAACAACAATTAGAGGACGTCTAACTTGTTTTTGCAGCAATTGTCATGTGACGTGATATGGCCAAGTTGTGATGAATGATGATATATTGTGATGTATGAGATCATGTTCTTGTAATAGGAATCACGACTTGCATGTCGATGAGTATGACAACCGGCAGGAGCCATAGGAGTTGTCTTTATTTTGTATGACCTGCGTGTCATTGAAGAACGCCATGTAACTTACTTTACTTCATTGCTAAACGCGTTAGCCATAGTAGTAGAAGTAGTCGTTGGCGTGACAACTTCATGGAGGCACGATGATGGAGATCATGGTGCCATGCCGGTGACAAGATGATCATGGAGCCCCGAAGATGGAGATCAATGGAGTTTTATGATATTGGCCATATCATGTCACTACTATATAATTGCATGTGATGTTTATTATGCTTATACATCTTGTTTACTTAGAACGACGGTAGTAAATAAGATGATCCCTTAAGAACAATTTCAAGAAGTGTTCTCCCCTAACTGTGCACCGTTGCTACAGTTCGTCGCTTCTAAGCACCACGTGATGATCGGGTGTGATGGATTCTTACGTTCACATACAACGGGTGTAAGACAGATTTACACACGCAAAACACTTAGGGTTAAACTTGACGAGCCTAGCATGTACAGACATGGCCTCGGAACACGGAGACCGAAAGGTCGAACACGAGTCGTATGGAAGATACGATCAACATGAGAATGTTCACCGACGATGACTAGTCCGTCTCACGTGATGATCGGACACGGCCTAGTCAACTCGGATCGTGTGTCGCTTAGATGACTAGAGGGATGTCTAATCTGAGTGGGAGTTCATTAATAATTTGATTAGATGAACTTAATTATCATGAACTTAGTCTAAAACTTTTGAATTATATGTCTTGTAGATCAAATGGCCAACGCTCATGTCAACTTGAACTTCAACGCGTTCCTAGAAAACCAAGCTGAAAGATGACGGCAGCAACTATACGGACTGGGTCCGGAACCTGAGGATCATCCTCATAGCTGCCAGGAAACAATACGTCCTAGAAGGACCGCTAGGTGAAGCTCCCGTCCCAGAGAACCAAGACATTATGAATGCTTGGCAGTCTCGTGCTGATGATTACTCCCTCGTTCAAGGCGGCATGCTTTACAGACTTAGAACCGGGGCTCCAAAAGCGTTTTGAGCACCACGGAGCATATGAGATGTTCGAGGAGCTGAAACTTGTTTTCCAAGCTCACGCCCGGGTCGAGAGATATGACATCTCCGACAAGTTCTATAGTTGTAAGATGGAGGAAAACAGTTACATCGGTGAACACATTACGAAGATGTCAGGTTGCACAACCGTATGACCCGGTGAATATTAACCTCCCCGATGAGGCGGTCATTGACAGAATCCTCGATCGCTCCCACCAAGCTACAAGAGCTTTGTGATGAACTACAACATGCGAGGGATGGTAAAGACCATTCTGAAGTGTTCTCTATCTGAAGTCAGCCGAGGTTGAAATCAAGAAAGAACATCAAGTGTTGATGGTCAATAAGACCACTAAGTTTAAGAAGGGCAAGGGCAAGAAGAACTTCAAGAAGGACGGCAAGGAGATTGCAGCGCCCGCAAGCAAGTTGCGGGAAGAAGTCAAAGAATGGACCCAAGCACGAGACCGAGTGTTTTTATTGCAAGGGAAGGGTCCCGAAGCGGAACTGCCCCAAATACTTAGCGGATAAGAAGGCGGCAACACCAAAGGTATATTTGATATACATGTAATTGATGTGTACCTTACCAAGAATCGTAGTAACTCCTGGGTATTTGATACGGTGCCGTTGCTCATATTTGTAACTCACGGCAGGAGCTGCGGAATAAGCGGAGGCCGGCAAAGGACGAGGTGACGGCGCGCGTCGGGAATGGTTCCAGAGTCGATGTGATCGCCGTCGGCACGCTACCTCTTCATTTACCCACGGATTAGTTATGAACCTTAATAATTGTTATTTGGTGCCAAGTTTGAGCATGAATATTGTATCTGGATCTCGTTTAATGCGAGATGGCTACTCATTTAAATCCGAGAATAATGGTTGTTCTATTTATATGAGAGATATGTTTTATGGTCATGCTCCGATGGTCAATGGTTTATTCTTAATGAATCTCGGCGTAGTATTACACATGTTCATAGCGTGAATACCAAAAGATGTAAAGTTGATAACGATAGTCCCACATACTTGTGGCACTTCGCCGCCTTGGTCACATTGGTGTCAAGCGCATGAAGAAGCTCCATCTGATGGACTTTTGGAGTCTCTTGATTATGAATCATTTGACACATGCGAACCATGCCTCATGGGCAAAATGACCAAGACTCCATTCTCTAGAACAATGGAGCGAGCAACCAACTTATTGGAAATCATACATACCGATGTGTGCGGTCCAATGAGCGTTGAGGCTCGCGGAGGATATCGTTATGTTCTCACTCTCACAGATGACTTGAGTAGATATGGGTACGTCTACTTGATGAAACACAAGTCCGAGACCTTTGAAAAGTTCAAGGAATTTCAGAATGAAGTAGAGAATCAACGTGACGAAAGATAAAATTCTTCGATCGGATCGTGGAGGAGAATATTTAAGTCACGAATTTGGTACACACTTAAGAAAATGTGGAATCGTTTCACAACTAACGCTACCTGGAACACCTCGGTAATGGTGTGTCCGAACGTCGAATCGCACTCTATTGGATATGGTGCGGTCTATGATGTCTCTTACTGATTTACCGCTATCATTTTGGGGATACGCTCTAGAGACAGCTACATTCACTTTAAATAGGGCACCGTCTAAGTCCGTTGAGGCGACACCGTATGAATTATGGTTTGGGAAGAAACCTAAGCTGTCGTTTCTAAAAGTTTGGGGATGCGATGCTTATGTCAAGAAACTTCAACCTGAAAAGCTCGAACCCAAGTCGAAAAATGCGTCTTCATAGGATACCCTAAGGAAACCGTAGGGTATACCTTCTACTTAAGATCCGAGGGCAAGATCTTTGTTGCCAAGAACGGAATCTTTACGGAAAAGAGTTTCTCTCGAAAGAAGTAAGTGGGAGGAAAGTAGAACTCGATGAAGTACTACCTCTTGAACAGGAAAGTAGTGCAGCTCGGAAAATGTTCTGTGGTGCCTACACCAATCAAGAGGAAATTCATGATGATGATCAAGGTACTTGGAACAAGTTGCTCTTGAACTTCAGAGGTCCACTAGGACACGTTCCGCACTGCAGTGGTACGGCAACCCTGTCACGGAAATCATGTTGTTAGACAACAATGAACCTTGAACTATGAAGAAGCGATGGCGGGCCCAGATTCCAACAAATGGCTAGAAGCCATGAAGTCCGAGATAGAATCCATGTATGAAAACAAAGTGTGGACTTTGGTGACTTGCCGATGATCGGCGAGCGATAGAAAACAAATGGATCTTTAAGAAGAAGACGGACGCGGATGGTAATGTCACCATCTATAAAGCTCGACTTGTCGCTAAGGGTTATCGGCAAGTTCAAGGGATTGACTACGATGAGACTTTTTCTCCGTAGCGAAGCTTAAGTCCGTCCGAATCATGTTAGCAATTGCCGCATACTATGATTATGAGATATGGCAGATGGACGTCAAAACAGCGTTCCTTAACGGCTATCTTAAGGAAGAGCTGTATATGATACAGCCGAGAAGGTTTTGTCGATCCTAAGAATGTTGACAAAGTATGCAAGCTCCAATGATCCATTTATGGGCTGGTGCAAGCATCTCGAGTTGGAACATTCGCTTTGATGAGATGATCAAAGCGTTTGGGTTTATGAGACTTATGGAGAAGCCTGCGTTTACAAGAAAGTGAGTGGGAGCTCAGTAGCATTTCTCATATTATATGTAGATGACATACTTCGATGGGAAATGATATAGAATTCTTGGACAGCATTAAGGCCTACTTGAATAAGTGTTTTTCAATGAAGGACCTTGGAGAAGCTGCTTATATATTAGTCATCAAGATCTATAGAGATAGATCGAGGCGCCTCATAGGTCTTTCACAAAGCACATACCTTGATAAGATTTTGAAGAAGTTCAAAATGGATCAGTCCAAGAAGGGTTCTTGCCTGTTTTGCAAGGTGTGAGATTGAGCTCAGCTCAATGCCCGACCACGGCAAAAGATAAAGAAGAGATGAGTGTCATCCCCTATGCCTCAGCCATAGGATCTATTATGTATGCCATGCTGTGTACGGACCTGATGTAAACCTTGCCGTAAGTTTGGTAGGAAGGTACCAAAGTAATCCCGCAAGGAACACCGGACAGCGGTCAAGAATATCCTGAAGTACCGAAAAGGACAAAGGACATGTTTCTCGTTTATGGAGGTGACGAAGAGCTCGTCAGAACGGGTTACGTCGACGCTTAGCTTCGACACAGATCTGGATGACTCTAAGTCACAAACCGGATACGTGTATATGTTGAATGGTGGAGCGATGGCTGGTGCGGCTGCAAGCGAAGCGTCGTGGCGGGATCTACATGTGAAGCGGAGTACATGGCAGCCTCGGAGGCAGCGCATGAAGCAATTTGGGTGAAGGAGTTCATCACCGACCTAGGAGTCATACCCAATGCGTCGGGGCCGATCAAACTCTTCCGTGACAACTTTGGAGCTATTGCCCTTGCCAAGGAGCCAGGTTTCACAAGAAGACCAGCACATCAAGCGTCGCTCAACTCCATCCGTGAAAATGTTCGAATGGAGACATAGAAATTTGTAAAGTGCATACGGATCTGAATGTCGCAGAACCGTTGACTAAACCTCTTCCATGGGCAAAACATGATCAGCACCGAACTCTATGGGTGTTCGATTCATCACAATGTAAACTAGATTATTGACTCTAGTGCAAGTGGGAGACTGTTGGAAATATGCCCTAGAGGCAATAATAAAAGCGTTATTATTATATTTCCTTGTTCATGATAATTGTCTTTTATTCATGCTATAAGCTGTATTGTCCGGAAATCGTAATACACGTGTGAATACATAGACTACAATACGCCCCTAGTAAGCCTCTAGTTGACTAGCTCGTTGGTCAACAGATAGTCATGGTTTCGACTATGGACATCGGATGTCATTGACAACGGGATCACGTCATTAGGAGAATGACGTGATGGACAAGACCCAATCCTAAGCATAGCACAAGATCGTAGTTCGTTTTGCTAGAGCTTTTCCAATGTCAAGTATCTCTTCCTTAGACCATGAGATCGTGCAATTCCGGATACCGTAGGAGTGCTTTGGGTGTATCAAACGTCACAACGAATCGGGTGACTATAAAGGTGCACTACGGTATCTCCGAAAGTGACCATTGGGTTGACACGGATCGAGGCGGGATTTGTCACTCCGTATGACGGAGAGGTATCACTGGGCCCACTCGGTAATGCATCATCATAATGAGCTCAAAGTGACCAAGTGTCCGTCACGGGATCATGCATTGCTTGATGCGAGTAAAGTGACTTGCCGATAACGAGACTAACGAGGTATTGGGATACCGACGATCGAGTCTCGGGCAAGTAACATACCGTCGACAAAGGGAATAGAATACGGGTTGCTTGAACCCTTGACATCGTGGTTCATCCGATGACAACATCGAGGAGCATGTGGGAGCCAACATGGGTATCCAGATCCCGCTGTTGGTTATTGACTTGAGGTAGTCTCGGTCATGTCGCAGATGTCTCCCAACCCGTAGGGTCTACACACTTAAGGTTCGGTGACGCTAGGGTTAATAGGAAGACAAGTATGTGATTACTGAATGTTGTTCGAGTCCGGATGAGATCCCGGACGTCACGAGGAGTTCGGAATGGTCCGGAGGTAAAGATTTATATATGGAAAGTGGTTAAACGGACTCGGGAAGTTTTGTGGTATCTGGGTAAAGTACAGGGGCTACGGGAGGGTTCAGGAGGTCCACGGGAGGGCCACCTCTCGGGGGCCACATGGGCTAAGTGGGAGGGAACCAGCCCTGGTGGGCTGGGTGCGCCTCCCACCCAGGCCCATGCGCCTAGGGTTTGGGAGGAGGAAACCTAAAGGGGCGCCCCAGCTTGGGGGCAAGCCACCTCCTCCCTCCTCCTTGGCCGCCGCCCCTAGGGTTTGCCCTAGAGGGCGGCCCCCTTGACCCTCTCCTCCTATAAATAGAGGGGTGGGGGAGGGCTGCCAACACAGTTGTAGGCGCAGCCCTCCCTCCCAACACCTCTCTTTCTCACGCAAGCTTGGCGAAGCCTGCCGGAGAACTACAGTACCACCTGCACCACGCCGTCGTGCTGCCATTGGGATTGTCTTCTTCAACCTCTCCTTCTCTCTTGCTGGATCAAGGCGGAGGAGACGCCATCGTCTCCGCACGTGTGTTGAACACGGAGGTGCTGTCCTTTCAAGACTTTGGTCATCGGTGATCGGAATCACGTTGGGAACGTCTTCGTCATCACCACTCTCAAGAACGCTTCCGTATTCGATCTACAAGTGGTATGTAGATGCAACTCTCTCTCGTTACTCGTTGCATGGTAGAACTCATAGATGGATCTTGGTGAAACCGAGAAAATTTTAATTTTCTGCAACGTTCCCCAACACTATTCGATTAGCATGAGAGCAGTGGTAATCCTACAATTAGCATGGATGGTATGTTCCACTTAGCATGTGCATCGATTACCGATATATAGTCTCTCGCTTTTGTTTGTACATAGCTCACTACTTAGTTCTCCTCGGCTTGAACAAGCACAAGATTCATCGGCAAAGACCGAACAAAATTCAGCTTAAACTAGCACGATGAGTCGATTACATAGTATCTGCAGATTTGCATTTTGTCAAGATTGTTAAATTTTGTTTATAAATTTTGTTTATAGTGCTAAACTTGCACAAGTCAGATCTCTCGCCTTACATTTATACCATTAGCTTTGGTTTATAAATCCAGTTTGTACTGATAAACTTGCACATGCTCTGGCTTTTGCTTATACTGTTAAATTTTATAAATCCATTTTATAGTGCTTACCTCTTTGTCACATGGGTTTGGCAGCAGTTGCTAATTAGTTTACAACATGGATGATGACTGTTGCAAACATCAACTGCAGCTAACAGAGGACTGGGGGAAGCACTCATCTCCGTGCTCAAGCGTGTGCCGGTCGATCGACCTTCACCAAAATAGTGGTCAGGTACAACAACCTTCAACTAGTCACCGTTACTGTATGAAAGAATTCATGAACTGGGATTTTGTTTAAGTAGCTACTGAATCTGCTTGCTTGGTTATGGCAGACATACATGTCTTACAAAGTCGTTACTCTTGTTTGAAGCTAAGCTAGGCTACCACAATTCCAGAAAAAAGCAGGGGAGCTACTCTCTTTTTTGTTCACTAATCAATTCTTGTTTGAATGCATATCCTGGGGGTGGTGAAGGTGGGAGCCTTTCCTCCCCATAAAAATACTTTGATCTTCATTATGAGCAGTGCCCTTATATAATTAGCTGCTAGGAGTGTTGATTATGTAATGGTAAGGAGTAGTTGAGCATGGCCTGATGCAACATTCATGTTGTTAGCATGTATATATACACTATTACAACAGCTTGTTGATCAAGCATTTGTTTCTATCTAAATGTGTGCACAGAAGTTCAGTTACCTTCTAAAAAATTATTGGTGCATTTTTTTGTTTCTCAAATACAAAATAACTTGCTCATTTAAGCTATGGCATCCCTACTACTAGCTTTCATATTGTGTCTCTGTTTTCTTCTATCGGAGTATCTCATTTTAACTAGCTAGAGAACAAAAAGCATGGCACTAGCTCAATTTGTGTTATCATTCTAAATAACTATCCTTTTCTTGAATGGTCTGTTCATAATATATTTTCCCCAGTTTTCTGATTCTTCTCTACTGATTCGTGTAACAGGGCGATCGAGGAAGGCATCTTGTCGTTTTGTTTGTTCCCAGCCTTGACTATGGTTGTCCAGCGAGTCTGTCATGTTGTTCATCTGTCTATGGTTGTCCAACTAGTTTGGCATGTTGTTCATGATGGGAGCAGGTGCATAGTTTGTGATTGCTATGGAAGGAGCTTGTAAAGCTTGTAGAGCTTGTAAAGTGATGTATTAACTTGTAGTCGTTACCTTTATTGCCATTGTATTACATGATCTGGTTGCTCTTATTTGGAGTATATGTGTGTTTTCTGTCTCTCCCAATTTAAATAATAGTTGAAATATGAAGACTGTGAGCCTGATAGATGGGACCCACTTATGAGAACATGATAAAAGGGACCCAGTTACTAGAACCTTACAATGGGGACCCACCTGACTAGTGAACCCACTTTATAAAAAAAGAAAAAATGAAACTGTTGAGACAAAAAAAGCTATGGCCCAAAAATAAAAAGGTTGTAATGTTGGGACAGACCCATGTAGCTAATAAAAGCACAGGAAAAAAATACATTAAAAAGGCCGAATTGTTGGGCTAGGCCCATGTAGAAAACCGAATTGGACCGGGCTAAATGTTGTGCCACATCAGCTTGCCACGTTGGATGCCTACGTGGCCTGGCGAGGTTGCTAGTGACCAGAACGCCACAGTGGACATATTTTGGTCATAAACGTCTTTGACCATTCCAGAAGAAAGGTCGCTATAGTCATTTTACAACCGCCAGCTTTTGACCTTCTGTTTTTTGTCACAAAAAGGTCGCAAATGAAAAACCATGACCTTTCAGTGACCAATAGTGGTGGTCACAAGTTGACATATTTCTTGTAGTGATTGTGTGAGCATGTCGTTTGCATATTTTACTCATTCGAGGACATCCACTTGTTGCTTTGTATGTTTGGGTCTCTTTTCCTTGACCAAGTAGATGGACAAGAATGCCTAAGTACCCTCTCTAGCTATCTATGCTTTTCTCATCTCAAAATCTATTCATGCTACATCACAAAGCAGCTTTGATCAAGTCAAATTCAAGCCACTCTGTGTGAGGAGCACTCGGAGTCCCCGATTTGTCATAGACTTAAAATTCCAAAACCTCTTTGTGCATTTCGGTATGACCGAGAAATCCATTTCGGCCACACCGAGTTCACTAAGTTGATCTAGGTTTTCATCTTGGTGCAACCGATTAGAACGCTTCGGTCACACCAAGTTGCAGTAACTGTTCACAATTTTGCATCTCGGTGCCACCGAGTTGTTCCACTCGGTCACACTGACAGGGACATGTTATAAATACCGATGGTCCAAATTTTGGAAATTTCTCCAAAACCATTTGCCCGCGCGTAACCTGCTCTGCCTCTAAGGGTCTCCGGATCATCTTCTCGCCGCCAGCAACCTCCCCTCACTGGAATCCGCCGCTATCAACGAAAATCAACTCCGCCGTTGCCGCCATAGCAAGTTCATCGTCGGATAGGGTATGAATTTGTCTCTTTGTGCTACTCTTTAACTCCGATTCCTAGCACATTGCGTTGCCATGACTCTTGCCACGTATGCAATCATCCTGTCCAGCTAAAACTTCCCGTAGAATAGATTTGATCCGAAAATTTAGGGTTAGGTTTCTGCCGAATTCATCTCGGACCGACCGAGTTGTTGAAATCGGTCCCACTGATTTGGCTTAGGCCATTGCACATGCGATTCTCGATCTGACCGAAAATTGCAGATCGGTGTGACCGAGTTCGATTCTTTGTGAAACCCTAGCAGTCTCGGTGCCACTGAACTGTGACTCGGTCTAACCAAGTTCACTAGTTTAGGTTCCAAAAGCTGCTTCGGTATCACCGAGTTTACAAATCGGTAGCTCCGAAATGCTTTCTGTGGAAAACTAAAAGTAAGTTTTTGAGTCAATTGTTTTGCAAAACTTCTGTACTTTGTGATGCTCATCTACTCTACCTCATCTACAACCTATTCACAGGTTCTGCTGACAGTTGTGCTTGAACATGTCTGATCAAAGTGATAGTCAGAACAAGTCAGAGGAGCAGTCTCAGTTAAGTGAGGGCAGTAGTCCCTGAAGCAGCTATGATGAGGGTAGCAGGAGCACACCTAGTAACTTGCCCAAGGCATCTACTAGGACAAGGAAGAAGAGAACATCTGATTCTGAGGATGAGAACTACATTGCAGCTGGGAATGAAGCCACCTCAAAGAAGAAAGTGATAAAGAAAGAGTTTGGAACTGTAGCTTCAACAAAGCCAGGAATGAACAAAAAAGCTCCAGCCAAGAGAGTTCCTATGCTAAAAGTCAGAGCATCCACTCAAGAAGCTTTGGGATCTGAACCCAAAGAAGCAGTTGTGGCTGAGAAAAAGAGGAAAGAAAGGGCCAAGAAAACTATGGCCAGAGTTGTTGGGAAGCCCTCAATGATGGAAGAAGAGGAAGAGGTTGCTGCACCAGCACCTAAAGCTCAGAAGCTGATGGGAGATGCTATAAGATCAGGGGCTGCTCCATCTAAGCCCAAAGATGCTCCCAAGGCTGCTGCTCCTAAGCCCAAGTCTGCACCCAAGAGGAACACCAGGAGTATTCCAGCCGAAGAGAAGAACAAGGCCCCAGTGCCCGAGGCTACTGATGATGAAGAAGATGACACACTTGTCTTGAGAAATTGGAAGCCCAAGATCCCTGACAACAATGATGCACATCCAGTTGCAGAGGACATGAAGCTCAGGAAGGATGCAGGACTGAGACTATGGAGACAGTCTGATCCCTATGCTGTCAGAAGAAGAACTGCAGTGGACTACAGGTTCCACACTAAGTAACAACAAGATTTCTATGAGACAGTTTTGCTTGACAAGAAGCCCATAGTATGTGACATGAGATGGGTTGACTGGGAGTACATCAGGAAGAATGAAGATCACTATCCAGGAGTGTATGACATCTTCAAAGCATGTGGAGTTGACACTTTTGTTGCTCAGGAGCTCACCAAGTGGAATGATGAGCTGATCATGCAGTTTTACTCCACTGCCCACTTCTACCCAGATGGGAAGATCATCTGGACGTCAGAAGGTACTAGGTACCAATCCTCTGTGGAAGAATGGGCACAGCTAATCAATGCTCCAGAAGAAATTGAAGATGACTTGGATGTCTATGCTAAGAAGAAGCAGGATCACAACTCCATGGCCAGTATGTACAGAGAGATCCCAGATGCTGCACTAGAGACACATAAGTTTGGATATGTACATTACCTGTTGTCTGGTTTGCCTACTATCAACTGGATCTTAAGGCACACTTTGCTGCCCAAGTCAGGTGATCACAAGATGATCAGAGGCCATGCAATTAACTTGCTGAATATATTTGATGTGCCTCAAAAATTCAAAGTCATGAGTCTGATTGTAGAGACAATCAAAAGGACTGCTGCTGATCAAAAGAGTTCTTGTGGATATGCCCCACGCATTCAGGAGCTCATCAACTCCAAGATGGGCAAAGGCAAATATCTTTTGGACAAGGAGCACCTTCCCATCTACCCTGATTTTGAGGACAACACCATTGTGATGGATGAAAATGAACCATCATCAGCTCAAGCACAAAAGAAGAGAGAGAAGGCAAAGGCAGAAAAAGCTGCAAAGATGCCAACAGCTGAAGAAGCATCTCAGGTTTTCTTGAAAAGCAAGCAAGATCAGCTTGGATACTTGATTGCCTCCACCTTGAGGATTGAGAAGGGCTTGGCCACCCTGACTCAAAACCAGGAGAGCCTGGAGAGGATCATTGAGCAGAAATTCTATGATCTTGATGTCAAGGTAATTGAGATCCAATCAGTAGTTGAGCAACTTCAGGAGGAAGTGGAGGAGAAGAAGGGCAAGTCTACTACAGATGCTTTTCATAGAGTGCCCAGGAGCCAAAGATCTGCTGCAGTGCCTGTCACAAATACAGGAGCTACTACATCAGCACCAGCAGCCACAACATCAGTTCCACCAGCTCCAGCAGCCACTCCACCAGCTCCAGCAACATCAACTGAAGCATTCGTTCTTGGAGTCATCACAACGGCACCTCATGAATACCAAGCCTGAGAGTCGTTTAGCACTATGCATTTTTATGAACTTTCTGGTAACTTGTTGCCAAAGGGGGAGAAAATGTTTAGATCATAGTCTTTGAGAGAGAGAGAGAGAGTGTGTGTGTTTCTTTTTGGTCTCTCTTTGCTTTGCTTGAACCTTTTTGTGTGTTTGCTTGATACACTATGTCGTGTGTGTGATACTTGGATGATCATGTGTTTGATCATATGCTATCTTGATACTTGTTGGATGACATTATCTCTTATATCATTTTATGATCATTCACTTGCTTGGTGATGAGTGCATGCTTTTAACTTCTATCATTTTGAGCGCTCTATCAAGTTGTATGTGACATGAAAGAGTAAGCCATGATCCTAACACATTGTGCATTTGCAGTCCAAAGTAAATTTTAAATAATGCACAAATTTAGGGGGAGCTCTTGCTTATCACATACTTCTCAAAGCGACGATGTTTTTCAATTTTATTATCATTTGTCAAAGCTTTGATCTATATGTTGTCATCAATTACCAAAAAGGGGGAGATTGAAAATGCAACTATCCCTGGGTGGTTTTGGTAATTTATTACAACATATATCTCATTGAGCTAATGCTATTTCAAGATAAATATTTCAGGAAAGCTCAATGTTTGGCATGGCATGGATGAGAAACGTGGACCCCTCAAAATGCTAAGGACAAAAGGATTGGCTCAAGCTCAAAGCACAAGACTCTACATTTCACTTTTAGTGATCCAAGATCACATTGAGTCAATAGGAAAGCCAATACTATTAAGAGGGGGTGAGGTGTTGCTTAATGGCTTGCTTGCTCAAAGTACTTAGTGATATGCTCCAAAGCCCTCAACTACTTTCTCACATCCACATATTTCCCAAACCAAAAGTCAAACTCGGCCCTACCGAAACTTTCTATCAGGCGCCACCGAGTTCAATTGACATAGCCACTTCCAGAAACCCTAGTCTTTTCGGTCTCACCGATAGGGATCTCGGTCTCACCGAGATGGGATTGTAATCTCTCTGTTTCCCTTTCGTAACGTTTTGGTCAAACCGAGATGAGCGATCGGTCCCATCGAGATTGCAATGCAAACTCTCTGTTTCCCTTTCGTAACGTTTCTGTCCAACCGAGATGAGCGAATCGGTCCCATTGAGTTTGCCTGACCAACTCTCTGGTTAGCTTATTACCAAAATCGGTCTCACCGAGTTTGTGTAATCGGTCTCACCAAGATTACGTTATGCTCTAACCCTAATGATATCGGTCCCACCGAGTTGACATGTCGGTCCCACCGAAACGCCTAACGGTCACATTATGAACTAAATCGGTCTGACCAAGTTTAACGATTCAGTCCCACCGAGTTTGATAAGTTGTGTGTAACGGTTAGATTTTGTGTGGAGGCTATATATACCCCTCCACCCACTCTTCATTCGTGGAGAGAGCCATCAGAACATGCCTACACTCCCACTATCCATTTTCTGAGAGAGAACCACCTACACTTGTGTTGAGATCAAGATCTTCCATTCCTACCATATAAATCTTGATCTCTAGCCTTCCCCAAGTTGCTTTCCACTCAAATCTTCTTTCCACCAAATCCAAATCCTGTGAGAGAGAGTTGAGTGTTGGGGAGACTATCATTCGAAGCACAAGAGCAAGGAGTTCATCATCAACACACCATCTATTACCTTTTGGAGAGTGGTGTCTCCTAGATTGGTTAGGTGTCACTTGGGAGCCTCCATCTGGATTGTGGAGTTGAACCAAGGAGTTTGTATGGGCAAGAAGATCGCCTACTTCGTGAAGATCTACCCGAATGAGGAAATTCCTTCGTGGGCGACGGCCATGGTGGGATAGACAAGGTTGCTTCTTCGTGGACCCTTCGTGGGTGGAGCCCTCCGTGGACTCGCGCAACCGTTACCCTTTATGGGTTGAAGTCTCCATCAACATGGATGTACGATAGCACCACCTATCGAAACCACGGATAAAAAATCTCCGTGTCACCATTGCGTTTGCTTCCTCAAACTCCTACATTTACCTTCATATGCAATTGTTTACATTCCGCTGCTATACTCTTAGAATTGCATGTGTAGGTTGATTGCTTGAGTTGCGCTAAGTTGCTAAAATCTGCCAAGAACTAAAATTGGGAAAAGGCTAGATTTTTATTTGGTCAAGTAGTCTAATCACCCCCCTCTAGACATACTTTCGATCCTACAATTTTTCATATGGTTAATATAGATGTATAACTAGTCAAAGTTGGATAAATTTTGCCCATCTATGATTTACAGGTGGTCATTATAGTAGTAGTTACTTGCTGCTGTACACTTAGATGCGTAGCCACATGACTTGTGCAATAATTTTATTCACCGCGGGAAGCTGTAAGGTCACCTGAGTTCCTACTTTCGAAAGGAGTACCTGTTGACATAGACTCTGGCCGTGGTACACCACTCCATCAAGGTGCTGCTAGTGAACAAGATAAAATTTTGTTGGAACACCATGCAGATGTATATAACTCTTACCATTTCTTATTTTTGTTTTCTAGGTTTGATTTGAATAGATAGCTTGTTTTTATTTTGTCGGCTACTTGGATTGACAATTTATGGCAGCTCATAATCAATTTCTTTGTTCCTTTGTTTTTTTTTAGAAAAGGAGGAAGCACCCCCAGCCTCTGCATCTGGACGATGCATACGGCCACTTTATTAATTATTAATTATAAAAGACCTTACAAAGAAGTACATCAGTAAGCCTGAAACCATCATCTAGGCAACATCTGTCGCTACTCCTCCCCCCTTGATGCAGTGGTGCCGAATGTCCGAGCCTAATACCAAACAGACATCACACCAAATCCTAACATCTAATGCCGGATGCCCCATCCTAGCCACATACCGGGACTTGGTCACATGCCGGTCCGGCGCACTCACCGAGGCTGCCGTCGCCTTCTTCCACCGATCCATCTCCAGAGCAGGTACTGACGCACAGACCTTGCCAGGCCTGCCGTCGACGCCACCATGGCGCCAGACAGCTCGACCACCCTGCGCTCGTCCATCCAGCCGCATCCGTCGTCGATATGCAGTTGCACCATGCCGCCACCACTCGTCGTCAAAGACAAACTTTGTATTTTATAACAATTATTACTCTTGGCAGCCTAACGACACTGTCATCGGAATTGGTACTGCCCTGATGGGTGCCCTTCTTTACCGTTCTTTGAAGTGCATGAAGCTGCTGATCAAGGCCAGTATTCTGTTTTCTGTATCTGTTTATTGCTATGTTCTACCATCTCAGCCATGCTTTTGTGACGATCTACATGGAAAGGGAGCCGTGAAACGTTCTTTTCCACAATCCTTTTTACAGGGTGGTGCTGATGTCAATCGAGGGAGCTCCCTTCCGATGACTCCGTTAGTGTTCGCTACAGGGTGGGGAGGCTATACCAACTTTGTGAAGTTCCTGTTAAAGGCAGCAGCGGATCCTAATATTCCAGATGCTGTATGTTCTCTATATTTTTTAGATGTATTCTATTGAAACTTGTACTGATATGAATTTAAGTTGCTTTTAGTCTTTTGACTGTGCCATGAGAAGTTGCACACACCCACCAAAATATTGCATGTGTAGGCAAAAGGAGGTGTGTGAGCTCCCAGTTTGATAACGGTTTATATCAACAAATGGATATCACTGCTGTTGACTATTCCCTCTGCTTGAAAATATTTGACGTTATAGTTTTGTCACAAGTCAAATTCTTTGACTTTCATTAAATTATAGATAAATTTACCAACATCTACCAAACCAAATTGCACTTAAAGAAATTTGACTTAGGAGAAAATGGTATCATCAAATATTTTGGAACGAAGTAGAAAATTTTGAGTTCTTCTAGAACAACATGTTCTGTTATTTGCAATAATGTATATTTGTATCCTTAGTCTGAAATGTTTTTGAATACGGTGGATGTCCTTGTATATATGGAGCGCACAAGGCCACAGGTACCCAAGATATAGATATGAGGCCGGTGCTTAACTTAGCAGTTGATGAGATACCGAGATCTCATAATGCAGCATTCAGGGTAGCCGCATTTATCAAATGTACTCATCCAGCAATCACCAAAATGATTTGAATTCTCTTAGGCTGCGTTTGGATGTATGTATTCTGCTTACTTTATCTTGTTTTCTTCATCCCAATTGTTGGTAGTCGTTCATTTACTCTGAAGTGTCAAATTATATTTGTTCTTTCAATAATCGTGGAACAATTTTAAAATTCATATATAGCTACTTTTCACTATAGTTTTATCTATATAATTCATGGGGACTCATAAAGGGTATGCCACTAAAATCACTGTTACCTTTCAATCTCAAGTATTGCTGAAATACCTGTTTTTAATCCCTTGCTGAAGAAAGACCTTTTGGTACTGAGTATGTTGACTGTTTGAACTAAAATTAGAAATGCTTGCTGGGATGAATCCTGGTTAAAACATTTGGTACCAGTATTATGTAGACCCTGGTCCTCTCCCATGGTATTATAGTTTGCTATATGGTTTATATCTTTTCATAATGTTCATATTCTTTTACTGCATTCTAAAGGGTCCTGTAATTATGTAGTTAATTTCAAAAGAGATGACATTTTTTGCTGTTGTGGCCTGTAGATAAAATTCACTTGAATGCCTGGTCATATTTTTTTTCGTCAGTCCTGAATTTGTCCGCCAACTGTTAAGACTTGGAGATACTCATATGCATGAGACCACATTTAACTATTTAAGAGGAGTATCTTGACTTTTTATGGGTTTTTTCTTTAGAGCATCACCTCGCCAAAACCATAAATTAAAGTAATTAAAGCTCTGAGAACTACCAATGCTAATTTGAAAGGACCATATTTGGATCCTTTATTAGTTCTCGGATGTGTATCGATTCAATGAACTGATGTAAACTGTTCGTCATGCGTAGCTTTTAAGATACAGAAATGCTTCACAAGCATAATGCTTGTACATAGTTCAAAGCTATATACACCCATGTATATGCTGTTTTAGTAACATATATAGTAATAATTTGACATATTTATTCTAAATACTGGTGTTAGTATACTTGAGAAGTTACTATAATGTGCACTTTGCATTGCAGCATAAGCATATCTAGATACCAAGCTATGAAGAATGTGTAACAGAGTTGTTAAGTTTCTCTTTTAATTGGAATATCTTTCAAATGATGCTTCATTCCTACATCTTCCATTGTTGTATCAGTAAGGATGGAAAGCACCTTGAACAAACAAAAGCTACACTCAGTCACACGCAGATCATGCATTCAGGCTGAAGGACTATAAGTTGGCATCAAAAGCATATGGTGTGGTAAGCCCCTTAAACCTCATCTATGGACTATGGTAGTTTAGAAGGTCAATTTTTTCTATTAGCAGGGAACCAATTGCAGAACATTATTTGTGTGCTGACCAGTTTTCTAATATTGATCTCTGGTTTCCCGCTTATTAGGTGTTAATTTGACATTATAATGTATTTCTAGTGGATTAATATGATTCTGTGGGACTAAGATTAACCTGCCATAATGAGATGATAATCGTACAACCTTTTATGTTTGACCATAGGCAATAGATGCCGCGCCGAGTGCGACATTGTATGCGAACTGGAGTCTTTGCAAACTGCTGTTGGTGATGGTGAAGCTGGTACAACCTTTCTCAGATGCAGAATGCTGCGACGTAACTGGGTGAAAGCTTGCTACCGTCAGGCTGCAGCTCACATGCTACTCAAAGTGAGTTACTACATGTCCAGCTTGCCATTGTGTTTCCCTACTCTGCAGTCTACATAGTCGCTCATGTTCCTTTGATGTGCTCTATGTCTAGGAGTATAAACAAAGCTTGTGATGCTCTCCTGGACGCTCAAAAATAGATCGTGGAAACATAGAGGTCGAGAGAGAACTACGCTAATCTACTGTCTTGTATTTCTCTCTTTTGAGTATACGTCTTGCGAGCATGAACGGCGTATACTTTCATACTACTTCCTCCGTTCCTAAATATTTGTCTTTTTAGAGATTTCAAATGGACTCCACATACGGATGTATATAGACATATTTTAGAGTGTAGATTCACTCATTTTGCTTCGTATGTAGTCACTTGTTGAAATATCTAGGAAGACAAATATTTAGGAACGGAGGTAATAATGACCAGCAGTCGCATGCTGGACCGGCATGTCGAATTCCATTATATCTAGAATTCTAGTTCACCCAACAGGAGACGAACATTTCCATTTCAATTTTTGGTTCCATTCTTCCATATGTCTGATGGCGCTGGGATTAAAACTGAAATTTGTTCCACTTTGGTTAATATTTCCGCTAGTAATGACCAGCAGTCGCATGCTGGACCGGCATGTCGAATTCCATTATATCTAGAATTCTAGTTCACCCAACAGGAGACGAACATTTCCATTTCAATTTTTGGTTCCATTCTTCCATATGTCTGATGGCGCTGGGATTAAAACTGAAATTTGTTCCACTTTGGTTAATATTTCCGCTAGTAATGACCAGCAGTCGCATGCTGGACCGGCATGTCGAATTCCATTATATCTAGAATTCTAGTTCACCCAACAGGAGACGAACATTTCCATTTCAATTTTTGGTTCCATTCTTCCATATGTCTGATGGCGCTGGGATTAAAACTGAAATTTGTTCCACTTTGGTTAATATTTCGCTTGACCTCCCCCTCCAAAACGTATAAAAGGCAATATAGTCTTTTCACTCACCGTATCCATTTTCATACACATATTCCGTTGCACGCTGTATAGGCCGTACGTACAAGGAGTCCAATTCTGTGCTAACACCCAAAAGGTGTGCCCATTAATATATTTTTTAGTATTCAAAAATTGATGCAGGTAGTGAGATTCGAACTCGTCACCACCTTGTATTCATACAGTGCCACTAATCAGCTAGGAGAGCTGATGCTAGTGTACAGACTGCAACTTTTGTTATTCTTATGCTAAACAACTCGTCAACAACCTATGTACTCATGCGTTCTACAAATGTTTCTCGGCCGCAGCCGTGCCCCCAGGGACGTGATGTAAACAAAAAAGGCAACGCCTTGTTTTATATTTTTCTGGTTTTCTCTAGCCAATTTTTCTACTGTTTTTTTTCTCGATCTCCTTTTTTTTTCATTTTCATTGTCTTTTCCTTTCTAAACTTCATGATTTTTTTTTCTAAAATCCTGAAATTTTCATAAATTCGTGAACTGTGCTTCAAGTCCGTGTCTAATTTCTTAAAGTTGTGAACTTTTTCTCAAATCAGTGATTTTTTCAAATACATGAACGATTTTCAGATCCACGAACTTGTCTCAATTTTTACAAACTTTTTCTAAAACCCGTGATTTTTTCCAAAAACTCATGTGAACAATCTATGTCCGAGCGAGAGGAAAGACGAACGAGAAGAATATAGCAATTTCCTCTGCTTGTCATAAGCATCGGTCTTCAATGTACTCTTTGTTTAGGATATGGACTGCTACCATGAATATTCACTGGTTCCGAACTTGGAAGGTTCATACAAACACTTCGTATTCTTCAAAATGAGAGCATTGATGACTGTTGTATTGTTTTGAAATTAACTTTTTTTTGTTCTTGTATTATTCGTCATGTGATGTATTTTTTGTCACGTAGCATTTTTTCACATCCATCAAGTGGATCCATTTTTTTTCCGTAGTATTCTATCATCATGGCAAGCATCCATGTCAAGTTTTATTATTTTTTGTTATTTTATGCATTTTCTAGGGTTTTCTCAGTAAAAAATCCCTAAAATACTTACCGAACGTGATGCAACGTATGTTTACTGTCCGAATTCGTTCAACTTTTGCGTGGAGTACTAGGGTGACCATGCCCAGCTGCCTGCAAAATTTGGGTGTATTTTGTGAAGGTCCACAAGTACATCATGTACAAGGTATGGGTTTCGGTTAAGTCAGAAGAGTCCGTCCCATAGCACTTTTTTTTACACATTCATCAAATAGACCCAAAAAAATTCCACAACATTCTATAATCATGGCAACCATCCATGCCATGTTTCATCGACTTTTGACATTTAATACATCTTTTAGGGTTTTCCTGGTGAAAAATCCATAAAATATTGACCAGACGTGACACAACGTGTGTTTAGTGTCTGAATTCATTCAAATTTTGCGTGAAGTACTAGGATGACCATGCCCAGCTACCTGTAAAATTTGGGTATATTTTAATAAAGTCCACAAGTACATCATATGCAACATAGGGGTTTCGGTTAAGTTGGAAGAGTCCGTCCCATAGCACTTTCTTTTTACATATTCATCAAATGGACCCAACTGTTTCCACAGAATACTATCATCATGGAAAGCGTCCATGCCATGTTTCATCTATTTTCTAGATTTCATGCAATTTCTACATTTTTTCTGCGTGAAAAATCCCTAAAATACTAACCGGACGTGACACAACGTGTGTTTTGTGTACAAATTCGTCCAAATTTTGTGTGGAGTACTAGGATGACCATGCCCAGCAACCTAAAAAAATGGGTATATTTTATGAAAGTCCAAAAGTACATCATGTACAACGTAAGGGTTTCGGTTAAGTCGGAAGAGTGCATCCCATAGCACTTCTTTTTTTACATATTCATCAAACGGACCCAAATTTTTTCCACATCATTCTATTTTCATGGAAAGCATCCAAACCAAGTTTCATCTATTTTTGACATTTCGCACATTTTCTAGGGTTTTCCCAGTGAATAATCCCTACGATACTGATCGGACGCGACCCAATGTGTGTTTGGTGTTCGAATTTGTTTTGGTTTTCAAAATTGTCATTTTTGGTTTTTAAAATTGTTTGTGTTTTCAAATATTATTCAGAATTTCAAAAAAAAAATTGGTTTTCAAAATTTATTCAAAGTTTAAAATCTGTTCTACTTTTCGGAAAATTTTATGCATGTTAAAAATCAACTTGGAATTTCTTTTGCGTTCAAAAATGTCACGTTCAAAATTCTAAAAAATTGTTCAGCTATGTCGCTGCTAATAGTCTTAGCACACGGTGCTGCTCCTTTGTCATTGTAGTTGGGTCAGTCTAGTGGTTGGCTCATTTCCCTGAGAGTGCAAGGTCCTGTGTTCAGTACATGTTGCATGCACATCTTTTTAGGATTTTCCAAAGTTTCGGAGAGACGATTTGCTGTTGGGCCGGCCCAGGCTACTGTTAACCGCTGTTTATTTTCGTGGGCTGTCTCAAAATAAATAAATTGTCGCCTGCGTATTTTGGAAAAAAGACCATCATATCCTTTATTATGAAGGGGTATAAAGAGATCTTCTCCGTTGATGTGTTTAGGGTGGTTGTACCGGAAGTGTTTGGTTAACTCTGTACAGGAAGGCCAGGGAATTAATGAGAGCTCCTAGTGAAGAAGCTGACAAGTGAAGTATGGTGTTTGGCAGTAGAGTAGAGCTAGCTGGAACTTGTGCGATTCGCTTTAGAATGTTCGGCCAACTGAATGTGATGGTAGTTATGTGACTCGAAGACTAGTGGTACTTAGCTTAGAAGTTTAAAGTCTGATGTGAAGACTAGTGGAGCATGGTAAGAGCATCTCTAATAGACCTCTTATATCGTGGACCTTAGAGTCGTTATAAGGACCGAGAAAAATGTGTTTTAAGGGTCAATTATAGCCGCGGCCGAATAGATCCCGTGTAATCAACCCGTAAAAGAGAATATTCTCTGAATATACCGTATACCGAACATGCCCACAACCAGCCCACTTTTTTTTTTTCTGGCCGTCCTCTTCCTCATGCCAATTTAACATAGGCACATACCATAGGCCAGGGGGGCCGCCGGCGGACGGGCGGACGAGGAAGACGCGGGGTGGCATGGGTGGCGGCCAGACTCCACTAGCTCTAGCGAATTGATTGAACTAGCTAGCTAGCTCCTTCGCCGGGAGGGCCGCAGGCACGGTGGACGGGGCGAGCGGCCGTGGACGGGCGAACGGGAGCGAGCCATGAAGATTTCGATGGCAGTTGGACTCCCGTCAACAGTCTTTCACGTATACATGCCATCCCGAGTTGCCTCTGAAATCCTTATCTTCACGGGTTTGGCGAGGATGTTTTCCGTGCCCCTTATAAGTTTTTACAGGTCAAAGTCGTTTAAGGGTTCTATTCAGGTCGTTTTTTCCGTCTAAAACTATAAACCGAAGGTTATTTTACAGGTTGGCACGTTTTAAGGGGCCTGCTAGAGATGCTCTAAAAGAACTAGATAATAACCCGCGCGTTGCTGCGGAATAGGTTGCAAAATATACTAATGTGATTTGATTTTATTGAACATGAATATTTGAATTAATAATACAATAACTAAAGCTGAATATACATATGTGTTATTATACAATTGTAATTTTTATTTATTTAATATAACTATGTTTTCTTCATGCATGGTACATATGTTTTAGAATTGGCAAAATATATAATGACGAAATCATATTATGTATGCAGCTAGTTAACCTATGATTTTTGTGAGAAAATGCCGTTAGCACTTCATGTTTAATTATTGGGGTTTAGATTATTTGTTGTTTTGTACATAGGTTGCCCTTGGCAGTGTCGAACAAAACTGAAATAAGGATCACACTTTGGAAAAAATAATTGGAAACCAAATGGATGCTTCATATTTTGGTAAGATCAAAGGCATGATGGTGAGGCACATGGGCTTATTGGCAATTGCAAGGAACCTTTCAAACATGAATTATATGGCGCGTTACCACATAGAATTGAGGAAAGCAATATGTACTACTCAAGAATGGCTTGATAATCTGATGCGATCATTTTCCTTGTTTTTATCTTATGCATGCCTACAAAGATTAACTTATTTGTATAAGATACCCTATTGTTTCTCGTCAATTAAATTCTGTGACTGAACACTCCATGTAGCTTAATCATATATGCTTCCTTGTTCTCGAAAATGGCCTTTGGTAGCCGAGCTACCTGCAGGCCGGAATCAGCCCCGTCAGTGCTCGTCACGATCGGTGCCAACCGTGCATGACGCTCCCGTATATTGACTGTATTCGTAGAAGAGTCCGCTATACAGCGGCCGTATTTGCGTTTTGATATTCTGTGCGGGCTCACGTACACCATGTGCAGCACAGCTCCACGTCGCCGTCAAGCGTGCATCATCCCAGTTTCATGTACGCGGCACATGAGTTGACCCCGTCAACATGTGCCATGCCAGGGTGACTGTTCGTTACCGTCGAGTCCAGCAAGAGCCTTTTGAGTTGTGGAAAACCACACCCTCTGCATCTCCATCCTCTCGTACAACTGCAGCGGTCGTATCTTGAGAAGCCATGTCGTTTGAGTCACCAACGACCTCGCTCTCACCATTGCGACGAGGCAACATTTTTTTTCCCGAAACGGAGACGAGGCAACATTGGCTTACACCCATCGGAACTGGTCTTCGGCGCTGCCGCTGTCCATGGGTTCAGAAGAAATCACCTCAGCGGAGTGCCCGCGAGCTTCATGGATGGAAGCAACCAGACTCGACAACATTCCGCCACCCAAAAAAAAACCCGCATCAAGCCTAGGAACCGACCTGGAGCACACACACGATTCTCAATCAGCCAGATCCAAACCAACAACTGGAGAGGAAGGACTCAAGGACAAATCGTTGCGAAATCAAGGAGTAGAATATTCAAGTCAAAACAGATTTCAGTATGGAAGAAGTAAGAGCAAGAGAAATTACGCGGGGCGGACTGGTTCTCACCCTGAATCTGCTTCTTCAAAGAAGAACTCGAGTTCATCCATGGTGAATCGTCTCCCCGCACAGCTACCACGAGGGAAGGGGATGAAATCATCTGACCAAGGGAAGAAAAAGCACCGCTTCTGGGGTTAGGCTAACTAAGGACCTCAACGGTATAAACATGTAGATTTTCTACTTTTCCATTTTCCTTCTTGTTTATCAATCACCAATCAAGACAAACCGGGCACTACGGTGAGATATGAAAACACCCGATCACATTCCAACCTCGATGTATATGTGGAATCGTCTTGCGCCATATGTACTGAAATTGTTCGGGAGACATGGTCAAAGCTCGGAGAAAGAGCAAGAAAACTAAAGAAAGCGTT